>JANBPO010005995.1:1800000-2122264 GCA_024336825.1 Amorphophallus titanum
GTCTTGTCCTGAGTCTATTGGCAGTTTCTTGTGCTGCCATTGGTGCTTTGGAGTACGGGTGGCAGTGCTCTCTTGCCTGTTTGTAGTTTCGCACTCGTGTTTTGAGTCTCCGTGTGTTGTGAGCCTCCACTAGTCGTAGCCTTACGGCACACTTCAACGTGATGGCTCTTGTAGCAGGGCACTTTCCTGGTTTACGATTCTTAAGCTAGTTCCGTGGGCCCCCGATCCAACCGTAGCGTCCTTCGGAGGGGGAATATTAGCTAGAGGCCTAGCTTAGGTAGTGCGCCAGTGTGTGCACACGTGGTCAGGGACTTTGGACTTGCGTTGTTAGACGTGACCCTGACTAGTCACTCTCGTTATGGTACTGTTCTGGTTCTGGCAGTGTCTTTGTCTCGGCCTAGTCCTTGTGGTAGGTTACGTGGACAAGACACTAGTAGGCGCAGCATAAGACGCCAGTGGACGTGGCTGGCTGTTCTTCTGGTAGTGAGGCACTCCAGTCACGTAGCATATGACTCTTCGCGGTTCTTTTCGCATTCCTCACACGTTGCGACCTTTTCGGGTTAGCCTTCTCTCAGCTTTTCCCGAGGTCGGTGTCCTATCGCATGCATGACGTTCTAGTCATACATGGGGTAGTGTGCATGACGTTCTAGTCGTGGTGCGTCTGTGTCTGTCTAGGTCTATTCTAGACTTTTGGTCTGGTCTCGTAGGCCTTGTCTTTGGCCTCGTGGTTGTCGATAGATCGATGACTCCTGAGCTTCCGAGTTTAGGGTCGACTCCTTTGCCGTGGTTAGGAGAGGCTTCAAGTGCTGAGGTTAGTTCGACAGCCTTGCTAGTGTGGTACGGGTTCGTCCCCTCTTCCTTACCTGCTCCCTACTCCTACTTCCCTTTTCTTTACGACTTTGTAGTTTAGTTTTCCTACTTGACTACACCTGTTGTTGCCTGTTGCTTACCTGTTGTTTACCTACTGTTTTAGCATGTTACTGCATATTTTTCAGTGGGGATCCGCGTGATCCCTACTGAGCCAGTGACAAGAGGCTCACCCCTGCTTTTCAGGTGGGCTGTCGTTCATTCTGCTTCCGTGGTTCTTGGTGTACGAGTTCGTCGTGACCAGCTAGTACCTTCGTCGGGCTTCCCATGACTTTCTGGTACGTCTTTTCATTACCCAATTCGTAGGCAACAGCAGAAGCCCAACTTGCAGAGCCTGCCCCGGGGTCATTTGGTGACTTCAGGAGGAGTACCATACATCGACGGAAAGCTCTCCCAGTTAACTTCTCAGGCGAGTGATCTCATGTCAATCCGAGTTCGGAGCTGCCCGGGAGAGCCGTTCTCCATCGACTGCGTAGAACCATCCCAGCCTGCAACTAGAGGTGACTTACTGAAGCTCCAGCATCCACACCCCAGCTCCCCTTGGGGTTCCGTTTGGCTGGGACGTTCCTCTACCAGTCTTCTATCCAACGCGACTGGCGGAGCCTCTTTTGGAGTCCGGAGGTATCCGTTCTGAATTTTCTTACCCAGGTACGCAGGTCAGTCCACTCAGAACCAGAGTAGACACCCCTCCACTCTACGTCCTCTATCTCCCTACTCCGACCTCCCCTGGTGGCCCTCCTAGTTGGAGATCGAAGATGACTCATAAATGGAAGCGTCCGTTTTGGTCTCGCACCATTTTGACGATGCGAGTGATCGTGACGGCACCGCCTTCCTGAGAGTCGATTTCCATAGACTGTGTAGAACCAGTCCGACCTGCAACCTGAGGCGGCTTACAGAAGCTCCAACGACCACACCACGGCTCCCCTTGGCACGCCACTTAGTCGGAGGGGAGTTCCACCAGCCACCTGTCCAATGCAACAAGCGGGGCGCCGATTGAAGCTCGGTGTAGCCCGTTCTGATTTTTCTACCCCAAGGTAGCAGGCCAGATCGAAGAAGACTCGACCACGATCATCCTCGACTTGGTCCCGCCATGATCAGACTTCGAGAGTGGCCGTGACGACTTCAACCAGTTGCTGCTGCACCCCAGGACCAGTCTGAGCCAGAGTGCAGAGGTCCAGGACTTGAGCCCGCCCCAGTCGGTGACGATGACGGGGCCACCCACAGAAATTCACAAGCATACCAGGGTCTGTCAGTGACGTTTTGGCACCAGCCACGGTGACTTCCAAGCTCGGGAGAGTGCGTGGCAGCGTTTACAGCGACCACCTATCCGGCAGTTCCAGACCCAGGCAGAATTACGGGTTCTCTTCTACGTTGGTTTTTCCCCTCCCCTCGCTTGGCTGGCTGAAGGCCCCTCCCTGTGCAGAGATAAATTTGGGTGTAATTTCAATTAATCCCCGCCCCGAGATCCCCCTCCTGCGAGAGGTGTAGTGTTGTACTTTTCTGATTTTCAGGTTAGAGCTACACCGGCGCAGCGTGCGGGCGCGTTCCCACGCTTCCCCGCTCGCCTCGTCTCCGACGAATGTTACTCTATACACATTCAACGCACACAATATTTTATTATCATCAATACCATTATCAAAGAAAAAGAGGGAGCGCAACAAACCCAACAGGGCTTGTATTACCTCGGCTGCAGCTCTTCCTCTTTTAGTGACGGGACCCGCCCTCTCAGTAAGCATGGCCACTTCTTCTCGGTCTTCGGGGAAGGCCCCATACTGGCCGGCCAATTCGGCCATATTGCAGGTATAAACCTGCATCTTCTTGTTTCTTCGGGTCACTTTGCTGGTTGACTGTCCAGGGAAAGTTAACCTGTCAAACACTGAGATTCTCGCTGGGACTTCTTTACGGAGGGGCAGCCCATAGCATCCGAACTCCACATCTTCGATGTCTTCTGGGTTGACTTGTTGCTCCCTATTTCTTTCGGCATCATTCATGGCTTCTAAGAGCCACTAAGTTACTAGCAGGGTGTTTCCAAGGCCGCAGAGATATCCCCGCACGGCTTGAGTGATGTCATCTTGTCCCTGAGTGGGGTAAACAATTGGTGGGGATGCTTGCACCGATGGTCTATAGGCGAGGTGCCTCCACTCATGCATCCTGCTGTATCATCCTTCGTTCGAATAGATGTTCGCCTACCAACCATGAGCATGAGAGGCAGGTCTCCGAGATGCTTGATCTGACGCCTCAATCTTCACTTCTTCATCTTCCTTCATCTTTTTCTTGAGTCGATCAGTCCTGATGGGCTCCAGTTGGGTTCGGGCTGGGGCCCACCTCTTGGGCACCCATGCTTGCTTGAATTTAGTTGGCTTTTTGGCCGACTCTTGCTTTGGCATGGACCTGGTGTGGTCCTCTCACTCCCAAGCCAATGCTTGGAAATGATTATGCACCGGCACCGTCGGGATCACCCTGTCGGGCGAGATCGTGGCCTAGCGATCGTTCAGGTACGCTCAGACTCCTCCGATCATCATGGATTTGCCCGAGAGGGAAAGCCGGCCATGTGGCGTGCCGGCAGTCTTCCTTGCCACCCTCCTGGTAGCCGAAGTGTGCTTCTTCTTTGCATAAATGTGGTGGATGTAGCAGCCCACCATCTTCACTGCTTCAGGTGTCGCCTCCACGGGGGCGATGGGCTCAGACTCCTTGACATCCAGGAGGCCCACGAACATAACCCTGAGGAAGTTGGGGAAGCCAACGACCGGGGGAAAGTCACCGAGCTGGATTGGCACTACCAAGTAGCCATGCTCCGCATGGCTCGCCACAACCAACGGACCGAAAGTGACAGCACTTAGTTTGTCAGAAATGAATCCGGTTGAAGTACCCTATTGTTATTCAGTTCATTTGTTTGTCGCTTCATTTTATCTTTTAAGTGTCATTGTCCTATGTGTTTGTTGCTCCCTTTTGCCTTTTATCGTATCATTATTCTATCTATTTGTTGCTTCCTTTCATCTCTCAACATGTTATTGTTTCTAACGAAAATTCGGCAGCATCTCCCCTTGACCCGAGCGTTAAGGGAGAATAAAGGGAACGCGCCCACATAGAGTGGCGGAACCCAACAATATGAGGTGTGTGCCGAGGTGGCGACACCTTTAAGAAAGCTTCAAAAAACCCAGGGGAAGCAACGAGCGAGGGCACTAGGCTGAAATAGGCCAAGAGTGCATCAGCTAGGGGTGGCCCAGGGTGGCCTCGGGGGGGTGTACCGAGTTTCACAAGCTGGGGGAGTGCACTGGCCAGAGGTCGTTGAAAGCGTGCCGGGTTGGCTGGCACAGGAGTGTGCCGGGGGAGGACTGGCCAAGGGAGTGTGCCAGGTTGGCGAGGCACAAGTGTACCGGGCTGGGGTGTTGGTGGGTGTGCCGGCGAAGACACCCAGAAGGGGGGTGTGTCGGGCAGGGCACGTTGACGGGTGCGCCGGTGAAGACACCCAGAAGGGGCATGCCGGGTAAAGGCCGCAGGGACTACACCAGCCAGGAAGGTTGTGCTGGGCTGAGGTGTTATGGCCGTGCCAGATAGGGGCACAAGGAGGTGCCCCGGCGAAGGAAGCTGTGCCGGACTGGGAGTGCATCCAGGGGAGATTGGCTGGGGGATGCACCAGCTGAGGGAGGAGTGTAAGGGTAAAACACCAGAGGGAAGCCATGGCACTCCGGAGGAATCGATGGAAAACCACGAAGGGAATGAAATAACAAGAAATGCAAACGCAGGGGAAGCGTCTGTAGGTACCCATCAGACACAGTTGCAAACCTTCCATTTCCATTCTTGCAAAAGCAGTGCTCCAAGGGAGCTAATACATTGCAATGCAAAGAAAAGGAATGGAAAAAGGGGACAAGCGAAAAGGAAGGGGCAAGCGACGGTGAGGAGGGGGAATGGGATACAATGGGGAAGGGGTACGGAGCATGAGCTCCTCCCCCTTCTTCTCTCTTCTCTCTTTTCTTCTTCTCTTCGCGTTGGCGGTGGTGGTCGGAGCAACGGCCCCCTCTCTCTTCTTATCTTCCTCTTATTCTCTTATTCTCTTTCTCTTCTTCTCTTCTCTCTGTGGCAGCCTCTGCCCGCCTGTGTGTATGACTCTCCCTCTGCCTCTTCCCTTCTCTGTTCACAGTTTTTATAATTTATAAAATTTAATAATTTAATTTTTACATTATATCATTACTTTGAAAGAAATAAGGGTACATAGATAAAGTATTAAAGGAAAGTAAATTTAAAACTTCTTCCTAAAAGAAATCATAAGAACTACTATATAAATATACAAGCCAACCTTACTTTATACCATAAAGAATTATGAGGGCCTTATATAAAGAGCCAAACTTTATGGGGGTTAGCATATAAATGTACAACCCTTCACTTTATGCATTGTACACGTTGTGTACTTTTCCTAGGGAATCTTACATGAGAGGTCTTGTATAAAGAATAGAACTATACGAGGACTAGTATATAAATGTACAAGACAACTTTTAACACATGGGCCATGGGTTGTACGTAAGTGGCTTCCACCTTTTCCACCAAATGAAAATGGCGCCCCAAGCCAAGGCGCCATTCACCAAATTGAAGCCTCCCAGTGGAGGCGCCATTTTCCCTTAGGGCCCCATCCCATTACAGTATTAATATATTTATGTAAATCATTAATGCCAACACGTGAATGTGACAGATGTCTAAAAATTAACGCCCTCTTACAAGACATCATTCTCATAAATAATAGACTAATGATGCCCTCATGCAAGGCGCCATTTACGTGAATAGTGACATAAATAGTATCATTTTTTATTTAAAAAGAATTTTATAAAATAAATTACATGTAAAAATAGAGAAAAATGTAAGGATCTCGCCCATGAAATTTCATAAACAAACTCCATCAAACTTTAAAGATAAAAATCATTGAAGTTTAGGGGAGTTTAAGTATATAAAATTTAGGAAAGAAATGACGGCTAGATCAAGGGCGTCATTTTTCACCAGACAAACCTTTCGATTTCTTATCCCAACAGCCTATATAGGTTGGCATCCCACTCAGATCTGATTTTCACAGATCTTGTTTTCTCCTCCTGTCGACTAAACCCATATATTATACATTCCTAAATGAATTGAATCTCGATTCCAAGGCTTGCTGCAAGGGGACACTCTCTGAAGTTGCAGAGGTGTTGCAGAGGTTGCAGAGCTTCTTCTTGTACCTAGTTTCTCTCCCAAAGAGGTAGGTGTTCTCAAATCCTTGCCTAACTAGTAGCTAAATAGGTTAACTGATGCATGCTTAGAGTTCGATTAACCCGTCCATCATGCTATATATATCACCTAGCTTTACTGTGATCAAGCAATAACCATGTATATACCATGCTATACATATTTTAATAGCCTGTTACACCTGTCACATATGATTTTATACATACTATTACCATGATCTTTATGAGTTGAACATAGTCTGTTAAGCTTGATTTCATGAGTTTTTGAACATATTTTATTACATAAGTTTTACAGACTTAGTAACCATCTTTTAAACCTTAGTGTAGAACCTCTGTACACCAAGTACTGGCATGTTTTAAAACCCGAGAGTCCCAGCTCTCAGATAAATGGCGCCCCAGACCAGGGCGCCACTTACCAAATTGAAGACCCCTCAGGGGGCGCCAATTAAATGAAGACACTTTGCAGTGTCGTCATTTTCATTTCCACAATTGCTAGATTTACCCGGCTTTATCGTGATCAAAAATGACTAATACCCTGTTACACATACTTTAAATAGCCTGCTACACCTATCATATATGATTTTATACACCATCTGTTATCATGATTTTAAGATTTTAAACACTCTCTATTACACAGATTTTATGAGTTTTAAATATATACTATTACACTAGTTTTACAGCCTTAAATAGCCTTAAATCATTGTGTTTTAGCCTCAGAATATAGCCTCTCGTACATAACGTATATACCTGTTTTAAATGTCACGAAAAACCCAGCCCTCAGGTGAATAGCGCCCCCAGCTAGGGCACTATTTCTTGAAGAGGCGCCCCAAGCCAGGGCGCCAATCAATTGAAGACACTGTATAGTGTCGTCAATTCCATTTCTGGTAATTTAGTAATTATTAAACTAACGCATTCAAAAATCTATAACTATCAAACTAAGACATGAAATTTGTACATGAACATGTTTCTGGAATCCATACATTTTTCCTTACCTGCACGTACTCTTACTTTCTGATTCAGAGAAATTTTATATTAATGAATAGTGAACAACCATCTGTAAATGGCGCCCCTGACCAGGGCACCAATTTCAAAATTGAAGACTTCCCACAGGGTCGTCAATTAATTGAAGACATGAGTAATGACGTCAATTCTATTTTTTAGAATTTTCAGTAATTAGTAAATCAATGCATTCAAAAATCTATAACTATTAAACTGAACCACTAAAATTTTGCCTGAATATACTTCTGTGACCCTGAGATTTTTCTTCACCCGACCATGTCTTCGGATTCTGATTTAGAGAAACTTTGGAAAAATGAATAGTAACTTGTATCACAGAACTTACTGTTCTGATACGAAGCATAACTCACTTGGAAAACAACTCAATTGGTGACTTGCATAGTGTCGTCAATTAGTTGTAGCTGTACCTCGAATTGGTGACACCCCGAAGAGTCTTCAATTAAATGAAGACTACTCACAGGGGCGTCAATTCCATTTCTTGAAAAATTAAAGATGCAACATTAGAAAATTCATATCTGGGAAACCAAAACCCAACAATTTTGCCTGAACATGTTTTTGGACTCCCGAGGATTTACACCACCTGTTTATGTCCTTACTTTCTATTTTTGAGAATTTTTTTTAGAATGATCAGTACTATGAGTCACAGAACATACCTACTGGGTGAAAATCACCCCAATGAAATTAACGCCCCAAGCCAGGGCGCCAATTCATTGAATAGCGACAGCCTGGCAGTCTTCAATTAAATGAAGACTCTCTGGTCAGGTGCCAATTACCTTCTATATATATATAATTTTTGAAAAAATGAAAATTTTGATAGATTGGCTAACCCCCAGGTGCCATTTGCATAAAAGACCCCCTGACCCCAGGGTGCCAATTGACTGAAAGAGGGGCTAACCCCCAGGCGTCATTTCAGTGACAAGGGCATTTGTTTCGATTCCTGATTTGTCTCGAAATTCGTATCAATATAGCCTAGTACATGTTCGTGCATCATATATTTTTGAACTTCATTCCATGGAAATCTACCTTATATATACATGGTCAAACTTTGAACCTCTCAAAACTACCATTTGGGAGTGTGTGAGCTAAGTGCCATGCGGGGTAAAGTGCTACATTGTGAGAGCCACCTCTTGAGACCGTACGGCGCAAAGTGCTACACGATGGGAGCCACCTCTTGAGCCTGTAGGGGCCACCTCTAGAGTCCTCCATAACCAAATGACTAGTTAATCTTTGTCTGTACTACTACGCTTCTTAATTTCTTGAAATTTCATATTGGCTATAAATGAGAGTGGATGTTAAAAGTAATACATGAAATACTGTGCGTATGAGGCCTGGTCTAGTCCTAGGAGGAGCACTCGAAGGTACTTGTGCCCATGGGAGTTTATTGACCACGGTGTCTAGCATTGCACTAGAGTACTTGCTTGACTTGAGACACTCCACACTTACTCTCTTCTTGCTTGACTTGCGTGGCCCGGAACGGGCAATACTTGACTTGTGACCCGAGATAAGGGCAGATTACTTGCTTGATTAAAAATTGATTAAAATAGCCAATTCTACTGACACGTACTTGATATTACTTGCTTGAACAAAATTTTACTTGCTCGTACATGAAACTTTCACTTGTATATGAGTTTTTACTTGTACATGAGTTCCTATTTGGCTGAAAGTGGCATTTACATTCCTTGATATCGTGCTTGGTCAAATACTTGAAATCTTGCTATACTCTCTTTATACAGCCCTTGACTTACTTATTCATCATGCATAGACTTACCTATACACTTGATTTTCTCACTCGTACATCATGCATAGCCACAAATACATGTAAATTGTAAATCACTTAAAGATTGCTTGAAATTGAGATGTAATTCCTACTGAGCGATTCGCTCATCCAGTTACTTCCTAACATTTTCAGGTGATTCGGATAGCGACAAGAATGGGATTGAGACCAAGTGAAGAGTGCTAGAACGCCCATTTGTCTATCATTAGCTAGTCACATCTTTGAATTTATTTGAGTCTACCTTGTACTCCCAGCTATGTCAGTTAGTGGTATAAACTTTGTTAAGGCATGTAACCTAATGTTTGGATTTCTAAATTTGGAAATTGTCATGGACTATCTTTAATTCCTTTGGTTAATCAAATAATCATCACTTGGACTATTGGGGTTATTAAATTTTATTAGTCTTTTGCGCACTCCGTAATTATGTATGTCAAACATTTTATCGCTCTAATGACCCGATCTATATAGACGCGTCACGCATCTGAGTAATCTTCCGCGCTCGGGATGTGACATTACATAAGTCCTTTCCCAGTTTGGTTGGAGTTTAAAGTGAGGTCCACCAGGTTTTATGAAAATTCTTTTAATTATTATTTCACCAATCTTGAATTTTCTATCAATCACTTTCTTTTGATAAAATTGTGAGAGCCTATTTTGATAAATCTGTGCATGCTCAGCGGTGGCCAGATGCTTCTCATCTAAGAGTTCTAATTGGGTAAGAAGGGATTCACGGTGCTCATCAAATAGAAAGCTCCCTGTCCAATTATACCCTGAGAGAAGGTAGAAGAATCTCATAGGGGACTACTGCCTCCATCCCTTAAGTAAGGGAGAACGGGGTTTACCTAGTGGGTGTATGATTGGAAGTACGGTAGGCCTATAGAGCTTCGACGAGCTTTTCTGGTTAGTTTGAAAATTTATTAGCCTCATATGTTTTCTTAAGTATCTTAATCAAAGTTTTATTGGTTGCCTCTGCCTGACCATTGCCCAATGGATAGTATGGAGATGAATGATGCAATGTAATTTTATACCTGTTGCAGTGGTCCTGAAGATCTTGAGAGATCGGTGATGATGAAACTTAGAATGTCAAACCTGGTGATGATGTTCTTCATGATTAATTTGCATATCGTTGATGCTTTAATTTTCACATAAGCTTCTGCTTCTGCCTGTTGTGTCTCCTCTGGATTTGATGTCTAGTTTTGATACTGGCAACAGTGTTATTGACCTTAATTTTGATACTGGCAACACTATGATGATTTGAAGTCTCTACTTAAGTCAAAATAAGTTTTTGTTCATTATCAGGTCGATGCATACTCATACTGTTGCATTATCAGGTCGATGCATACTCATGTTGCTGCATTATAAGGTCGATGCATCTTTTATCAACATAGAACATCAGGTTGATGCATATTCAAACATTTGGAAAGACAAGTCGATGCACATATGCATTTTGTCTAGAAGGTCGATGCGGCTATAGAAGTCATGCGCTATGAGGTCAGTGCACCTTGTACACAGGTCGATGTTGCTAGGCACTGTATGGTAGATGATGTATCATTAGGTCGATGCACATCATAGACTGGTCAATGCTATTGAGCCAGCATTTGTGGCATAAGGTCGGTGCAATAAAGGTTATTATTCTTAAGGTCGATGCACCTTGTGTTGTGAGGATAATGTGTGTCTCATGTTGTGTCTCCTTTGACTTGACTCTCTTGATTTAATTTCTTATTAAGTTTTGATGATTGACAATAATATATTTTGTCTTCAGCTTTTGGATATTGGCAATAGTGATATTCTGAATCCACTTTTCATTATGGCAACACTGTTAGTATTTTATAGCTTCATGTGTATGTGTTTCTCACTAAGGTCGATGCATGATGATACACGTTAGACCTTGTACATACTAAGGTCGATGCTAGTGTGTACGTGTACTCACTAAGGTCGACGCTAGTGTGTATATATTTCTCACTAAGGTCGATGCATGTTGCATATCAAGGCAGATGCAGGTCAGTGCATGTTTATAGTATTGCATATGTAAGTCAGTGCATGTTCATAGTGTTACATGTGAGGGTCGATGTGCATTTACCTTAGTCATCTATAAGGTTGATGCACATCTGCCTTAGTCATCTATAAGGTCGATGCACATCTGCCTTAGTCATCTATAAGGTCGGTGCACATCTTGCATCTTGCATATTAAGGTCAATGCACATCTTGCATCTTGCATACTAAGGTTGATGCATATCTTGCATCTTGCATTCTAAGGTCAAAGCACATGTTGCATCTTGCATACTAAGGTCAGTGCACTTAGTCATTTGTATATACTAAGGTCGATGCACATGTTCCTGCTGCACAGAAAGTTAGTGCACATGAATAATGCGTTGCACATTAAGGTCGGCGCACATGCTCATTGTTGCATGCAAAGGTCGATGTTAGAGGTCTGTGCATATCCTGCACTGTTTGAACTAAGGTCTATGCATATCCTACACTGTTTGAACTAAGATCTGTGCATCTTAAGTCTACTCTGTTAGTTATGTCATGAGTTAACTTTCATAAGTCAATGCATATTGAATATTCACCTATGCTGACAAAGTGTTTGATAAAATGACTTATGTACTGTTGGCAGGAGCTTGAATGTGAAGAGCCCTAAAGTCTCTACAATCAATAGGGTCGAACACTAACAGCGTAGGCTTAATTGTAAGCTGCAATCATGTGGTTCGAAATTAGTTACAGGCATGTGATCCAAGGCAAGTCTCAACTGGAAATTTAGCCACGTGGATAGCGAACCTTCAATGTCTGACACGTGGACATCCAGCAGAGCATTCTTTCAAAATTCCTTGGGCGAGAACATGTTTTTCACGCGTCCAATCTCTTACGAGCCTATAAATAGAGGCCTGATTGCTCAAATGAATATAGAAGGAAGATAGAAGAAAAAGAAGACAAAGAAGAAGGGAGCCAGTGTAGCCAGAAATTCCAGAGTGAAAAGAGCGAGGATAGAGAAGATCAGAAGCAACGTCTGAGAGATAGAGAAGCTGAGGGAAGGAGAGAAGTTGAGAGTCTGGGAAGAATTCAAGAGAGAGTGTTACTGAGAAGAAAATAGAGTGTCGTGGAGTTGATCTGAGAGAGAAGAGAGATTGAGTGAGATATTTCTGTACTGACTTCTGATCCAGAGTCAGATTGCTCAGTTGAAGAGCTACATTCTTCATTTATGTTCATATTATCCTTAGTTCTTTGATTTTCTTTTTAAATTCCTCTGTAAGCTGTGTAACAGCGGAGCAAGCTGTGGTGCTCAGCAGGCGAGGGTGTACCTCAGACAGCAAGCTGTGAAGCTCAGTGGTCTGTAGGGATTTGTATCCCCAAAGCTGTGGATCAGCAGTCTTCAAGCTGTCAGGTAGTGGATTCCTTACTCGATTGAGTAAGGGGTGGATGTAGATCTCGAGTTTGAGATCGAACCACCGAAAAAATCTTCTGTCTCCTGTGTGATTGTTTTAGCGCCCTGTGTGTTTACAATTCTATCTTGCTCGTCGATTAGATGACTGCATAGGAACGCCTAAGGCATGCATGCTTTTCAATATCTGAATTGTTTATCTATTATCCATGCTTAAGTCTCTCATCCAGTAGGTATATAAAATGACGTAGCTGGAAGGAAAGGTTACACCTATCTAAAATTCCATCTCTTGCGTGAGGAGAACCTCCGCCAAGTACCGTACCTGGATGTTTGACTGATTGTTGATGTGAATTGCAATAGCCTGCTATGCTTTGCCATCACTGTTGATTGATCAGAAACTCATTCATCTTTTATTTGTGTTTGGAGCTTTCTCTCTTACTGTTTGCCACTCTACATTAATCTTCTGATAGTTGACTCATATTGCCTTGTAGTTTTTTCTTTGATAACTGCTCGTTAAATTCCGCACGTATTATTTTATCTTCTTGAGTGATTTTAATTTGGGGTAGAGCCGTTAAAATCACTGGAACCGTTAAAACATAACAGCTTAGACCTTCCGTTTAAGACAGGCTTAAACACTTTCCTTGCGTTGGCATACACCCAATGCCGATGATGTTACCTCAAGGTTGGTACTCTACTCCTTGTCGAGATCAACCACTAAAATCCAACAGCTTAGACCTTACATCTAGCACCAGCTTAAACAATTTTCTTACAAGGTTGGTGCTTGACTTCCTGTCGAGGCCAGCAGCTAAAATCACTGAAATGCAACTACTAAGACCTTATATCTAAGGCCGTCTTAAATGATTTATTGCAAGGTTGTTACTTGGATTCACGTCAAGATCAATCGTTAAAACCACTGAAACCCAATGGCTTAGACCTCACGTCCAAGACTGGCTTAAACGATTTCTTGCAAGGTTGGTACTTGGCTTCCTGTCAAGATCAACCGTTCAAATAGTTGAAACCGCTAAAATAGCTGTAACAGTTAAAACCCAACGGCCTAGACCTTGCATCTAGTGCCAGCTTAAACAATTTCTTTCCAAAGTTGGTGCTTGACTTCTCGTCGAGACCAGTCGTTAAAATCACTGAAATCACTAAAACCTAATGGCTTAGACCTTTCGTCTAAGACTGGCTTAACCACTTTCCTTGCGTTGGCATACACCCAATGCCGATGATGTTACCTCACGGTTGGCACTCAACTTGTTGTTGAGATCAACCACTAAAACCCAATGGCCTAGACCTTATGTCTTGCCCCTGCTTAAACGATTTTCTTCCAAGGTTGGTGCTTGACTTCTTGTCAAAGCCAACCGCTAAAATCACTGAAACCCAACGCCTTAGACATTATGTCTAAGATCGGCTTAAATAATTTCTTACAAGGCTAGTACTTGGCTTCCCGACAAGATCAACCATTAAAACTATCGAAACCCAATGGTGTAGACCTTACGTCTAGCACCGGCTTAAACAATCTCCTTCCATGGTTGGAGCTTCACTTCCCGCCAGGGCCAACTGTTGAAACTGCTAAAGTCCAACGGTCTAGACCATACGTCTAGCTACGGCTTCAACCATTTCCTTCCTTCGTTAGTGCTTGACTTCCCGTCAGGGCCAGCTACTAAAATCGCTAAAATTCAACGGTCTAGACTATTGGGAGACTGGAGATCAAGCTAGAGGGGGAGGGGGTGAATAGGTTGATCTATTGACCAATTAAAAAATCAATTCACAGCGGAATGGAATCAATTCAAGATCTAAGGAGAGAATAGATCGAGATGATCTATTTACGAGCCTATGCAAGCATCTAATGAGATTGAGAAGATCTTGGCCAATTTCTTTGGCAAGGAACAGGGCATTTAGTCATGTCAGATGAATGCACACATTTCTGCAGAAGCATCGATGCATAAATGAGATGCATCAGCTTGTAAAATTGACCCATGCAACATGTTTAAATAAAAGCATCGAGCTCTAATGTAATAGAGGTAGACCTTAATGAAGGTGCATCGACCTATCTTTATAGTGGAGGCACAAGGTGCATCGACCTTGATTGAGATGACTTTTATTGCACTGACCTTATGCTGCAGAGGCTAACAGACTAGCATCGACCTTTCCAAAATATGCATCGGCCTTAAGCTACAGTAACTAGGTCACTAGCATCGATGTTACTCCAACGACTAGTTTGCTAGCGTCAACCTGTGTACAAGGTGCACCGACCTTATAGCACAAGTTGTGAACAAGGTGCATGATGTATATCGACCTGATAGTGTACTGTGATCAATGTGCACCGACCTGACTGTGCCTTCTGTGTATAAGGTGCATCGACCTTCTGGACGAAAATGCATATGTGCATCGACCTTCTAGACTCAACGATATATGTGGACCGACCTTCTTGGTCTATAACATATATGTGCATCGACCTTCTTGGGCTATAACATATATATGCATCGACCTGGTAGTTCAATGAAGTGGAGGATGCATCGACCTTATAGCTCAATACTTATGCATATGCACTGACCTTATAGACTTAGAGTTAACATGCGCACCGACCTATCTATCTCAATGTGTGAATTGTACATCGACCTTCTAATGTACCAGTATGAGCATGCATCGACCTAAAAATGACCAGATACTCAATCTGACTTAAGAGAGACTATAAGATATTAAGTGACTATGGTTATCATCAAAACACAAACTGTTGCCAGCATCAAAACACCTCATCAAATCCAGTGGAGACACAACATGCCATGATCCGACGGCACCTCCCTGTCGGATCACCTTTTTTTTAATAAGATGGTGTGTGGGAGAGGGGCACGTCTGATCAAGTGGCCCATGGGGCCATGATCCGGTGGCACCTCCCCCGCCGGATCAACATTCCACACATGTTTTTTTAATGCTGCGAACAGGGCAAACAGAAGGGAAGGCTGGGCTACGTCGACACTCTGATCAAGACGCGTCGACGCAACCTTGATCCCCTTTTTGTTTCCCCTTTTTTATCTTCATTTTTAATGATTCTTTGAATCATGGTCATCACTGCACCATTATTTTCTCATCAGCTTCATGTCTTAATATATGTATCTGTTATGGTGATCTGGAGCAACCCAAATGCAATACTAAACTAAGCAAATAAATCCCAGCAATGAGAAGTGTTCAGGAGCTCACCTGATCGGTGTGAATACACCGATCCCGGTCGGAGACGAGGGCGAGTGGGGAGGCGTGGGTACGCACCCGCACGCCGATGGTGTAGCTTCAACCTGAAAAATCAAGTACATGCACTACGCCCTATGCAAGGGGGTTGAACTAGGGGAGGGAAAACTAAGGATTACATCAAACACTACCTCTGCACAGGGAGGGGCGCTAAGCCGGCCAGGCGGGGAGGGGAGGTTAGCTAAACTCGCGTCGGGAGGGCAATTCTCCAGTTCTGTCCAGGTCTGGAACTGCAAGACAGTGAGTCACTGTAGACACCACCACGCACTCCACCGAACTCGAAATTCACCGGGACAGGTGCCGAATCATTACTGACGGACCCTGGTACGCTGGCAAATTTCTATGGATGGACCTATCGTCGCCACCGGTCGAGGTGTCTCTTGGAACAGGCTCTCTGCGCTCTGGCTTAGGCTGATCCCAGGGTGTAGCAGTAGCTGGTTGTAGCCGCCACAGCTGCTCCCAAAGTCCAATCATGGCGGGACCAAGTCGAGGATGACCATGGACGAGTCTTCTTCGAGCAGCAACTAGGGAGAGCACCAAACGATGTTGGGGTGGCGAGGACTAGCCCATTGAATGAAGGGGGGTTGGAGTAGACTGAAAGGAAGCAGAACCGTGCGCTAGGAGGAGAAAAATGAGAACTCTTGATTTCAGGCACCAAACAGAGCTCCGTTTCTTGATTCTGGAAGTAGACTTGTCGAAGAAGCTCCTGGCCAAGCCTCGCCTCTAGATTTTCAAGAGAGTGGTCGTGGTAGTCTAAGGAGTCAGCTTCAGATTTCTCTTCAGGGAGGAGTTGCGTAGTCAGGGAAGATCGACTGCTCAGGACAGCCCGAACTCAGAACGTGATGAGACCACCTCCGTTGCGAAGTAGACTGGGAGACCCTTCCAACGGTATATGGTATGCCCTCTGAAACCTCCAGGTGAAGATGTGACAGTCTCTGCAATTGGGTGCTTCTCTGCTGCCTGCGAACTGAGATCTATAGGTTGAAGATAATAGGGGGAAATGGTGTATATGGTGTTGGGATCGGTGCTAAGAATTCATAGGGGGGTGAATGAATTCCCCTTTAAAAAATTTACCTCGAAGTGAGAAATCTTCTGCAGATTATGCCAGACTAGCAGTTTAAACAAATTCCCCCAAATTAGAAGTTAAACACAACGGACTAAGCACGGCCTTATGCACGGGGTTGAAGAACAAAGTCCGTGCATGTTATGCACAGGGTTGAAGAACAAAGTCCGTGCATGTTATGCAGGGGGTTGAAGAACAAAGTCCGTGAATGTTATGCACGGGGTTGAAGAACAAAGTCTGTGCATGTTATGCACGGGGTTGAAGAACAAAGTCCGTGCATGTTTGATTAAGTCCATGCAGATCTAGGCTGAGTCCATGCACATGCAAATTAAGTCCATGCAGATCTGGGCCGAGTCCATGCAGATGCAGGTTAAGTCCATGCACATGTTTAGGTTCTAGAACAAAGTCTATGCAAATGTACAAGGTTAACGGATGAAGTCCGTGCAGGTGTTTGAGTTGCGGGATGGAGTCCGTGCATATGCACGGATGCAAGTTTTGGGGCGAAGGGGCAAAGTCCATGCATGCTAGGGGCAAGGTCAGTGCAAGGTCCATGCAAGACTTGCGCAAGGTCGGTGGACGTGCGAGCAGGGTCCATGCAGGGGACGAAGGCCAAGTCGGTGCATGGGTAGGAAAGGTCCCTGCACATGGGGCTAGGGGCTGAAAGAAGGTCAGTGTACATGGGGGTAAGGTCGACGCACATGCTGGCAAGGTCAGTGCACGTGTGGGCCAAGTTAGTGCACTATGGAATATGCCAAGGACAAGGTCAGTGTACATGCTGGCAAAGTCAGTGCACATGCAGGGAAAGTCAATGTAGTTAAGGAATGTGCAGAGGGCAAGGTCAGTGCAGGGTCAGTACACATGCAGGCCGAGTCAGTGTACATGGGAAGAAGTCAGTGCACATGCAGATAAGGTCAGTGCACATGCAGACTAAGGCCAGTGCACATGAGGTAAGGTCTATGCACATGCAGACTAAGGTCAGTGCACATGAGCTAAGGTCAGTGTAGGGTCCGTGCATATGCACGGGGTTGAGTCTATGCAATGCTGGGCAAGGTCCATACAGGGTCCGTGCAGATGCGTGCAAGGTAGGAACGGGTTCCGTGTAGGCTTGGGTAAGTTCATGTAAGGTCCGTGCACGTGGAGGCCAGGGGTTATGCAAGGTCCATGCAGGACTTGTGCGAGGCTTGATAAAGTCCATGCATAGTCTGTACGGGGTTGAAATTGAAAGGGGATAGGTGCACCGGGGAAAGCCATGGGCGTGCCACTGAAGGATTGGAAGGGTGCACCGTGGAAGAAGGTGTACCGGCGGAGGGGATGTACTGGCAAAGGGTGGACTAGAAGGTGTGCCGGTGAAAGGGAGGGCAGCCTGCACCGGTGAAGGTCTTAGCACAAAAAACCTGCACTGTTCGCCAAGCCCTTGCATGCCCCACGGAGGGTGCATTTTTGGCCGCTACTACTTTCTGCCCACCTATATTGCTGTAGCAAGCTTTTGGGTCCACGGGTCAGCATGATGTATGGGTGTGGACCCCTTCCTTTGATGGGAAATTCTCCTCTAAATCTGTTAGAGTTATGCTCCAGCCGGCTGCCACCATCCCTTGGGCCGCTATTTGGAACCACTACATCCCTCTCAAGTGGTCTGTCCACTCTTGGCGGCTACTCCTTGGATGCATTCCTGTAGATGAAGTCATCTCTAGCTGCGGTGTACCTCTTTGCTCCATGTGTTCCTGCTACCCATCACCTCAATCTGAAAGCTGCCTCCATTTATTTTTCCACAGCTGCATTGCCAAAGATGTTTGGGACGCCCTCTTTGGCTTCCTTTGGTTCAACAACTCCACCACCAACTAGGTATCCGATGCTATCTTGGGCTACTTGGGCAGCATGAAACTTTCTTCGGTAACTGGGAGTTTATCTCGGTGCATCTTCTTGGCCGCTCTCTCGAAGATTTGGTTCAACCGGAATTGTGCGAGGTTTGAAGGTCAGCCCATGGATTCCCGCCATGTCCTTGGCCAAGTTATGCTTGGCGTCCACTCTCTAGCAGGTCTACAACGGTTCCTGGGACAGCCAATCAATAAGTCACAGTGGGATTGGCTGACCACTTGGGGGATCTCTCCGATTATGGTGCAGCCAAGTCTTCCTTGAGTCATTCGCTGGCTGCCACCTTCTCCGGGCAGGTTGAAACTCAATGTGGATGGGGCGTTCAAGCAGGATGTTGGTGCGGCCAGAGGGGGCGTGGCTCTCCGGGATTCTACTGGCCACTTGGTGTTTGCATTTGTAGCCTCGTACCAAAATGTTACTTCCAGCCTTGAAGCCGAAGCTCTCACTCTCCGGGATGGTCTTTCTCTTTGTCTTGATCGGGGTATCCTTGGGGTTGAGGTTAAGACAGACTCTCTTGTGGTTGCTCAAGTTGCTAACTGACGATTTGACTGTCCTTGGCGACTGGATCTTATCATGCTGGACGTGGAGTGTATTTCCAAACTTGTGCATGTCACCATCTCGCACATCTTCCGTGAAGCTAACCATGTTGCCGATATGTTGGCTGGCCATAGATGTTTTTTGTCGTCGCCTTCCTCTTGGTGCTCTTGGACCGAGCTGCCCTCTTCTGTGAAGGGTCCCTATCATCTTGATAAGATAGGGTGTCCCTCCTTTAGGTCCTGATGTATCTTCACTTTTTGCTCCCGGCTGATCACAGCGATAGCAAACCACCGGTAGAGAACAAGGAACACCAGGATGGCTGCCACCACACCTCGGACACAGTCTCAGCTGACTCACTTGAAAATCTCAGCGTCGCTGAATAAGAGGTACAGACTGCTGCACCGACTCAGAAGACATAGATTGCTGCGGCACAAAACCTGAAGAAAATTTACGATGAAAATACTTTTTAGATTTTTGAAATATCTACCTTGAAGGACCACCAGAAGTAGCCACAACTGACGGGAGCCACAACTGACGGGACACCAGATGCTGACGGCTGATAAGGCTGCTGATATGGCACAATCTGCTGAGCAACATTGCCATGAAAAAACCCTGCAGACCTTGTCAAATCGAGCTCAATCGCAACTGCTACCTGATAAGCATCATCCACAACGCTGTCATGGGTATTAAGATGCGACACTCTCAACTCGGCTCGTAAACACTGCTCGATCTTCAAGGCTTCATCAGCGACAATATGCAGTGCATACCGACCCAACTCAACGAACTTGTTATGATACTGCAACACTTCCATCTCACCTTGCACCAGATCTAGAAATTGATGCATCTTATTCATGCGAAGACAGGTCAGACTGTAGGTACACTCAAAGATAGTCACGAACTCTGTCCAGGTGATCTGACAAAGTGGTCGACAACGGAAAGTGACTTCCCAATCTAAATTCCACCACATTAATGCTGCACCCTCAAGCTGAAAAGTAGCAAGCATAACCTTCTCATCCTCCGCACATTCCATCGATCGAAACACGTGCTCGACCGTCTCGATCCAAATCCTCACAGTATCCAGATTTGACTGACCTTCATACATCAGCGGGTGGAACAACAGAAATTCCTTTAGTGCTTTACTATGGCCATCGGTTAAGTCATCATGCGGAGCTGGCACAACAGGAATAGGGACTGGCGCAATCGGAGGAGCAGGCATGACTAGAGGTGGAATACTGGCACTCTCTTCCAGGGGAACATGATCTCTTCATTTACGGGGCGGCATCTAAAACATATAACAATGTAAAAATATATTAGCAATCACGAAAAACATCCTAAGCCAGCAACAGACAACGCAACTGGACTTGTTATGGACAATCGCATGTAATTTCAATTCTTTACACGTTGCCCCAACCATGCTCTTATACCAACTGTAACATCCCAGAGCTCAGGGTACCAATAACCCGATACAGGTATCGAATTACCGCCACCAAGAACTAGGGACGCCACCCAAGAGGCTGATGAGGCCCCTGAAGGGTTAGTGAGGATTGGTGTGCTGAGGGTTCTCATTATTCTCTCAGGTCTCCGTGTGTTGGTTCTCGCGGAGCGCTGTTTTCCCTGGCTTAGGATTAGACCGATTGGCAACTCTGTTCTGCTATGTGTGACGATCCTGACTCAGAGTCATAGGACTCAGGGACCGTTATAATTGTAGGTCTAGTTGACTTGTCTTGAGTCTGCCGGCAATCTTTCGTGCTGCCTCTGGTGCTTCAAAGTACGTGTTGCAGGGCATTCTTATCTGTGTGTACTCTGGCACTTGTGTTTTGGAGTCCGCGTCTTGTGAGCCTTCACTAGTCGTAGCCTTACGGCACGCCTGGGGCGTGACGACTTTTACAGCGGGGCACTTCCAGTTCACGGTTTTTAAGCTAGTCTCCGTCGGCTCCCGCGGTTACCGTTGCATCCTATGGGGGGAGAAAACTAGCTAGAGGCCTGGCTTAGGCAAAAGTCGGTGTGTGCGCATGTGGTCAGGAGCTTTGGACTGATGCCAACGGGCGTTACCCTGTCTAGTCACTCGTGACTTGGTTACTGTTCTGGTTCTAACAGTGTCTTAGTCTCCATCGGTTGTCGGTGTTGTAGACGAGACGCTTGTAGGCGCAGCATAAGACGTCAGTAGATGCAGCTGGCTGTTCTTCTAGTGTGGGGTACTCCAGTCACGTGCCGCAGGGCTCTTTACGTTAATCTTTACGGTACCCTTCGTGGTACGCTTCGCGTTTCTCGTGCGTCGTGACCTTCTGGGTTAGCCCCTTTGGTGGCTGTACTCGAGGTCAGCGTCTGTCGCTTGCACGATGTTCAGGTTGTGCGTGTGGCAGTGTGCATGACGTCCTTGTCGTGTCATCTGCTGTTGTGTCGTCGATCGTCTGTCTAGGTTTTTCTTAGGCTTTCTCGTGTCCTTGCAGGTCTTCTTTTGGAGCCTGGTGTCGTGTCGACAGTTCGGTAAGCTTCTGACTTCTTTAGTTCAGAGTTCGCCCTTCTGTCTTTGCTTGCTGTGGTTCCTTGCGTCGACAGTTCGGCAACTCCTGACTCTGTCAGCTCTGAGTCGCTCTTCTGCCCTTGCTTGAAGTAGTTGGGTACCGAGGCTAGTTCGATAGCCATTGTTTGGTACGACTTCGTCCTTTCCCTCTTCCCTAGCATGTTCCCTACTCCTGCTCCCTGTTCTGTTTCCTTTACAGCTTTGTAGTTAGCTTTCCTACTTTGCTACTGCCTGCTGTTTTAGCGTGTTACTACGTATTTTTCTCGGTGGGGATCCGCGTGACCCCTACTGAGCCAGTGACACGAGCATATTTGTCTAGGGGGAGACTAATTGTCAAGGAAATCATCTTTGCATAATTCATGATAAAACCCAGTGGCATCCTTTATGATGAAGTCAAAGGGGGAGAAAAGTTTGGCAAGCATGTAATTTTATGACTCATAATGTTCATAGTGTGGCCATAGTGTTGCCATCATCAAAAAGAGGGAGATTATTGTGACCCTATGATTTTGATGATGTCAAACACTATGGCTCATTTGATGATGTCAAACACTATGACTCATCATGTTGTCATATGCGGTTTTGATAATGTCTTACATGATGATGTTCTTTGGTGCATGCTAGATAGGTCGATACATCATTGGATTCCATGGCGGATGCATCATTGGTTTTTATAGTGAATAGGACGATGCATCTTCTAGTGTATAGCTCATTAGGTTGATGCATCCATACATTTCACAGTCAAGCATGTCAGTGCATCTTCATGTACTTAGTAAGAAAGGTTTGTGCATATTCACGCGTCTGCATTATAAGGTCGATGCCTATTCATGCATTGAGTAAGTAAGGTCGGTCCATATGCATAAGTGTTGCATTATAAGGTTGATGCATCTCCCAATTTATTGAACTAACAGGTCGATGCATGTGTAACTAAAGGTTGATGCATGTGTGTTTCATTATCAGGTTGATACATGTTCATGAGTGTTGCATTATAAGGTCGATGCTGATGTACACACTATGCGCTATCTGGTCGATGCACATATGCACTTTGTCTAGAAGGTCGATGCAGTTGTAGAAGTCATGCGACTATAAGGTTGATGCACATATGCATCTCTAGTCTAGCAGGTCGATGCATGTGTAAACTGTATGCACAGTCAGGTCAGTGCACCTTGAACAGAGTAAATACTATCAAGGTCAATGAACCTTGTGCACTTTGATCACAACATGGCCTTTCAGGTTGGTGCACCTAGTACACAGGTCGATGTTACTAGGCACTACATGTTAGATGTTGTAGCATAAGGTCGATGCATGTTATAGAAGGGTCGATGTCAGTGAGCCATCATGTGCAGCATAAGGTTGGTGCAATAGAAGTCTTCATTCTCCAGGTCGATGCACCTTGTGCATGCACCATAAAGATAGGTCGATGCACCTTCATTACAGAGTCAGTCTGTCTGGAAAATAAGGTCTATGTCACACCCCGAGCCGATAGCAGCGGAACGTGTTCGTTGCTCGGAACATGGTAGTTAAACAGTCGTGTCGATCAGAGCAGAATAAGACTCAGATAATTGAACAAATAGAAATTTCATTTCAATTACATTCACTAATTGATTATCTCTTATTTGATACTGGAGAGCGCTTAATTTGATTAAGCCATCTGAGATTTTAATTCAACAACAAATTTGAAAAGGGATTCATTCACCCCCCCTCTGAATCCTAGCCTTGCACCCCAACAGATAGAAGACTGGAAGAGCTCGCCGAGCTTGAAGGAAAGCGTCTTCGAGCGCAACAGAATATCCAACTATACCAAGCTCGCATGGCCCGTGCTTTCGACAAGCTAGTCAAAGGATGAGAATTCAAGAAAGGTGACCTGGTGATGGTCAAGAGAAGAGAAGTGATGGTCTCCAACCCCAAAGGGAAGTTGGTTGAAAACTTGGTCGGACCATATATCATCTGCTGAGTCTATGAAGGGGGTGCCTACGTCCTTGTAGGTCACAAAGGTATAGTCCAATTCTCCCCTCTTAATGGGAAACATCAGAAGTTGTACCATACAACCCCACCAGCATCCATAGAATGACCGAAATTCACCTTGGCCTAGTGCCACTCCGCCCTGGCCGAGCTCTCCAAAATATCTAGTCAGCTCAGACTAATTCCAAGACCATTGGTCCACAATTCCAGAAGCATCCCTGGTATACACTAATTCCGAGAGCCCTTGAGAGCCTCGCATAGTCCCACTAGGTTGTCACTCTATACAATATCGCCATTACAGACCTTACATCCAAATCAGCGAAAATTTCTTCTTTTGCGTTAGCATTACCTCCTTGCTAACTAATAAACCACTTTCTCGGCGTAAGGCCTCGTGCCCTAAGCCGACTTTTACATAATACTGCCATTATGGACCATACATTCGAATTGGCGAAAATTCTTCCTTGCTTTAGCACTACCGCCGTGCTAATGAATAAATCACTTTCTCGGTGCAAGGCCTCTTGCCCTAGCCGACCTTTACACAATATTGTCATTACGGGTCTTACGTCTGAATTGGCGAAAACTCTCCCTTGCATTAGCATTACGTCCTTGCTAATGAATAAACCATTTTCTCGGCGCAAGGCCTCGTGCCCTAGCCGACTTTTACACAATATCGCCATTACATGTTAGAATAGGTGCGATGGATTCAAGGGGGGGGTGAATGAATCCTTCTTGAAAAAGCCTAGACCACTTAAAAATTTATCTAACTGTCAATGTAGTAAGATTAAAACGAACTAAACTGACCTAAAGAAAACCTGTTGAGAAATAGTGGCTCAGTAGTTATCTGGGTAAGTAACTAGAACAACATGGGTGCTGCCAATGTTGAACAGGTGGAGAGATGGCGATCTAAAACCCGTATAACTGTTCACGTCCTGACATTTCTGCCTTGTTCGGGGCGTGACATGGAGTGCCCCTCCTGGTCAAGGAGCATGAGCCGGCGGTGACCCGAGATGTCTCGGGTAAGTGTTGAATTGTTGCAAATAGGGTCGCCCTCCGTTTGTTGGTCGCTTGACAGGATGGGGTCATTGACTACGTTTGTGTTTTTGTATGCCAGGTGAGGACCCGACTGCTACCTTGAAGATGATCTAGGAGCTGATTAGCACTGGCTCGCTGGTGGCTTTCCCTTCTTTTGAGGGAGAGCTGGGAGTGGTAGGTTGCCTGGTCGCGTCTGCTGCCGGGGATGTGTCTAGATCGCTACCACAGTTGTTGGCTGGGATCCCTCTTCCTCCTTTGCTAGTAGTGGTTTTCGCTTGCACGGTGGGGCTGGTGGGGTCTTCTACCATCGGACCCTCATGTATGTGACTAGGGACTTAGCCATTTGTGGTGGGCTTTTTGTATCACCCGTTAGTGCTAAGCTTCTCTAAGGTTGGTCACAGGTACTTCAACCCCTTTGGAGGAGGGTGAGCTTCCCCATGACACGACTGAAGCCGCGGAGGGAGAGCCTGCAGTGGCAACTTTGGCTGGAGACGATAAAGAGATCATCGACATAGAGGGGATCTCAGAAGGGAGTGCCCCTGCTGGTGAGTTTCTCTTCTAAAACCCTGAACTGGATGGCTGTCTTTGTGTGAGGTCAGGCAGTGTGCTGACCCTATTGTCTTGTTGATCTGCAGCGGCTTCTAGTTCCACCACCTCTGGAGGCTCATCGAAAAGTTCGTCAGGCTCCCCCGAGTAGCAGTAGCCTAGTCATGGAGATGGAGGAGAGTTCGAGCTCTTCATATTCCGAGGCATCTTCCGCCGAGGGGGCTGAGATGAAGGCTTATTTTGGAGGTGCGTGGGGGTCCTTATCTCCTCATTTAGCACTTGTTTATGCTTTAAGGTAGGGTACTGATGCTTCTGTGTTGCGTGCAGTGCTGGACTCAGGGGAGGAGCGCATGTCGGCTCCTGCGGAGAGTGGTCGGGAGGAGCTTCCCATCCTACCTATAGTTGCAAGAGGTGACCGGGCTATGGAGGAGGGCTCCTTGGTCGTGGAGGAGTCATTTCCCTCCCCAACCCCGGCGAGGGACACTGCAGGCGTGGAGGAGTCATTGCCTTCCCTAACCTCGGCAGGTGACGCCATTGGCGTGGAGGGGTTTGCATTCGGTAAGGGCTGGGAATTTTATCAAGTTTTCCACCTTGTTTATCCTAGAAAGTTTTACATGTATGTCTCACTTTCCCTTGGTGTTTGCTAGAACTGTGTAGCCTCTACTAGTGTACTAGTGGAGACAGGGGACTCCTCCTCGCGTTTGGGGGTCGAGTGGCCTACTTCCACCCAACCACCGGAGCCGTTGTTGGATGCGAGCATGGGCGCCTCTTTGCTTCAGCGGCATAGGCTACCTATAAAGTGACCCCCTTCCTTCTCCGAAGGATCTGAGGTAGCGACTAACAGAGTGCACCCGTGGCTACCACACCCTTGGCTTCCCACGTGAGCCTTGGATGTCTGGGCTGGCCAGGATATGGGCAGAGTACTTGTGACTCCGCAAGGCATAGGAGCAGAGATCCCGGAGGCTGGCAGCCATCTGAGAGGTACAGGAGCAGCGGGCTCGACTCACATCGGCAGTAGCTGAGCAAAGAGGCCACGTTGAGGCGGCCACATCATTTTCTCGAGACTGAGCTGTCCAGCTGGGGGAGGCTGAGAGCCACACTGAGGCCTTGAGAAAGGCCTTGGGGGAGTAGTTGTTGGCCATGGAGTGCACCAGGGCTGAGTGGCAGGTAGCTGAGATCACGGTCGAGGCCAGTGCTAAGCTCTTGTCCACTCTTGAGGCAGAGCTCGCAGCTGCTGACTCTCATCTAGGGGCATTGGAGGGGAACGAGTCTGGGATTTGATTGTATGTTCCCCCCTTTTTGTTTGTCGTGTTAGCTGGGTTGGATGTATTTTGTCACCCCAAGGGCATGTCTTGGGCTCCTTTTACAGAGTATGAATGACAAACTTTGGGGTTTCCTTTGCCATTTGTTGAGTCATGCCACCTCTTTTCTTGTGAAACAGTGTTGTATGCATGGACTAGTGACCACTTACTATTAGTCATGCTTGATACTTCTACCATGTACTAGCATGGATAACAAGGAATTGGTATACCCATCTTCCGGTGGAGGAGCAAGGAACTGAGCATAGAGTGGTGTAGGCTGGATGCTATGTATTGGGAGCTGAGTGCTGGGTACTGGGAGCAGGGCACTGGGTAGTGGGTGGCTGAGTACTGGAAACTAGGAAAAAGGGTACTGGATGCTAGAGGCTGGGTATTGGGAGCTGGGAGTTGTGAACTGGAGGTTGGGTACTGGGAGCTGGGAGTTGTGAATTGGTGGCTAGGACTAACCCCTTGAGGGGTGTAGGCCTGTGTTGCTGGGGGTCGAGCTCAACCCGTAAGGCTGTGATGGTCTGTACTATTAGGGTTACTAGTTGATTCTAGAGCGTGTTAGTTATAAGCCGAGTAGTGACGCACCGGCTGTCAGCATGTTGTTAGCCAAAAATGTAATTCACATTGGTCTAACAACTAGAGCTGGGCTAGTCAGGTGGCCATGGAAGGCATTGCGGCCAGGAACTGGGACTGAGACTGGAACTAGAACTGGAACTGGGATTGGAACAGGACCTGGCCAGCTAATCTGCGGATGTGTTATAGTCAGAGATATTGGAATTGGAGTTGGCCAACTAACTGCGGAGGTGTTACAGCCAGGGAGTGGGGCTAGTGCTGGAACTGGAGCTAGCCGGTTAAACGCAGAGGTGTTGTAGCCGGAGATACTGGGATTGGTACTGGAACTGGAGCTGGCCGGCTAACCGCGGAGGTGTTATAGCTAGAGATACTTGGACTGGCGCTGGAACTGGAGTCAGTCGGCTGACTGTAGTAGCCAGAAAAACTAGGACTGGTCAGCTGACCATTGAGATGTGTAGCCAAATTCTGGAACTGGGGAGTAGGGATGACCAACCCTTGGGGGTGTAGTTGCCACCATTGTTGTAGAGTGACATTGAGCTCGCCGTCGGTGAGATGTCGTAGTCGACGAATTTCATAAGTGAGGGGTAGAGAGGTAGAGGATTTTTTTTCTCTTTACCAGCTCTACCGCCCTTACGGGTTTTCGCCAAAATTGGCCCTCTTTAGCTTTTTTCGGTGTGCCCTTGCGTGTTTTCACACCGAGGGGTTGCCCGATTTCGCCTGAGACGCCCTTTTGGATTTTCACCTCAGCTGGGTTGGTGATAATTTTTGCCCTCAGTAATCTTGTAGAGGGAGTTGCTTGAGGCTGCGGGGATATCTCTATTTTTAACCCTATCTCTTTTTTTTTTGAATCTGGGGAGTGTCGTCCTTAGAGGGCTGCTGTCAGGGGACGTAGCCTAAAACTGGGGGATGCAGATGACTGGATATTGTTATTACTCTAGTAAGGGCTCATATAGATCATCAAGTTATGACTCTGGGGGCCACTTTATCGTGGTAGGATGTGACTGGGGTTATAACTAGTGGGTCAGATATAATAACAGAAATAAATAACTAACTACAACAGAGTCCAGTCTAACAGAAAGTACAGTCTAAAGCAGTAAAATGTACCACATGCCAAGTGAACACTCGGCCCGACGAACTGGCAACTAAGGACCACCACGCAACGTCCTCGAATCTTGAGGAAGAACCGTCGCACCTGAAAACCAGGGGTGAGTCTCTTATCACTGGCTCAGTAGGGGTCCCGCGAAATCTCAACCGAAAATAACGACGGCACGGAAAGCAGTAACTACAGCAAGAGCAACAGTAATAACAGGAAGGGCAAGCACGGTGGCCGGTAAAACCTCGGCTCTACAGCTACTCCTACTATACTGGAACAGAACCCAACACCTCGATCCCACGGTCGGGGGACGACCAGAACACGGACCGCCCTAGCCACACTACTAGGAAAATGCCACGACATCACTGCCATGGAGGCATGTCCTCACCGATAAGGCCCACGCCAAAACCATGCGGTCTTGAAACACTATCACGACCTCGCCGTCGTGAACTCTACAATGGTCTAGGGAAAAGCCCTCGGTGATGCTAACCCGAAACCCCAGACTTCGACTATGGGAACGCACCCGAAACGACACATGAAGCCCCGTCTTACAGATGGAAAACGAAAGCCCGGGACACGATAACTCACATCACGTGACGGGAATACCACCCACCAAAAGAATAGACCAGATGCGCCCCCTGACATCTTGCACCATGCCCTCGTGTCTCGCTATGACACCCCAGGCGGAGACAAAGATACTAAAGTGACCAGTACCACTAACAAGGACTAGCTGAGGTCGCGCTCATCAGCGTGGGCCCGAAGCCCTCACCCCCATGTGCACACTCAAACCATACGCCCTAGACATGTCCTCTAGTTGGTTCTTCCCCCGAAGCCCAGACTCGGCTGCGCGTGGGGGTGCTACGGTAACCAGCCTAACAACCATCTCTCTCGGGTAAGCCGCACCACCACTCCCAGGTGGGCCAGCACACGCGTGTCGTGGGAAGGCTATGACTAGTGGGGGCTCACTAAACGTAAACACAGAAAATCACGCACGCACCCATCGCGAGTAAACACAGAGTAACAGGTGACTCACGGCCACCAAACTCTGGACAGTCCACTAGACCTACTAACCCAATGGTCCTTGAGTCACGAGACTTGGGGTCAAGACCGTTGAACATGATGGCACGACACCGTCAATCTAGCCTAGTCCCTAGGTCTGGAACCATAGTGACACAGAACCTATGGACACCTCAAAAACATGGACATAAAATCGTGTGTTTGATGATTTAGTTTTAATGTTGACAAAACTTGTGTGCATGCTTGTGTGCATGTGGTATGCAAAATATCAATTGATGAATGAATGATTAATCAAGGATCTCATGCATGATATGATAACTTTACTTTGCAGGACTGAAATTCATGGTGAATACACTCTTGAAGTCAAAGGATTAAATGAACATGTACCATGTCATCTACAAGACCAAATAGGTTGAAAATCTCACACAATGATCACCAAAAATGGAATGGTAAGATCTATGATTGCAAAACTATCATTGGGGTCGTAAAGGTAACAAATGTTCACTCTTATGCATTTCTGGAAGGGTTTGGAAGGAACTTGCATATTGAGTAATCATGTGTTGTGAAGATTGGTTCAAAATAGTTCTTTTGGGTTTCACACCTTGCTCATACTCATGCCAATAGGTCATTCATGCTAGGTGTGTCTCATTGATTTTCAAAGAGCATTCTTGCACATTCTTTTAGAGTTTTAAAAGATGAAATGCTAACTTGATACATTCTTGTGTTGAACTCATCTTTTCACTTTTGAGATCATAGCATTTGAGATGATGGAGTTCCGGGTTGATTTGCATGCCATCTCGTTCATATTCACTCTAGAAATGCTAGTTTCAAGAGAGAAGTTAATTTGATTTTCAAATCCATACTAATTTGATTTTTGTATGATTTTGCATGTTCAAACCATCCAAATTAATCATCCGGAATCAAGGGACATTGGTTGCATTAATGCCATTGGATTTGCATAGGTTTTAGAGCCTAAAAAATGGGTTTTTGTGAAGTGCAGAACCAGACCGGTCGACCGCCCCTGTGTAACCGGTCGACCGGCTAAGACAAGACAGAAACAAATTCTGTCCGGTCGACCGCCCCTGTCTGGCCGATCGACCGGCTCCTCTTCACTCAGGCCAAAACAGCATGGTTGTTGGCCCGGTCGACCGCCCCAATGAGTCTGGTCGACCGAAATTTCTCTGCTACGAGTATGGGCTTCACGAAATTCATCCAAAAACCAACTAAACCTATTCTAAACTTTTTGGAACTTCACCAAACTACCCCCCAATGGTTCCTAAACATGTGTTAGGATGTTTAAGTCTCTCATTATGTTGATTTGAAAATCTGTTTATTCATGTGGCTACTGTAATGCTTGTAGTTTAGTGGATCCTTAATGATGCGGATCTAAGATTTGTCCGATAAATTTTGGCTATTTTTTAGGAATTTTTTGGGTATTTTTTGGTGATTATTTAAATTTGTTAAAGTATATACATAATTCACCAGCCAGCATAGCTAAGAGCTAATATTGATTGAAAAGCACTGAAATAAGAGCAAGGGAAGAATGCTTACTCAAATGGTTTGAAGAAACCGGCCCCGACCGGAGACGTGGGCGAATGGGGAAGCGTGGGGTTTGCCACACACCGCGGCGAGGAAGCTTCAACCTGCTCAAACGTTGACACCACTACGCCTCTCACAGGAGGGAGGATCTTGGGGTGGGGGTTAATTTATTACAACCAAAATTACCTCCACGCAGGGAGGGGCCTTTAGCCAGCCAAGCGGGGAGGGGAAGAAAAGAGTGAGAAGCTTCAACGGTCGGCAGAGTCAGTTCTATCCTCTTTCTGGAATAGGGGACAGGAAGGCGGTGTCGACGCCGCTGTGTCCACTCTCGAGCTCCTCTTCCGATGAGACCAGCTGCAAACTCTCCGTACTTGGTCCGGGATGTCGCCTGAATTTTGGGAAAACTCCAGGTCGTTGGTACCGGTCGGGAAAAAGCCTCGAACAGAGCCTCTGCTCCTAGGTTCTGACAGTTACAGGAACACAATAGTAGCAAGCTGAGGCCGTCACGAGCAGTCCCGAACTCCAAATCGAGCGTAGAAGGAGGAGTTGGAACCGTTGACGAGTCACCGTCGAAATGAGATCCACGAGAATGCCAGCTGATGTCGGGGTAGGCTGGGGCAGTCGAAAGAGTGACAAGGTCTCTGTTTAGTCGAAGAGGGGACAGAATAGCGCACCTTGGGGAGAAAATTAAGAAATTACTGCTACGGTCTCCAAATGGAGTCCCTCTTCTTGGAGGGGGAAGAAGACTCGTTGTAGAAGATCCCAGCCAAATCTTGCCTCCAGATGTTTAGGTGATTGGTCGTGGCTGCTCCTGCAAACAGCCTCAGGTTACTGGCTGGACCTCTTTTGCGCAGTTGGGGAAGAATGACTCTTACGGCTTGCTTTGAGCTCGGATGAGGATGAGACTGCCACCGTTATGAAGATGACTCGGAGACGCTTCCACCGGTACCTATTTAGGCTTCAGAAACGTTGGGATGAAGTCACAGTCGCCTCTTCAAACGAATGGTTCTCTGAAGGTGCAGGTTGAAGATGGGAGGAGGGAAGTGGAGGTAAATGGGAGGGGAATGGGGGTGGATGGGTGTGGAGGAAGCCCTTGTCTGTTAGGGGGTCTAAGTGGGGCCAAACCAAGATGTGGGAGGCGGAGAATAGCGGCTGGAAGGTGGTCTAGCAGGTGGTGAGAGGGGGAGCTGCGAATTTGGGTTAGGGGGAGAGAGGAGAGGGGTTTTAGTGCCCCTCTGTGATTGGTCCTTGGGGGATAATCCCCTCCACGTGGCCCTTCATTCCCCAGGGGTATAAATGGTTTGAGATAGGGTTTATTGACATGGAGAGAAAGCTTCTAATGTTCTATCCATTTTTGGGTCTTGCAGGGAAGAACACGGCGGAGCATCTTCTTCCTCCTTTCCTGATGTGCTGAATGTGACTCAAGGGTGAAGAAGTTCATCTTTCACCTTCCTGGAGAAAATCTGCTGAAGCTCTGTGGCTGTACCACCTCCAGCTCATCAAACCTACTGAATGAGATTAAAGAGGAGAGATGAAGGGGTTTTTGTTCATCTCAGTACATCCTCCCGAAGTGAACCAGCTGAAGCGTCGTGGGTGCATCTTCTCCACATCGATCAGTCCTCTGAAGTCACCGAAGAACCCAACCATATCATCTTCCAGCCAGGATTTCACTTAACTCTTTCTCAGTCCCTATTTGCAGTCATCCTTGTTCAATGATGCCTATTGTGCTTGTATTGAATATTTGTGTTCATTCCTTTAAACTAGAATTGATTGTGCGTGTGTTCGGAGTGGTGTCTTCGAGTGTGGACTCACTACAAGGATACGTTCCCCTTCCCAGTGTGTGTGTGTGCTGTCGAGCAGCGTGTTGAGGGTTCTCCCTCGTATGTGTGTTGCGTAGAAGTGTGTTGAGCTTTGTGCTCTTGTGTGTGGTTTGTTGTCGTCGTGCAGCGTGTGGTGTATTAGGGTTCATCCCCATGTGCTACCTTGAGTAGCGTGTTAGTGAAGCCTCACTGAGGTGGTGAGGGGTGGACGTAGGGTACCTGTCGTGCTCCCGAACCACCTAAAAAATCATTGTGCACTTGTGATTGGTTGCGTGTGTGCTCCTTATCTTCTATCACCATTCACAGGAAGGATTGCTAATCATGTTGCTCATTGATGCTAGCTTTGTCTATGCATACAGTTAGTTAAATTTGCTAATTCTCCATGTGTGATCTTAGCATTTGTTAACGTTTAGTGAAGAGGTATTGAGAGGCATTCTAGTTGATTAAATTGGACTTTATTTTTAGAGAGGAATCTATTCACCCCCTCTAGATCCGTGCCACTCTACTGTGGGACCCAACAATTGGTATCAGAGCCTGGCTCTATTATCCCAGATCAAACGATCCTCAAAGGGATCCTAGTGTAGTTTTGAATGATGAGTACTTCCTTAGATATTGTTTCATTGAGTTCTTTAGCTATTTACCATGGTGATGACTTTAATTCCTGGCTGGGAAAATTGTGTAGGACAGACCGAGCAGTTTGTTGGTGGTCTGAGGCTAGAGTTGAGGCACCATCTTCTTGCATCAGGTTTGACCACTTTGGATGCGACGTGCAAGGCAGCATCGATGTTGGAGAGAGATTTACAGAAGGTTCGAGGGCAGGGTAGTGTTAGTCAAATGCAGGCAGGATTTAGCCAGTCGATGGAGGCGTAGCAGTAGAGTGTTGTCCAGCTCTCAGCAGGTGGTTCCGTGGCAGTGCAGTCTATGGCTCCCGTGCCAGAGTCGTCATCCTTTAGCTCGAAGCTCAAGAAGCTGCTTAATGAAGCGGGCTTTGGCAGGAAGCGTTGGGGTCGTAAGGGCCAGCCGCAGCAGGAGTCGTCGGGCAGTGTTCAGCTGCTGGTAGCCTTTCAGCGCCAGAGTTCGGTGACTGGTTCTCGGGGTGGTTGTCCTAGGTGCAGTGGTTCTCATCCAGGCAAGTAGTGTTCGGCGCCCGTGGTTTGCTTCAGGTGTGATCAACCAGGGCACATGGCACGTGACTGTCTGCAGAGACTGCGTCAGCAGCCTGAGTTTCAGTAGCAGCAACAGTTTCAGCCCCAGCAGATGTCATCACAGTTGTAGCATTACCAGCAGCGAGAGCAGTTTCCTCAGTTGTCACGGTTAGCTACTATGGGGAGGCAGAGATCTCGAGGTGGAGTGACCCACATGACCCGAGCAGAGGCTGAGGCGTCACAGTTGGTAGAAGGTACTCTTTCAATTTTGGGTTGTGCGGCTCGTGTTTTGTTCGATTCGGGAGCTTCACATTCATTTATTTCGGAGGATTTTGCTCAGTGTGTGGAGGACCCGGTGGCCGAGATGTCCTGTGACTTGCGGTAGAGTTGCCTACTGGCGATTTCGTGCATACCCCGTATTACTTTGAGAAGGTGCCTGTGTGGGTGGAGGGGCGGAACTTGCCGGCCAGACTCTACGCGTTACCGCTTCAGGACTTCGATGTGAGTTTGGGCATAGATTGGCTCGAGTCTCATCATGCATTGGTGGATTGCAGCTTGAAGAAGGTCTACTTTTGACAGCTTCGTGGACCCATCTTCTAGTACCGAGGTATTCATTCTTCTTCTTCCCGCTTGCTTATTTCGGCTATTAGGGCTCGTCAATTGCTTAATGCGGGTTGTCAGGATTTTCTCGCTTCTGTGGTTTTGGTCGATCGACAGTGTCTGGATGTGGAGGACATTCCGATCGTGTGTGAGTTTCCCGATATTTTTCCTGAGGAGTTGCCAAGGTTGCCGCCACAGCGTGAGATCGATTTCGTGATTGAGGCCGAGGTTGGCGTGCATTAAGGGTGACAATCCCTGGCCGAGCCTACCTCATTCACGTGACGGTGTCTCTCCTAGGGCCATACCCTGGGTATGCTCCAGTCTTTAGAGGGAGGAATAGAAGAAATCTTGGGGGTAAGCTTAGTATTGGGATAGAATCTTTTTGGGCTCGAATCCCTCCCATGACCACCCGATTGGAGATTCGGCCTGTTACGCCGGGGCTTTATGTCTATCATCGAACTTTCATCCACTCTAAGCACGCATATGATCGGTCTCATAACGTCCCATAGGAAAACTGTACTGCCACTCTTGCCATGCCTAGTTTGATATTTTACTTTTCTTGGCGTAATTTGACCTTGCACTTTGTGCTTTGATGGACGTGTTGGCTTTTTCCTTGATTTTTGCTCCTTTTCTTTGATTAATTTTTCTTTTCTTTCTCGTTCCTTTTTCCTTGTGGAATCTGGTCATAACGGACTGTCCCTATTTGAGACCTCCTCTCGTTGGGGTGTTTAGGTTGGTCATCTCCCCCTTATTCACCCCTTGCCCCAACGCCTAACCGAAGAGAGAAAAGCAGGGACCTTTACTTCCCCTAGGTATGGCCAAAGGAGAGACGGTGTCACCTAGCAGAGGGAAACCTGACCAGAGCTGCCATGTAGTGTGTGAATGCCATGCTCGGGGTCCTCCTTCATGATCAAGGGGAGGGACACCTCGCTACCGGGTTGTCACTAGCCTGACTCTAAGGATAAAAGAGCTTAAGATACAACCCACTCCACGCGTGAGACAACTCCTCATCTTCCGTGTTGACCATACGATACGTGTTCCCTGGATGAGCTTCTCTAACGATGAACGGCCCTTCCCAGTTAGGTTGTAGCTTAGACCTAGGACTTCCTGAGCTAATGAATTTACGTTTCAAAATCATATCACCTACTCGAAATTTGCATTCAATTACCTTCTTTTAGAAATAGCGTGAGATTCTCTTTTGATAAACGAACATGTGATCGGTCGCATTTAGCCTCTTCTCATCTAAGAGTTTCAGCTGGATGAGCAACGCCCCCCGACGTTCGTCGAGATTAAGTTCCTTATCGAGGTGCACCCTTAGGGAAGGGATCAGAATTTCGTACGGGAGTACCGCCTCCATCCCATACGTAAGAGCAAATGGGGTTTACCTCATGGGAGTACGGACAGAGGTGCGGTAAGCCCACAGAGCTTCTGTAACGACCCGGATCCCGGATACCAGATATACCCGATAAATTATCAAATATACCTGATATCGCTTGGAACCCGCGACATAAATGCCCACTCTAATTATTAAAATACCTTAACTCCCTCAGAAAAATGCCAGAAAATAGTCAAAAAATTCGTAAAAATCGGCAGAACTGACAGGATCACACCTAGATCCGAACCATTAGGGATCCATTAGGGCACGGGCGTTACATCGAAAATCACAACACCACTCGTAAGTTCTCACAAACACCGCCCAACCGGCACTCATCCTTCTGGAACAATGCCAACACACTCTTACTCATCAGGGGATGGGCAATGCTTCTCATAAACAGCCACACTCTGCCATAGCGGTTAAGCCAGCCACTGCCACACGCTCCTCTCTTATGCCTGCCTCTGATCTCGAAACCAATAACACGCCAAACACTCACCAAGGAGCGATGAGAATACACCAAAACGCCAAGCTCAAAGACTGTAACATCTCTAGCCATCGGACAATATTCTCTCGAATTCATCCTTGCCAACACCAACCCATCCTTGAGATGCAACCATGCGAAACACCACGCCAGGAGCCATAACACGAACCATAACTGGCACCCGACAATGCTCATCCTCGAGCCCCGAACTCACCACTACCACACGATCTCGAACCAAATCCAGAGCGACCACAGCCCAATCCAAGAAGATCATCTGCTCATCCGAGCACATCTTCACCAGAGCACCCGCTCTGCCACCTCGAATCACGATCTTACTCAAGCTGGGGTGGCCAACCCGATAACAACTCCCTCAGAGCATACTCACAGCCACCTAACCACGAGCAACCCTCGCCAACCACCTGACCTCGCTACAGATTCCTCAAACAGAGCACCGCAGCGGCACACCTGTCGGCAACCTCTGCCCAACACAGCACAATCGGGGCCACCATCGATGAGGGAGAAAGCTCTAGACCTCGATCCTTAGACCCCATGCCGGCACTCCGACGATGACAACAGCAACCACCTTCACAGCCCCAACGTCGCGCACTCACGCTCTAACGCGAGAAACCAAGCAAAAAATAAGCACAAAACCCTATGTCAGTTGCCGACTGTACTGGACCTTATGGACTCTAATCACTGCAATATCTCAAATTTTCATGTACTTCCACAACCATGGCTCTGATACTAGCTGTAGCGGCCCGGGATCCGAGTACCGGAAAGGAACCGGCGCAACTCAAACCTCGACCCACCACCCACAAGCCAGAAGACTCGGAAGGGCTAAAGGATAGGTGTGATGTACATAGAAATAGGAAATAAAGCAGGACAACAGAAATAATAACAGAAATAAATAACTAACTACAACAGAGTCCAGTCCCCCTGATCTACCACCAGCAAAATGATGAAGCCGCTGTCCTGACTGCCAATGTGGTGACGGCGGAAGAAGAAGATGATGTCCTCCTCGACATCTTACCCGAGGGTACGTCCGGGGAAGTAACAGAGGCCATCCCCAGCACTACAACCATGGACCCATCAGTCCTAATGCTACTCCAGAGATACTGGCAGGAGATAGACTTGTTAAAGAAGCAGCTGATGGAGAAGACAGAGTAGTCATCAGCTTCCAAACCGCCCAAAGTCCAGGGCGAATCATCTCGAGGAGTTGTCCACCATGTCGACCCTCCGCCACTCTACACTCTGCCTCAGCCATCAGAGTCGAGTCTGGCGACGACTCAGCAATGTCCACCATAGCTGCTGATGCCGCCAGTGCTCCCCAAGGTGCACCAGACACCTCCATTGCTGCGTCCTCCACAGGCGACCACTCTGGTCACCCCTTACAAGCAGCCGACACATTTTTACCCAAAACCAGTCGATCCCACGGTCATGAACTAGATGATGGTGGAGAGAATGATCGAGCTGAAGCTTGCTGAGAGAAGCGAAGGCGACTATGTCGCATTTGATGCATATCAGGTGCCATACCTTCCACATCATGCTGCCAAGCGGCTTCCCCCAGGGATCAACAAGCCGTCAAAGTTTGACAAGTTCAACGGGAAGGGATCCCCGAAGGAACATGTCGCCTACTACATGACCGTCATGGGCGATCTGGCCACCGACGAGTCGTACCTGCTAAAATTTTTCGGGTCCTCGCTGACCGGGCTTACATTCGAGTGGCACTCCAGCCTCCCGGCCGGGTCGATCAACGACTGGTCGGACATACAGAGGAAGTTCAGGGAAAGATTTCATGTTACAGAGAGGGAGGCCACAGTGGCAGAACTCTACTCAACAAAGCAGAGGGCAGATGAGACAGCCCTCGATTATATCAAGAGGTAGAGGAACCTCAAAATGAGGTGCAAGCGGCCCCCGCATCAGGAGGACGCTATACAAATATGCAAACAGAACCTCAGGAGGGAGGTTCTAGAAAAGATGATTGGAATGGAGATACGGTCTTTTGACCGATTAAACAACATTGTGGCCGAGGTAGAAGCCTTTCTGGCCAGACCTGCCCCTGCATCGACTGTCAACACAACCCAAAAGGGTAAAGCAGCGGAACGGTGCCAGGCACCCAATGAAGCAAACGTTCTTGACATCAAGGCGTTTGAACAGTAAAAAGATAAAGGCAAGAAGGCAGTCGCCCCACAGCCTGCAAAAGCTGCTCATTGCGGAACGGCCATTAATTATTTGGCATCCACATGAGTGGTCACTCATTTTTGATCAAAATATAGCAATTAATATTAAAGAAACACGAATTAGCATCTGTTATGGAAGTCACTATTTACAGAAAAATTAGAATAAGTCGAGAAATAACTCAACAATTAATGTCTCGTATAAAGGTCACCCATACAAATTGTCGTCAATATGACCTGACGCAAATTCAAGAAAAACTCCAAAAAATAGAAAAATCTTCTTATTCAGATCCAAAATGAAATTCACTTTGGGGCATTACATTGTGACATGAGATTTACTCAACTTAGTGTTAATTTTAGCGTGTCTACAGACTTGACTGATGATCCTCCACCTTCTGCGGTCATTCTTGGGCGTACGACCAAGGTCCTAAACCGAGTACCAGCTGATGTTGTTGAGGAGGTGAGCTCTTGAAGGAGTGCTCGCCATTTTCTTTTTGTATCGCATTTTCTTTTTTTTTCAGTTAGGGTGCGTCTTGGCAGACGTAGCCCCTTCTCTGTAACCTTTCTGCTTCATAATGATAACTTGCTTTCTTTTCGCAAATGCTGACCATCTGGAGCTTTCTGTACTTTCCACGTAGCCCACTTGCTTCCTTTCCCCATCTTAATTTCTCCATGGGATACGAGACGGTGGCCAACATCACGTTGAGGGATGTAAGATGGCACAATCTTCAGAGTCTACCGCTTCGAATTCCCCAAAGTTGGGAAGTCACGGAGACTCTACTACCTCTTATGGGGGCTTCGTCTCCTTCCTGTACATAGCAACCCATGGCGAACCCTGAGGCCATCCTGAGTTTATGGAGTGGTTAGGAGAGTGTTCTCAATGATGTCGTCAGACAAGTCAGGCTCCTCATTAGATGAGGCTCCCTACAGGCGCCTGTGCTTTTGGATGGAGGCACTACCAGTGCCAGATCCACTAGTGGGAGAAGGTAGCAGCAGCAGCATCTTTGAAGAGTTCAAGCAGGGGTACCTAGAAGGGTGGGCGGATGCCTTGATGAAGGTGAATCACTTGTACTGTAACACGGGGGTGTTAAGCCTTCGACCAAATAGGTTCCATCCCAAGGAGGACGAGTAACCTTTTTTGTACCCTCCCCGACTTATCAATCAAATCTCTTTTTCTATAATTTTTGTTCGCATGGTGGTACATGTTTACCCTTCATATGATGAGCCCACATCTTCCTTTGATGTATGCGTGAGATTGAGGAGACCTTCTGCCACTGGTAAGGGAGACTAAGCATTCCCCTTCTATAAATAGCAGGGTCTTTAGATGTGTTTAGGGCATTGCCTGCCTCCATCCTTTCTAGTCCACGTCATTGCAGTGGCTCAGTACTCCTTCATTAGCTGGCCTCATGAATGTGCAGAACTAGAGTTTGGTCCCCTGTATTATGAATCAAAGCACATGCTTCTCCACATCTCTTCTTTGCGCTTCTATTGTATGTGTTTTGGCAATGGTTCTCCATGTGTGGGACATTCATGAGAGTAGGCAGGATCATCGCTCAAATCCCCCCTTTGTGTGCATGGCCCAAGCATAGGCCCTATCTCCTGAGGGGGGAGGCCTCTTATTTACTTTTTGGTCAAGTGTACGCCCCGTCCCTCAAGGGTACAGTGATTCTTACCCGCTCTTAGGGCTTAGGAGCCCCCTTTGAATGAATCTGGGGGAGCATATGTCTTCCCTAGGGGAGAAAGATTGTTGCTCATCATTTCTGAGGGAGCATGAGTGTTTGCCTCTTGGGAGCTTGGTGGCTACCATGATTTTCAAGGGGGCATAAGTGCTCACCTCTTAGGAGCCCGATGGCTACCATCATTTCTTAGGGAGCATGAGTGTTCACCTCTTTGAAACTCGGGAGCTACCATTGTTTCCAAGGGGGCATGAGTGCTCGCCTCTTGGGAGCCTGGGGGCTACCATCGTTTCTGAGGGAGCATGAGTGCTCGCCTCTTGGAAGCTTGGAAGCCAACATCATTTTTGAGGGAGCATGGGTGCTCGCCTCTTGGAAGCTCAGAAGCTATCATTGTTGGACTCAACTTACGATGACCCTTTATTCAAGGTATCGAGATGGTGAGGGAACGTGTCACTGATCATTTATTGATGAAAAGTCCTGAGGCTTATAGAGTTCTAAGTTCTTGGCACCTCTTGTCCCTCCAACATGGTCAGCCTGTATGCTCCTTTGCCCAGCACTTCCATTACTTGGTATGGGCCTTCCCAGTTTGGGGCTAGCTTCCTCATAGCTGCCCTAGGGTCTGTCATGTGTGAACGACATCACAGAAATGGAAAACGTACGAATGTGTGTGTGTATCGCCCTCGACGGGGAGAGGCAACGGACTGTGAGAGTTGCTCTCCATAGGTCCTAACAAGAATGATGAAAATGAAATTCTAGAAATTAGAAATCACGCGTGAGTGCATGTGTGATGATGTTGTGTGATCGCTAGAGGTCAAAGACCCCAAAAATGAAAGAACAAGTGATCACCAGAGGTCGAATACCCCAAAAATGAAAGAGTAGTGATCACAAATATACCTCAGAAATGGGAGATTTATGTGAATTCCTTCTTCCTCTTCCTTCGGCTGGCTGATGAAGAGGGCTTTCTCTTGATTACCCTTGTAAGAAAATGAACAAACACCAAATATGGATCAGAATAAAAGTAGTGTAGTATCAATCCCTTGTGATAAAAATGATAAAATCATGAACTGACACACACATGGTTGCTGTTGTTTAAATCCCTTTTAGATGCAAAGGGTAGAAAAATGCTATGATGAGATGAAGTTTTGTGCGTAAATGCACAAATGCAAAGCCTTCTCAAAGAGAGAAATATGATGTAAACAGAGACAAAGAGTGATGCATGCAACTAATAGAAGAAAACAAATAAGAACAAAGGGGAAGAAAAGCTTATTGGGATGCCAATAGTAGGCTTTGAGCAGGGCTTCAGTAGTGTGAGGATAGCGTGCATGCGCGGTGGGGAGATGGCCTTCGTATGGGCACTCAAAAATCTGGTAGAACCTCCCCTAGAAAACTCATGAGCTCGAATGTGATCTAGACAGAATTTTCACCTCCTCTTGAAAGATTTCAAAGCCTTTTGATTTTGTGGGAGGGGTTCTCTATTTATAGGGAAAACTGAGGAGAACGTGTCCAAACATAGGGACACGTTAATATGAATGCGTCCTACTGACTGATGCATTCTCTATTTTCTAAAATATTTTTTTATCATGGACGCATTTGTCTTACTGGACATATTATTTGAATGCGTCCCCCAATCAGGACGCGCCCATATTTTCGCACCAGACACACCGCCGAAAGGCACCAAAAGCGGATAAAGCGAGTGATTTCGGTGCCTAATCTTGACTTTTAGAGACACGTCTGGTCAGCAAGATGTTTTCTTCCTGGATTTTTTTGAATTGTCAAACTAAATGGTAGGGTTGGCACCAAATGTTGACTGAAGAAAGCATCTTAGGGGGCTGCCATGTTTAAAATACGCATCCTCCATGACAGACACATCAACGGGGGTTCAAAATTTCAAATATTGAAGACGCGTCTTGGAGGCCCGCCGCATTTTTAAGGTGGTATTTTTATATTATTTTAACGAAATTAAAGATATTTTTACTAACACAAATTCAGAGATGATATATTTGCAAATAGATGTTTATAAGTGATTTGGTCGAAAAAAATCTTAACATATTATCACAGCAACAATGGCCTCGGCAGTCTCCCAGCAGGATGGCGCTGACATGGCCCCAGCACTTGTTTAGTAAGAGTTCACCCTCCGGCAGTTCTTCCTGACCTCCCCCCTGTACCCCGTGAGCGGCGAGATGCTCCCCATCTTCACCATGGACCTGGCGAACTGCTGCAGGAAGATCCCGTTGTTCTCGGCGTAGAGGCGGACCAGCTGCATCGTGGCGGGGCTCCTGGTGAGCAGGGCCTGGTCGGAGTTGAGGAGGCCTCTGGAGGCGAGGATGTTCCTGAAGTAGGAGTTGTCGAAGACGGTGGGGCTGGCGGGGTCGAGGGGAAAGAGGTTGTTGTCGCCGCCGGAGCGGGGGCAGCGCGCCCGCAGCTGCCAGGCGTAGGAGGCATCCAACGTGCCGTCGGGGAGCCCGTTGCCCGTCTGGTTGTAGAGCCTCTGCCGGAAGCTGGTGCACCGCGACTGCCCGATGGTGTGGCTCCCTGCAGCATATAATGCACCGCGCGCCGACAAATTAATTAAGCACAGTGTTGAAACTTAAAAAAGCCGTTCGTACGTGAAGTCAAGATAGAGAAAGTGAGGTCTATATATACATATATATGTATGTATGTGTATAATTCTCTTTTACCTGAGAGGGCGACGAGGTCGACGAGGTTGAGACCCTGGAGCTTGAACTTGGTGATGATGGTGGGGAGGGTGTTGTTTGGTGCTGGGATATTGTTGTTGGAGCCGCTGAGGCTGGCACCCCTGGAGTCCCTCCTCCCCAGTGGAACCTCCCAGCTTGGCCCCCCAGCCTACATATATATATATATATATATGCATTATACAAAGTTAAAGTTTTGAGACAGAGAGATAGAAAGCAGGGTGACATTAATCTACCAGAACAGTGGAGTCTCTGGCGGCAAGAGCGAGGATGTCAGCGCAGGAGACAGTCTGGGGGCACTCCCTCTCCAGTGCGGCCTTGATCTCGTCGATGACCTCGAACCCTCTCGCGGAGTTCCTGTTGGGGTTGGACAGCTTCTCGCTGGCGATGCTCCCGCCGCCGTCCAGCAGGACCGACGCGTCGCACCCCTGCAGATATATACATATATAGAGAGAGAGAACACGGAAACGAGTTCGGGCGTGATCAGCGCAGCAAATGCCGATGATGACATGCATATACATAATTGGGTGACCCCTCGGTGTGAAAACCCGCAAGGGTGCACCGAAAAAAATAAAAGGGGGCCAGCTCTGGTGAAAACCCACAAGGGCGGTAGAGCTGGTAAAGAGAATAAAAAAAACTCTCCCTTTCTACTCCCACAACGATGGTGGCCAACACGCCCCCGAGGGTCGGCCATCACCAGTCCCAGTCTTCCAACTACAACGCCTTCACAGGCCAGTTGCCCAGCTCTAGCTCCAGCTCCAGCTCTAGTCCCAGTCTTCCGGCTACAACGCCTTCACAGGCAAGCCACCCAGCTTCAGCTCCAGCTCCAATCCCAGTCTTCTGGCTACAATGCCATCACAGGCCAGCTGCCCAGCTCCAGCTCCAGCTCTAGCTCCAGTCCCAGTCTTCCAGCTACAACGCCTTCACAGGCCAGCCACCCATCTCCAGCTCCAGTTCCAGTCCCAGTCTTCCAGTACAATGCCTTCATAGGTTAGCCCCCCAGCTCCAGCTCCAGTCCTAGTCTTCCGGCTACAACGCCTTCACAGGCCAGCAGCCCAGCTCCAGCTCCAGTCCAAGTCTTCTGGCTACAACGCCTTCACAGGCCAGTCACCCAGCACCAGCTCCAGTTCCAGTCCCAGTCTTTCGACTACAACGCCTTCACAGTCCAGTCACCCAGCTCCAGCTCTGGCTCCAGTTACAGTCCTCCGGCTACAACGCCTTCATAGGCCAGCCGCGTAACTCCAGCTCCAGTTCCATTCCCAGTCTCCCGACTACAACGCTCTTACAGGCCAGCCACCCAGCTCTAGTCCTCCAGACCAATGTGAATTATATTTCCGGCTAACGACATGACAATAATTGATACTCTATTGTTCGGTTTATAACTAACATGCTCTAGAATTACCCCAGTGACCTTGACCTCTTAGACCGTCACATCCCTATAGGTCTACGCCAGCTTCATACAATGCAAGCTCTTTTTAGCCCCCAACACCCAGTCATTTTTCCTACCTTCTAGTACTCAGCCTCCAGCTCCCAGTACTTCAGTTCCAGTACCCAACACTTAGTCCCCAGTACCCCGTACCTAGTCGCACCATTCTTTATGCTCAATCCCCTATGCTCGTACTTGAAATCGGGCTGTACACACAATAATGTTCCACAAGAGAAGCAGTGGGACAACTCAGCAAATAACAAAGTCTAGCTAGTTAGCATTAATACTCTGTAAAGGAGCCCAAGACATGCCCTTGGGGTAACAAAGTGCATGCAACCCGGATGACACAACAAAAGGGGAAAGGGGCGGAATAATCAGGTAAATATGATGCATTCTATTCTTATTTCCCGCTATATGTGATGTCACGATAATATGTATGTAGGTTGTGTGGAGACCGTATGAGGGGATGCCTAATGCGGACCAGCCGTGGGTCGTAGTGGGCCGACCCTGCTTTGGGCGTGACCTCTGGGTTCATTGCCTAAACAAGATCGAGCCACTAGGGGTTTCACTGGTGATGAGGACACTCGGCCTGCACCAGGAGTGGGTCGGGGTAGTTGAGCCTCGCGGGATTGAGCGAACGACCCGAGGACAGACGACCGTGATAGACTAGTGGTTGCGGTTCCCGGAGCAGTTCACCGACTGGTAGTGAGGTGGGATCCCAGTTGTTTCCCATGCTCCAAATAGCTTGGCATACCTTCAGCACTACTGGGAGACGTATGCGGACTGGCCTCAGATGAGACCGAGAGGGGTACGTATGAATGCTTTCTAAATTTAATTTATATGCTCCTAAGATATGAAACTAATGAATGGCCTATGCAGGATGCACGTGATGCAACAGCAGTGGACCTACATGCCCATCTCCATAACCTGGAGACTCAGTTGGCGACCACGCGAGCAGATCTAGAGACTCTGGTGAGTATGCACTATCCACATGCCATCAATTATCTCTGAAATTTGATGTTCAACCACTGATAGTCTTAATGAATGCAGTGTGCCCAGCAGGGAGTGGTAGTAGGAAGGACAGGAGGTGCATCCAGCTCGAGGGACCTGAGTGCCGAGATCACCACCCTGGAGGAGCTACTAGCAAGAGCGGTAGCGCGGGCCGAGGCGGCGAAGCGCGACCAAGCTGAGCGGGTAAGCATTGGGACATGTAGGTGATACCACGCTGAAAATTGTAGGTTGCAGAGCTACAGGAGGCGCTCACTATGGCTACTCGGGCCAGGGCTGAGCTGGAGATCTGCGATCGCCAGATCGTAGAGTTAGAGGAGGAGGGGAGACGTCGAGAGACGGAGGTGAGTAATATGCATGCTTTTCTTCTTAAAGATATCTTATACTATGATGCTCATAAGACATGCTGAATGATGCAGGCTATAGAGTTACAGGATGCTCTCACTCAGGCTACGCCAGCGGGCACCGAGCTCACGATCCGCGACTAGCGGGTTGCAGAGTTAGAGGAGGCCGAGAGGGGGCATTGAGAGATCGATGCGCTACCCTGGGACGTGATAGAGCTGCAGATCTTCCTCGAGGTAGAGAGGAGAGAGCTGGCTAGAGAGAGGGAGGATCGACGGAGAGAGCGAGAGGAGCTATCTGAGCTGAGACTCACGATATTGTGTAAAGGTCGGCTAGGGCACGAGGCCTTGAGTTGAGAAAGTGGTTTATTCGTTAGCAAGAAGGTAATGCTAACGCAAAGGAAGATTTTTTTTACGTCGATTCGGACGTAAGACCCGTAATGGCGATATTGGGTAAGAGTCGACTGGGGCACGAGGCCCTGCGCCAAGAAAGTGGTTTATTCGTTAGCAAGAAGGTAATGCTAATGTAAAGGAAGAATTTTTTACGCCGATTCGGACGTAAGGCCCGTAATGACAATATTATGTAAGAGTCGGCTGGGGCACGAAGCCTTGCACCGAGAAAGTGGTTTATTCATTAGTAAGAAGGTAATGCTAATGTAAGGAAGTGTTTTCGCCAATTCGAACGTAATGTCCGTAATGGTGGTATTGTGTAAAAGTCGGCCAGGGCACGAGGCCTTGAGCTGAGAAAGTGATTTATTCATTAGTAAGAAGATAATGCTAATGCAAGGAAGAGTTTTTACCAATTCGAACGTAAGGTCCGTAATGGCGGTATTATGTAAAAGTCAACTAGGGCATGGGGCCTTGCGTCGAGAAAGTGGTTTATTCATTAGCAAGGAGGTAATGCTAACGCAATGAAGAGTTTTCCCCAATTCAAACATTAGGTCCGTAATGGCGGTATTGTGTAAAAGTCGGCTAGGGCACGATGCCTTGCGCTGAGAAAGTGATTTATTCGTTAGCAAGGAGGTAATGCTAACGCAAGGAAGAGTTTTCTCCAATTCGAACATAAGGTCCGTAATGGCGGTATTGTGTAAAAGTCGACTAGGGCACGATACCTTGTGCCGAGAAAGTGATTTATTCGTTAGCAAGGAGGTAATGCTAACACAAGGAAGAGTTTTCACCGATTCGGATGTAAGGTCCGTAATGACGGTATTATGTAAAAGTCGGCTAGGACATGAGGCCTTGCACCGAGAAAGTGATTTATTCGTTAGCAAGGAGATAATGCTAACGCAAGGAAGAGTTTTTGTTGATTCAGACGTAAGTTCCGTAATGGCGATTTTGTGTAAAAGTCGGCTAGGGCACGAGGCCTTGCACCGATTAGCAAGGAGGTAATGCTAACGCAAGGAAGAGTTTTCGCCGATTCAGACGTAAGGTCCATAATGGTGGTATTGTGTAAAAGTTGGCTAGGACACGAGGTCTTGCATCGAAAAAGTGGTTTATTCATTAGCAAGGAGGTAATACTAACGCAAAAGAGGAAATTTTCGCCAATTTGGACGTAAGGTCTGTAATGGCGGTATTGTAAAGAATGGCAACCCAATCATTAAATACCCTTGCCCGGCGTCATGGCTTCCGCCTAAGCCGATAAATACCCTGCCTTGGTGTCATGGTCTTTTGCCTAAATTAAGTTGTACGACATCATGACTTTATGTCTAAGCCATAAAACATCCATATACGGCATCATGACTCTATGTCTAAGCCGTTAAAAATTCATGTATGGCGTCATGACTTTACATCTAAGCTGTTAAATACTCTTGTCTGGCATCATGGCTTCCGCCTAAGTCGGTAAATATTTTACATTGGTGTCATGCCCTTCCGCCTAAGCTAAGTTGTACGGTGTTATGACTTTATGTCTAAGCCGTTAAATACCCTTGTCCGACGTCATGGCTTCCGCCTAAGCCAGTAAACACCCTGCCTTCGCGTCATGACCTTCCGTCTAAGCCAAGTTGTACGGCGTCATGACTTTCCATCTAAGCCGTTAAATATTTTTCCTTAGCGTCATGGCCTTCCACCTAAGCCAAGTTGTACGGCATCGTGACTTTATATCTAAGCCGTTAAATATTCTGTCTTGACGTCATGACCTTCCGCCTAAGTCAAGTTGTACGGCGTTGTCACTTTATGTCTAAGCCGTTAAATATCTGCCTTGACGTCATGGCCTTCCGCCTAAGTCAAGTTGTACGGCATCGTCACTTTATGTCTAAGCCGTTAAATATTCTACCTTGGCGTCATGGCCTTCTGCCTAAGTCAAGTCGTACGACGTCATGACTTTCTGTCTAAGCAGTTAAATATTCTGCCTTGACGTCATGGCCTTCCGCCTAAGCCAAGTTACACGACATCATGACTTTTTGTCCAAGCCGTTAAATATTCTTCCTTGGCGTCATAGCCTTTCGCCTAAGCCAAGTTGTACGGCGACGTGACTTTATGTCTAAGTCGGTAAATATTCTGTCTTGGTGTCATGGCCTTCAACCTAAGCCAAGTTGTATGGCGTCATGACTTCATGTCTAAGCTGTTAAAAAATTCTTGTCTGGCATCATGGCTTCTACCTAAGCCGGTAAATATTCAACCTTGGCGTTATGGCCTTCCGCCTAAGCCGGTAAATATTCTGCCTTAGTGTCATGGCCTTCAGCCTAAGCCAAGTTATGCGGCATTGACTTTATGTCTAAGCCATTAGATATTATCCCTTGGCATCATGACCTTATGTCTAAGCCAAGTCATTCGGCATCATGACCTTCGATCTAAGCCGATAAACCTCTTGCCATTGGCCCAGGATTGCTACCTGAACCAATGAATGAAAAGACCCCCTTTGGTTTCACACCAACCCTTGTTGTGGACTTGTTCTTTTGGCAATTCTGGACTAATGTATATTGACTATCACTCTGATATATTTTAATTACTTCCGCACTACAGTTTAAAATACTGTCCTAATTTAAATTACATATGGTGTAATTCCAATTCGTTATACACTCCCTCGACAAACTCTCCCAACCCTTCAGGGGCCTCATCAGCCTCTTGGGTGACTTCCTGAGTTCCTGGTAGCAGTAATCCGATGTTATACTGGGTTATCGGTATCCGGAGCTTTGGGTCATTACATTGCCCGAGTGTCAAAAAGGCTTTCTTGAAGCCATCTTACAGATTTGTAAGAAAGAAAAGCGGGGGGACACGATCCCACCTCCAACCTCCCATAGCGGTAGTAGACAACCTTCCCCCAGCATGCTTGTTCCGTGGCAGCGGACCAATAGTGGAAAGCGCCCATGCCAAAGAAGAGGGACACTTCGCATCCCTTTTGTTCCGCGGAAGTGGACTAACTAGGGACACCTCGGATCCCTTTTAATCCGCAAGAGTGAACTGACGGGGCGACATGGAGCAACGAGATTCGCCCATAACAAGAGCTGACCCAGCACGCTGGCCATGCCTACAAATTGGAAGACGAGATCTGCTGCCCCGTCCGACGCCCTCTCTTGGCGATAAAACACATCCCTCAACTTGGGGAAGCGCCTCATCACGTACTTGCAAGTGCAAAAGGGACGGTTACTACTACACAACAATAAGACGGCGGAGGAAAACAAGCAAAGGAGAAGGGAGTACAAGGCCATCTGTCGTCCTCTCAAGGATGAAACCTATCGAGCTCAAGGAGTAAGACTCCCCGGCTGGCGTACAGGCGGTTGACCTTCTCCAAGGCCTCATGCCAGCTGTCCAAGTACCCATTCTGGTATTGCTAAAAAATGGGACCATTCGCCCCTGGTTCCGGCCACGGTCGCTAAGGAGCCGGTGGAGGGTCCCTCCTGAGGATCAAGAGTTGGCAACGAGCCTGCAAGGATTCGTCGTCTGATGAAGTGCCAGACTCACCCGATGACATCCCACTGGAATGCTCTCCTCAAAGCCCACTACTTCAAAGATGGTCCCAAGGATACCCCGAGGGCCACTATTTGTAGGGAAGTGGAGTTCCCGCAGGCATGAGAACTCCTACCGCCCCAAGCAAATATCTGAAAATCGAAGCGATGGGTCCCCAAAAGTCGCACCCTTTCAAAGTCCCCTCAGAAGCACCGTTTCGTATCTCCAGAGGATCTCATAGCCGTTCGAAAAGGAGGGAGGTACATAGAAGAGATTTCAAAGGGGGGAAATAGATACCCAAGGTAACTCCATGACAAGACGCCGGTTGTGGGAGGCTATTGAGAGGATCCTCCAGCAGGAGTCAACCCCAACAGCTACCAGCTAAGCAGACCTCTTCGCAGGTTTGCTTAAAGCAGCCTGCTGGGGAAGAGCCCAAGTCGAACCCTAAAGGTAAGGCTAATCATGATGGGCCGACAGCCCAAGGTTCTCGAAGCTCGGTCCCTGGGGGAGCCTCCAAATCCTCTACCCAGTCGGGCCACCACGAGAGGGCTGCCGCTGGACACCCGTAGTCGAGAGATAAGGGCAAAATCAAGGCCGCGGAGCCTGAGCCTAAGGTTCAACCCTGTGACAGGCCAACGGGGTCCATCCCTCCGAGAGGATCTCAACGACTCCCGGGGTTCAAGCCACCGGCTGAAACGAAGTTGGCGACACCGCAAAACCCCTTGGGGTTTCACTTCGGTCAGTCGGAATTTCAAGAATTACCACCGAAAATAGTTACCCAGGCAATTAATGCCACTTTTCAACCACAACCCGCTGAAGGGGAGTGGACTTGCGTCGCTCCAAGAAAGGGTCGCGGGTTCCAAAATGTCAGGCGACCAGCTCAAGGTGGAAGACAAGGCCCCAGGGGCAAGTCACTTTGCCCGGTGAAGCCACCTTCTCCTTCATTGGAAGAGGTTACTCGCCTCAAGAAACAGGAAAAGAATCGAAAGAATAATCTGAAGAGAAGATTGAAAAAACAAGCTGAGCAGGCAGCAACCATGGAAGCCTCCGTGGAGCTTACTCTCATGCAAAGGCTGCAAAAGCTCATAGACCAGCTAGAAGAATATGTGCCACCTTGCCTTACCAGGGTGGTCACACTCGACAAATATATCCCCTGGGAAAGGTTTGGGCAGAAAGCCCAGCTCCTTGGCTGGCTCCGGGAGACCTTGCACCGTCTCAAGGAGGGCGAAAGAATTCCAATTCCAGAGGAGCTCTCGCTGTTCTACAAAGATGAGGAGCTCACTGTGGAGGCCCTTGAACAGGCAATGCAGGAGCTGTCATGTAACATGGTGGCTATCCCGCCTCTTGACAATATAAATGCCTCCATTGAGGAGGACAATGCCCCGTGGCAACATACCAACATCGATCGACAAGGAATCAGAGAGGCTGTGGTCGAGGACAAGGTCGAGGGTGAGAAAACCCTTTAACCCTCGACTGAGTTATAATATTCAGAGGAGAGAAGCTGGGCCCCATCCCTGCACCACAAGTGCGGGGTATTCCTTTCATACCCGCATCCACAGGAGATATAAATATTATTTCTTATTAAAGAGATGGGTCTAACTTTCACGTGATGTCAAAAGAAGAAAAGTTAAACCTTTTTTTGTCCTTTCATGTTTCTGTACTCCTTTGTACGAAAGGGGGAGGGAGGAGGAGGGCTCCCTCTTTTCTTCTTTCCTCTATAACAAGTTTTTTTTAAAACTGTCGTTCACGCGAACCACACCCCCCCTTCACGTAAACAAACACCCTAATCCACTTTCACGTGAACACAAACTTTCCCTTTTTTTATTGTTCCTTGACGGTGGGTACGAGATGAGTTACATCCCCCTCCACTCCCTTTTTGAAATTATGTTATTCCTTTCTTTGTCACGAAAGGGGGCTCTCCTCTTTTCTTCCCATGGGACACCTACCTGGATGCCGCAGAAGAGGAGGCCGCCGCACACGTTGGGTGAGGCAACGACGAGTACGTTGGGAGCAGCCCCAACGGCACACAGGGGCGATGCCGGCGGGCCCTGGAGCACACGGCAATAGATTGGGGCGACAACGACGATGGGATGCAGGTCGCCGGCGACGCTTGAGCAGCAACGACAGTTGGGACGCTCCCTCACGGGGGGGGGGGAAGGGAACGTAGGCAGAGTGGAGGGGAGGCCGTGGAGGGTCGTCGGCGCACGGCGACGAGGAGTCCGTTGAGGGCACAGCGACAACGGGTGGATGCGACAGTGGCGGTGCGGCCCGATGCGGTGGTCCCGATCGACAAGGGGATTAGGTTGTTGGCGTCGAGGACGGTGAGGCCGCAAGAAGTTGGCAATGGTGAGATTCGTCGGTCTCTCTCTCTCTCTCTCTCTCTCTCTCTCTCTCTCTCTCTCTCTCTCTCTTGTCCCGCCGGAGACGATCAGTCGTAGCGGCGATCATCGAGAAGGGTAGAGGAGGTGGGTCGTGGTCCTACCGATGGCGAGGTCGACGATGTGGCACAGGGACGATGCCAGCAAGGGGGGGACCCAGGCAGCGATGAGGCGGCTCCTCATGAGCGTGCTGGAGCAGGGGCGGCCTCAGCGGTAGCGAGACGCAACAACGGCTAGCCCAAAGGTGCAGCTACTTTCTTGTGACATCGTAGGTTAGGCCATGCTAGCACAATTCTGCATAAGTTAAATAAGCATAGTATGATAAGAGGACTTTCTGAAATCTCATTCAAGAAAGAAAGTAAAGTGTGTGATGCATGTATAAAATCTAAGCAAACTAGAAAGTCATTCAAGTCCAGAACTGAAAACCTATCTACCAAACCCTATGAGCTGATACACATGGACCTCAACCAGAAAGCATCCCAACTCCGCCCACCACCCTCTCCACTTCTCTCTTCCCCCCATTAGCACCCCCATCCACCACCTCATATTGGACAGGCTCGCAGGCAGCAGCAGAGGCACGCATTAAAGAGTTTGCCCCGAAGTCACCTGGCATCTTCAGGAGGTGTACCATTCATTGCTGGAAAGCTCGTCAAGTAGCTTCACAGGTGAGGTGGCCTCGCGTCCATCTGACATCAGGGCTATCTAGGACAGCTGTTCTCCATCGACTGCACAAGACAGGTCTGGCCAGCGACCTGTGTGCCTTCCAGAAGCTGCTCCAGCCTCATCTCCCAACTTCTGAACAAGCCACTTGGAGACTCCTTACTAGGGTCGTCTAGATTTCAGTCAAAGGTGGTCCCATCCCATTTGGAGTTCCCGTCTAGAGCACCGGCATCGACAACCCAAGCCAGTCCTGCAGTCCCAATCACTAGTAACCATAACAAGCAGTCCACCATAGGGAGTACCACGGTCTCGTCTGCCATCTTCATCCTGAGCCCTCTGGAGGACTTCATCAAAGGTCGGTCAGCTTTCAGTCAAGCTTGGTCTCAACTTTTTCTGATCTTCCCATTGGGAGATACAACCCCGACAAGCCTCCCTTGTTTGGCTGGCATCCTACACAGTGTGACTTCACAAGAATCAGTGGTACCAGCGTCTCACACCTCAGAACGGAACCATTCTAGCTCTGAAAATCCTTGGGATGGCCCTATTCATGAAGACTCTAGCTCCGCTGTGTCCCGACCTCAGATCGGACAGCTACGCCGTCGGAGAGTAGAGTCCAAAATTCTGTCCCTGCAACCAGCCCGACCCAATCAACATTTAGGAGCCACCACGGGAGTGATCGGGTGATTCAAGAAGTGAATTTTGGTTTGGGAGCACTAGATTGATCCCTCTTTCAGTGGGACTTGGTCCCACCTCGATCTGATATTCCATCTGGGAGTACGGCCTCGTCCAAGCCCTCTCTGGCCTACAGTAGAGAAGCCCGACGTAGTTCTACGGAATCTACCGTACCCGGTGCGTCTAAGATCAGAACGAACCGGCGTTTCTTCCAGGAGCAAGCTAACACGTCAAGCTTTCCAACGCATCTAGTCCCGCCACCGTCGGACGTCCCAAGAAGGTTCTACGTTCCCAGAAAGGCCGCTTATCACAGAAGATAGAAACAGCAACCTGAAGGTGAAGTTAGGAGTCGGTTGGCTCCCGACCACCTCCGTTCCCCACCCCGCCTGGCCGGCTTACAGCCCCTCCCTGCGTGCAGGCGTCCTCCTGGGTCAAGTAGAAAAATTTTGGCACTGGTTTCAGCTTATTTTGAGGACGGTAGAGACCCTGGCGACACCATCTTCGACTATCTGTCCAGTGGTTCCAGAAGCTGACAACACCAACGGAGCTCGGCACGATGGTTTCTATCTCCACTTCCCCTCCCCACCTGGCCGACTTATAGCCCCTCCCTGCATGGAGGTAGTGTTTGGTTGTGTACTAATCCCCACCCCTAGTCTAACCCCCTTGCAAGGGGCGTAGTGCATGTAAATTGAGTTTTCAGGTTGAAGCTCCTTCGACACGGCGTGTGGGTAAGCCCACACTTCCTCGCTCGCCTTCGTCTCTGGCTGGGATCAGTGTCTTCATGCTGGTCAGGTGAGCTTCTGGTCCCTCGCCTTACTGGTTTAACCTTGCTTGGATTAGTATTGCTCCTAAGTTGCCTGTCGGCGGTGAGGTGAGTGCCCGGTCCTGAATTGTCATCAAATTGAGTGCCACAGCGGGGTGAGTTGTGAGAGAGACCCTTCATCCCACACCCTCGGCATGCTGGCCGCCCATCAAATTGGACATCCCAGACCCTTAGGGGTTCAACCTCAAGCTAGCTGAGCCCCGAAATAGCGAGGTCCCACCCCAGACCCTCTCCACCATCGCCAAGTTGCCCACGGGCACTAGTGTGTGCTACGCGAGTGAGCTTGCCCGAGTGAGTCCACCGTCAAAGTTGCATGCTTGCGGGTCATAGGTCCAAAGAGCATTGGTCAAGTGGCTGCCACCCCAAGGTGGTGTCACATCAAGTGGTATCAGAGCAAGTTCACAACTTGTCTCTACAAGTTGGTCCTAGGGCACGCATATGCATTTAGAGTCTCCTGGTGCATCGCTTTTGTCCACTAGCATGGCCGCCTCATACCGACCATACCCATCGGCCCTCTCCATGAGTCTCAACCCCCAAGTGAAACACACCACCAACACACATGGCCTCCACGGCCCTGTCGACTACCTAATGGGAGCCATGACCGCTGCCTATGAGCGGCTTGACAACATAGAGGTCCGACTCACCCAATTAGGGGACAATAGGCCTGCCCCAAGGGTGAAAGATAGAAGGACACCTCTCCCACCTCCCACCTTGGATGGAACTCACCCTAGTGACTATTTAGATTGGGAGGTTTCAATGGACCATTACTTCAAATGGTATCCTATGTCCGAGGATAGGAAGGTCCGATTTGTCAAAATGTAACTTATCAAAAGAGCTCAAACCCATTGGATGAAAATTGAAGGCTCAAGGATAATTGGCATATAGTTTTCGTTCTGGAGATTCCAAGGATTTTCTAATTGAAATAGGAAAAATATAATAAAATAAAATTTAAAATAGCCTTTCAAACCCCCACTCTCCCCCTCTATTCTCTCATCTCTCTCGACTCACTCTCCCCCTCACTCTCCCGTCTCTCTTTCCCTCCCCCATTCTCACCTCCGGTAGTCGACGGTGATGGGGAGGCTCAAGGCGGAGCGACAGCGGCAACGTGCGACGAGGGAAAAGGTGAGGGGCGTAAGGAACATCGAGGTGGAGGTAGTTGCATTCATGGGAGTTGACCATGTGGGGTGATTGTCATTCTTCAAGATTTCAGTGGGTTAAAACTTCAAAAAAGGTAGGGGGATGGATCCCTACTCCCCCCATGTGTTTTCACACGTTTTCATGCCACGGTGAGGCTGAGAGTGGGAGTGTTCCTTGTTATGGGGAATATGCATGTTTAGGGAGGAGCAACAATTTTTGGCTGATCAAGGCCTTGATTCGTGATTTGATTGTAGCTTTCCGAATGTAGGAATGCCTGGAGATGAATCCCCCACGTTTTCCTCTTCGTCCCATGACAAATGGGGCTTGCAATCATGGAGTTTAGCATTTTCTGTGAAACCCGGTAGGAGATGGCCATGGAGGTGGCCACCGCATCCTGGGCTGAGTGGCCAAGGGTCTAGCTGCCTAGGTCTGCTTGGAAGCCAGAGGTAGGGCCACCCAGAGTTGGAGGTGGCCAGGAGCCTAGCTGCCTATGGACACCCAAAACTTGGCGTCTATAAACTTCCCCACAATACACCAAAGGTGGAATACACGCATCTCCAGGATGCATTACGGCGGGGCTCACCTAGACGGCTTGGTATCTAACGAAAAATATCAGGAGGACTCGATGGCTTTGCTCTAAAAGGCTCCTTCGTCGATCAACACATCACATCCAAATGGGCGCATTAAAACGATAGGAGGTTAAGGCATTGTAGACGTGCAAAATCTCACATCCATAAACCTCCCCAGATATGTCAAGAATGGAATGCATACATCCTGGCACGCATGGTACCAAAGCTCGTTTGGCTCAATTACTGGGAAAGAAGATCCCGAGGGGACTCTATGCTTGGGCTCTGAAAGATTTCACCGCCTGGCAATACCTCACACTTGACTGGGCGCATTAAATGACAAGGGGGGGACTAAAGATGCCCCTAAATTTATGCACTGCGTGGGTTCTCTCTTAGGCCTCTGGCAACGAAGAACATACTGGGAGGCTTGAGATCCCCAAGTCCTTGAAGAAGATCAACAAATGCGAATGACGCACTACACACCACCAACTTACACTCAGACAGGTGAATCAAACTTTGGGTCAGAGAGAGGAACAACTCTCGAAGGGAAGAGATGAAGGCCTTAAAGGGCAGATGCTCAAAGAATGGAATGGTGATCCGGTGGCGCGTCAAGAGCTACATCTAGTGGCACCTCCTCTTCATGGCGATCCGGTGGTCCCCCCTCAAGGTCATTTGGTGACCTCCCATTTATGGTAATCTAGTGGCCCCCCTTCACGGTGATCCGGTGGTCTCCCCTTCATGGTGATTCGGCGGTCTCCTAGGGGTCTTAATCGATGGCTCATTTAGAGCCTTCATCCAGTGGCACACTGAGGCGCCCTATCCGGTGGTTCCTCTGCCCCCTCATCCGATGGCTGTACTCTGCCAGTGCTCCTCATATGGTGACCCCTTTGGGCCCATCAACCGGTGGCGTGGTTGGCCTTCTTCATCTGGTGGCCCGCCTCAGCAGCATATCCCTTGGCTAGTTGTCACTTCTTCATCCGGTGGCTCATCTGAGCCCTCACATCCGGTGGCTCCGATCCACTTAGATGAAAATGACAAGCCCTACTTTTCACAGGACTAACGGGCATTACCTTTACCCAGGGGTCCTCGCTCTGGTGCATAGTTCCAGCAGAGCAACTTAGACGCTTTTGGCAACCCTCCTCAGCATACCTACCCGATTGGAGACCTTCTGCTCACCCCAAAACCAAGTAAGTTGGCAGACGATGGAGACTGGAGCAAGAAGCTTCAACGACGCTCCGTTGACCCCTCCTTGCCGCCAATGTGGTCACCATGGGAGAGCTCTCATATAAATAAGACGAAGAATGAGAAGAAGCGAGGATACAAAGAGGAATAGCAGAAGAGAGACTAGGAGAAGGAAGAGCAGAAGGAAGACGAGTGGAAGGTATCAAAGAGTACATAGAGGAGTGAGGTAAAGCAGGGAGGCTCCGCTCAATAGCGAGAGGTTTCACCCCGTCCTATAAGGAAGGTTTCCTGCATGTGCAGGGGAGGGTGAAGGTGTGTGTATGTGCGTAAGCAAAGGATAAAGGGGAAGTTGTTACCCCTCTACTCCCCCGGTCCTCCTACTGTATCCAGTTTCCCTTTCCTTTGTTTTCTCTTCCCCATCTATGTGTTTGTTCTTCCCTTTGCTCACCCCTCGTCAGGGACCCTTGTAGTTGTATTCCATGTTTCAAGTGAATAAATGAAAGCTCATTTTGTTTCCCTTGGCTTTGTGTGCTCTTACGATATCATTTGTCCCGTTCAAGTTTTTGACCCTATGTATTTTCTTTAGGAGGTGGCTAGGAGCCTACTCAACACAATGAGAGGGGCTCCTGTGCCAGTACTCCAAATAGTGCTCTCCCTCTCTTGTTGATCTCCCTTATTTATCCTCTTGGCGGCTTCTGAGTTCTATAGCAAAAGGGAAGGTAGGGAGGGGGGGTCAACCTTCACCCTGCCTAATCCAGTCCTCCTCTGTCTTAGGGAGAATATCTCTCTAGGTGACCCGTGATCTATCTACCAAAATATGTGGTGTCTTGAGGTCAGTTCCTTAGAATAGGCCCCTCCTTGAAGTTTCATGATTTGTGTCTGCCCGATACCTCTCACCGTGTGGTTTTCCTTCAACAAATGAGTCTCCATGAAGAGCAGAACGAGGCCCCCTCAATACGATGAACAAGGCCCTGAGGCTGAGCCTTGGAGTGCCTCTCCTAAATCCCCTTCCTCACGGGAGAGCCTTTCTCCACCATTTGGCTGAGCCTCCTCGTTCCCCTTTGATTCTGTATCAGGGCCCTGGAGCTTTATCTTGTGGCCATTAGCCATTCCTATCTTGTGGCACTCTGCCAACCCATGCCCAATGGTAGGCTGTGGCTTTGATCCGGAGGCTCAATCACCTTCCCCATCTGGTGGCTCTGTCGCCCTCTTCATCCGATGGCCTCATGAACCCAATTCTGGTGGCCCTTCCCAGGCCCTGATCTAGTGGCTCTGCCACCCTCTTGATCCGGTGGCCTCCAATTCTCCTTTAATCCGGTGGCTTCGTCACCTTTAGCCATCCGGTGGCTTTGCCACCTCCTATTGAACATGTGGCTCTATCATTTGGTCCAGTGGCCTACCCACTACCTTGATCCGGTGGCCTGCCCACCACCTTGATCTGGTGGCTTGACCACCGCACTTGTCCTGGTGGCTCTGTCACCTTCTTCATTGATCCGATGGCTCCGCTACCTGGTCCCTGATCTGGTGGCTCGGGGGGGGCGCCCGGGGGGGTGGGGGGGACAACTTTATTCTGAGCCTAATCTACTTCTTGCTCCATGGTTGCTTCACTTTGGACTCTGTTATGGTGTTAAGAGTTGTAGTGTATCATGTTTGTCGTGCCATGTCCAGCGGCCGATGCATTGAGAAGGCCCATTTATTGTTTCAGGACGTGAGGGTAAGCTGAGATTAGTATTTTTCCTTGTACTTTGTGCTGAAGCTGACACTCTCCTTCGTTGCACTTAGGTGCTTTGTGATCGATTGTTTGCTGGATCAGTACTTGTGGCGTGTTAATTGAGATTCTGATGAGTTGCGATGGCACCAAATGTGTGTGGAGATGCGATTACCGAGGTCTTTTATGATGCCTGTGTACATGCTAGAGTGCGCAGTGGAAGCGTGTGGGCTAGTTACCCACTGGCCGAGGATCATTGTTATGAGATTCTCCCTGATCGAGGGAATTGCTTCTTCTCAATGTGACTTCGTCTTGACTTCCTATACCTTGATGTCGTCTATTGCCGTGCTATTACTGGTACGTTTTTTGGTGTTGGCATCGACGTTTGCGAGTGTTGGAGAATTTGTCGGCTTTCCTTCTGATTGAGTACCCTTTTACTCTACATTTCCTTTCTCTCGGGTGTTGTGCTCTCGAGACTTTGTCTTGGTCCTTGAGATGCATCCCTTGAGATTGTCGTTTTGTGTCGTTTCCCTTAGTCGTGGGTCTTCCTTGGTAAGTGGCCTGAAGCATGACTCGTTCCCTGTAGTCGTGTGTTCAACTACTATCGTGCCCTGACGTGACCCTGCTTGCAGTTGTGTTCCGTGATTCTGTGTGCTGTACGGAGCTGGAATCCTATAGGTGCTGCCGTGTTGCTACTGTTGTTTCTGTAAGTGCTATTGTCTCCGTGAATTTGTTGTTGGTGTCCTGTGTGCCAGGTGTTCCCTGTCGCCTTTGGCACTGGAGTTGATGATGTGGTCGAGCGGTCAGCTGAGAGAACTATGTTTCCTTGTATAAGCTGATGCTTGCCATGTTGTCATTTTGTTATTCATGATTTGTTGTCGTGACAGTCGTGTCTCTTTTGCCTGTGAGACGTAAGCGACGTTGCCTTGTTTCGGAGGAGTCAGACTTCTGTTCACTTGTGTCGTGCTCAGTCCTGAGCGCGTGCTCGTGATTATGGTCTGACAGTGTTCCTCTGAACTGTATTTCTAGAGATTAGTGTCGTTTCATAGTTGCACTGTTGGGTTGTTCTTCTCTGCTTCTTCCTTCTTGTTAGTCCTTAAATTTCGAGGATGAAATTTCTTGAAGGAGGGGAGCCCGTCACCCCTTGTCCACCCCTACCACATCTACCACCTTCTTGCACACCCAGTCTGCAGGCAGCAGCAAAAGCCCCGCTTGCAGAGCCTGCCCCGGGGACATCCGGCATCTTATGGAGGTGTTCCATACATCGATGGAAATATATTCAAGTCAGCTTCGATGATGAGTTGATCCCACCTTCATCCGAGTTCGGGGCTGTTCGGGAGATCCATTTTCGTCAAAGTGTGCATCTGGCATCAGAGGGAAGACCAGAGCACCGGTGCAGAAGCTGCTACTTTCAAAACTCAGCTCCTCTTGGTGCGCCATTTGGATGGGGCGTTCTTCTGCCAGTACTACATCCAACACAGTTGGCGGAGCCACATTTGGAGTCTGGAGCTGTCCGTTCCAAATTTTCTCCCCCAGGTGCGCAGGTCAGTCTCCTCAGAGCCAGCACTGACACCCCACCACTATTCATCCTCTATCTCCATACTCTGACCTCCCCTGGTGGCCTTCCTGGTTGGAGATCGAAGAGGACTCATTCACGGACACGCCCGTTTTGGTCCCGCACCATTTCGACAATGGGAGTGATCGTGACGGCGTCGCCTTCTTGAGAGTCATTCTCCATAGACTGTGCAGAACCAGTCTGGCCTGCAACCAGAGGCGGCTTACAAAAGCTCCAGCGATCACACCAAGACTCCCCTTGGCGCGCCACTTAGCCAGAGTGGAGTCCCACCAGTCTTCTATCCAACGCAACAAGCGGGGCGTCGATCAAAGCCCGGAGCAGCCCGTTCTGATTTTTCTACCCCAAGGTAGCAGATCAGGTTAGTCTGGATCCGCCCAGACCCCCTCCCACTCTTCTAGACATATCTCTCTGCGCTGACCTCCTCTGGTGTCCTTCCTGGCTGGAGATTGAAGAAGACTCATAGACGGACGCGTTCGCTTTGGTCCTGCACCTGTTCGACTCCGGGAGTGTTCGTGACGACATCATCTTCCTGCTACTGTGACCTGAGAGCAGTCCTAGTCAGAATAGAACACCCTAGTTCCAGAGCCAGCCACGACCAGCCACGACAACGAACTATTCCTCGAAAATTCTGGAGCCTTCCTGGACCAGTCAGTGGGCAATTGGAGTTGGTTTCGACGTCATCCGAGTTCATTACCGTCCGCGGCGGCGTCAACAGCGACTGTCTGTTAGTTCGTTCTAGAAGCAGGCAGAACCCACAACGATTGCCGACCTTGTTTCCCCACCCCCGCCTGGCCGGCTTACAGCCCCTCCCTATGCGGAGGTAGTATTTTTATGTATCCCTGTGAGGAGGATCATGAGGGTTCCATCCTCTATAAATAACATTGTAATCCCAATTTTTAGGTGAATAAACATTGGCAAATTCTAAGTTGGCAGCTGCCTTCCCCTCTTGCGTGAGATTTCGTGCCTGAGACAGGCAAGGAGTGAGACGCCCCTCCTTCCTCGGGCGTGAAGACCTAGCCTCCTACTGCGCCCTCCTTCTTCCTCCCCCTTGTTGTTCGCTTCCCCATCGCCACCACGCTGCAGCAAGCCCCTCTCGCTGCCGTCGAGGGAGAACAGGGACTGTCCACTCTGCAGAACCGTCCACCCTGTTGCAGAACCGTTTACGGCCGCTCCGTGGCGTTCTTGGAGCGATCCCAGCCACTAGAAGATCCCTCTTCGAGTCCTCTTCGCAGCAGGTATAGGCTCGAAGGCCTTCTGCATCCGGATCAGCCCCAACGAGCAGTTCTCACCGGGCTACGCAACTCGCCCAGACAGGTCCCATCTGAGGACGATCTCCCTGTTGCGGGAATTCTCCCTGGCCTTCTGCGACATCGTACTACGTCCAACCCTCTTCGCAACGAGGGCTCGCTCGCCGCCATCCGACCTCGGAGCAGGCCGTGGCAGCATTTCACGTCCACCTGCCCCCGTCTGCGCCAGCAGACTCTGCCTGGCAACCAGAGCTCCATTGCAGATACTCCCATGGCCTCCTCACTGTGATTCGGGATGCCCCACGCTGCCGGAACGTTCTTCTCCGAGTCCACTTCAAGTCCCATCAAGCTGTGGTCCATTTCGCCTCTAGATCAGCCCGAGCTAGCCATTCTCGCCAGTGCACGCAGGCTGCGACCTGCCTGCCAGCAGACCGGTGTTAAAGCGACCGCACCTTCCACGGTCACCATCTGCTACTCCTCAACCCACTGTCCCGCATACTGGGTCCAAATAGAAAGAACATTTTGTATGTATTTGCTTCTTCTTTGATGGCAAAAACTATGCAAAAACACTTTTCTCTGTTTCCTTTAAAGGATCTCCTGCATTTTGCCTTAATACGATGAATATGGTCAGCTGTTTTGTGTTAGAAAATTTAAGTTCTACGATTGGACAAACTGTGGAAAAGCATAACTAGTGCTAGAGTATGATCTAAGATTTGGAAAAAATTGGTTTTAGGAAGGCAAATATGGGGGAGGAAGTTAGTGGTAAGGATGAGATTGTACATATCATCAAGTTCTGCAGATTGTAACTCCTGACTTTTACCATCTAGCTCAGATCTTAAAATAGATTATGGTAATACTAAACCTCACTTCTATAATCTTGAGAGGAGGCAAACCCTAGGTGGTCCCTGTGAAGGGGAGGGTGTGAAACCTACACTCCCACCTCTATCCTCTGGCCAGGTGAGATGCCTAGCCCCTCCGCCTCCCCTCCTTCCAAGCATCGCCCCCTCATCTCCAAATCCTCTCCCTGCTGCTCTGTTCTGTCCGCCCAGAAAAAAACACCAAGTTGTAGTGACGTTCGAGGCCTATCCGGTGTGAATCTAGACCTGGTAAAATTTTCAAGCCAGATTTTTCAAGTCACGACCGTTCCAGCATTGGTTTCACATCAATCAGATTCTAGGTCGTCGGCAATAATTCCTCCCGTGAAGTTGCGCACTACTGCCCGTCTGCGTGAGACAGATCACCTCCTTCTGCTTGCAAAATTCCTCTAGGCCTCCTATCAATGCCCTTGGGGTTGAGGCTTGGGTGTATTGTCCAACATTTTGTCTATTCCGTGATGCCACCAGTCTCACATCATTCCGACATTGAGACTGCCCATGGCGCTCATTCTCGTGGGACTTCACCATCTGCCCACGCTCTCGTGATTTGAGGATGATCTGTAGATTGCGAACTCCCCCCTTTCCTCTGTACTCCAAGATCGAGCAAGGTATTTGGTGGGGAGGTTCTTCGTTCAATCTTATTCGCAACGAGGGCTCGCCCACCCCAATCCGACATCGGGGCTACTCGTGACGTCACTTTTCGATGGATCGCGCCATCCAATTTTGGTGACCTACGACTTGGGGCTGCTTGAGAGAACCCTCCCGCCTTCTTCCCCGTGAACCAATGCGTGCCATTCGGTCTGAACCTCCTCCCACAATCCAGCTACGCACCGCCGCCAACGGCATCACGTTCTGAGGCCAGACTTGACTGTGGCTGGCAGTTTTGTCACGACACGTAAATTTACTTCTGCCAGCCTAGGCTGCAAGACATCCCTGCCCACCAATTGTTCGACATTGGTTCTAGCTGAAGCTTCTCACTGCACGTCGGTGCTATCCCACATCAGATTGGTATCAGAGCGGGTTCCAGCTTGTTCCTACAAGTTGGGTCCTGAATAGGAAGGCATGCTTCCCCCTCCGGCAATCTCTACAGCACTCCTACCAAATGGCACCATCACTGAGCTCCACTTCCATGAGATGGAGTCATGGAATTGGATCTCCTGGGATATCAACGAGACCCTTTCCAAGACCGGTGAGATTGTTCGTGATTGCGATCAAGTTTTTGTGGAGTTCCAAAGGAGGATCGGTCGGGTCCTATACTTTGATGGTGCATGGTGTCAAATTGGCGATCAATTAATATTTTTTTAATGAATGGAATTAGTTTTGTTATGATGTTGTGTTAATTTTTACCTTAGCATGTGATTGTCTATTTCTACTGCCAATCTCGATATTCCACGTCGGGGCGTAACACCAGGGGTCTTCATGTGTTGCTTGGAGGTGTCCTTTGATAGATTCTAAACTCCGGGAGGCTAGAATGGGCCTGATGCGGGACGACAATGAGACTCAAGGTGTGGACACGTTCCTTAGACTTCTACTAGACGACGCGACTAGAGGATCGACGAGACCAGTAACTACATGACCAAGTCATCACCTAACGTGATTCCCGAAGGGACAAAGATGTCCCAAAATAAGAAGCACTCGCTCACAGTCGTCCCCGGCGAGGGAAACGAGTCGATCTACACGGTTGAGAAACTGGCGTTGAGTCTTGGGTGGTCGGCTCACCCTCATGCTCGGAACGAGTCACGGGATGGGTCTCGTACTCACAACTCACAGCGGTGATCAACTACAGCGATCTAGGTACCTAACATGCTCACAAGCAGTGGCATCAAGAGCCTATACTAGAAAAGCGAGCAACTAAAGTGGGGCTGTGGGTGTACCTCCACGCGTCGGGCGTGGGGAAGATGATCCCGACCGAACCAGTACTCCCGGTACAACAATTAATAATAATTACAGAGGTGATGAATTCTGCCCACTCCACGCAAGGAGGTAAAGGGCTACACACGAGACCTGGGAGTGACGCGCTCGGGTTGACGGGCAGCACTTGGGGCCGCTTTGGCGGTGACACTTGCAAGTACTCACGGGGCCCACATCCTGGTTGACGGTCCGGGGATGCCGAAGGCTGCTGCTGTGTCGGTGACTCCTGGTTGGGTGGTCCAGTGGATGGAGGCATGCTGATCGACCTCGCGGAAGGCGGGGTGGCCGCCTCGGGGGTGGTCGTCGGGTGCCGTCCACGAACCGGAATTGCTGTTCTGCTGCGCGCGACCCGGCAAGAAGTGTTGCTGCGATCAGCACTGACATCGTATCGATGCGGGGTCAGTGGCGTTGGAGAGCTATCTCAAAATACTACCACTCCAGGTGGAGAAAGGAATTTAGAATATTCTGTGCTGGCCGTGGCTGAATTTAGAGTGCACTGGTTCATAGATCTGGGGCTAACAAGGCTGACGGTGAAGTTTCCTGAGAATTGGTATGGATCGTGGAGGAGATGGCGGATCTGGGTGTTGCACCCTTCATGAGACTTATGGAGCTTGAAGTAAGAAAATGAGGCTATTTGTTATAAAGGATTTTATGGAGTTGAGGAAGAGGCCGATGCTTCTAGGACCTTGGCCCTCATTACTGAATCTTCCTCCATGGAGGCTAGCAGGGTTGAACGCGAGGAGCCCGCACCCTCGGCTATTGAAGTGGCCTGCATAGCTTCACCTCGAGAGGTTGGCAAGGAGGTTGCAGTTGTCGAGACCTTGCCTGCTGTATCTATTCCTAGGGCTGATTCCAGTGCTGGTGCCTTGCAAATCATGTCATCGTCATCTTCTAAGTTGAGTGACGATATTTGGGCTACCATGGATAGCAGGGTAGACTTCCAGCTCCCTGAGACCTCACTGTTGGGTCTGCAATCTTCAAGCGACCTGGTGTGGCAGTTCATGGGTAACCTTCAACAAACTATATCAGTTACCCCAGATTTAACTTATGCATAGTTGAGGAGCTTGGTGGAACACCTCTCTCGCTCGTTGCTGGCCTTCGGCTGCCCTATGGACGACTAGACTCCACAGGTCATAATGCTGCTGAAGCACGTCAACCGATGGGAGTTCCTCGGCTGAGAGGTATCTGACTAGCTAACGGACATAAAATTAGAGAGAGCTGAATGCTGGACCACCATTGCCTCATTGAGAGGGATTGCAGGGCAACTAAGACATGCAGCCAGCACTTCTTCGGAACGTCGGTCCTTCCTTACAGCTCATATAGCGGAACTAATTGCTGAGCTTTCTAGGGCTGAAGCCGAATTGCAGGAAACTGAGTGCCTAGAAGTTCAGAGTATGGAAGAAGCTAATTTGGCTGAAGGGCAAGTCGCTTCCCTTGAAGAGAAATTGTCGCGGCTGGAAGCCACAGAGTCTCGACTGCAAGAGCTGACCCGACATCCCTCCTTGGGCATCTTAGAACTGGAGGATATCTTCTGACGCCCACTGCAGCAGTCTCTTTTTCCTTTATTGACTTCTTCTCCTTTTGTCCTTGGAGCTTATGTACCTCGGGGGATGCCCCGGGCAATGGTGTATTTTGACATTTCATGGTAATGAAACATCTTTATTTGCCGCTATAATCACGACTTCATCACTTTCCTTTCTTTCTTTCTTTTCTTTTCTTTCTTTCTTTTCTTTTCTTTCTTTCTCTAGCCGATTAGCTCAGCCCGGGGATATAAGCTACTAGGGCAGGAGAGCGCTCACGCCTTCAGTGAAGGGGTCAGGTGTTCGCTCCACCGTGGAGTAACTATTCTGAGAACCAAACTTTGGCCAGGGTGGGATGAAGGTAAAGGAGACGAATGCGTAGGGCTCCCATAGCGCCATAGAAATGAGAAGGTTCATCATTGGGTCCAGACAGAGGTTGTCCCAGGCCGTCCACATTGGGCTGGCAGCTGTCAGTTGGCATCTCGGAGGCTTGGTCAGAGTTGTCTGCCAACACTGCTAATGCCTCGCGGTCTTCGTTTTGGGGACCGTCCTCATGGGGGGAGTGCGACGAACTAAGTTCTTCAATTTACAGGGAGGCCGCGGGGGTCTCGTCCATCTTAACATCCTCGTGTACGGACGATGGAGGATCGTCAGGTGCTGGAACTGGGATACTGGTCCTGGCTGGGAGTGGAATTACAATTTCCTCTCCCTCATCTCTCGAGCTATCGAACTTGGTGTTGGTGACAACTGGGTCAGTGGCTGGTTGCATCGGTCCCATAACGTGGACCGCATGGTAGACACAAAAGTCTAGGTCTTGATCATAGCTGAGACCTCTAGTGTCCTTCTGGGAGAACAGGGGTTGCCCCCGGACTTGTGAGGGTGTCCAGAGATTCTCGAAGTATCTCTGCTGTGCGGAGCTCTGCCACAGGGGAATGTGCTGCTTGAGGCACATCTCCTAGATTCGAGGTGACAGGTCACCCAGAATCTGGACGACTTCAGGGGTGTTGTCGACTCGCCTGGACAAGTCGAAATCATCTTCTGGTGGGGCTGGAGGGACCATGTCTCCTTTGTGAAAGAGGATGGACTTGTCCCTTCTAGCCCTTTTCCTGGACTGGTGTTCCAGTTTGTAAGTGACGATAAATGTCGTGAGTTGCTCGACCCTATGCTCGTCTGAGGCACACATGAGCTGGATGCAGTTCGGTGGCAGGCATATGCTCTTGTCGATTGCTCGGCTAATGAGGTTAGCCTCGAAATCGACTTTACACCTCTCAGGGCGGTCTATGGTTGACTTGGTGCTAAGGCGTAGCCACTGAAGCTTTGCCTTTTCCTCGTCAACGGATAAGAGGTCATCCTCTTCTTCTTCTGAGAGCCAGCCGTTGCTCTTGCTCTTAATCACAGGGAAAGGGTTGATTCCCTTGAAATAGAGAGCCGCATTGGCCAGGTTGCATTCTGCTAGAGTGAATGGAGATAGGTCTGTGAAGACTACGTGCTGCTCTCCATCCTTAATATACTTGATACATTGATGGAGGGTTGAGGGGACAACCCAATTTTTGTGGAGCCAGGACCTGCCCAGTAACACTTTGTAGGACGTGCTGGAGTAGATTATGTAGAAGGTCGCCTTAGAGGTGAAATCATCAAGTACCAAGTCAACATCCACTCGGTCGAGGACCTCCTCGGTATTCTGATTGAAGCCGGATATCTTCCAGACAACACATCGGTTCACCTTACATAGGGTTTCGAAGGCTCGACAGGTAAAAACCTGAGTAAATCGTAAAACACCCTCCAGGACTCACGAAGGCGCTCCAAAACCCACGAATTAAGATCCGAAAAAATGAAAAAAAATTTAGGGCGTTATAGTTCTCCCCTCCTTACAAAAATTTCATCCTCGAAATTTGAGGCAACCACAAACTCAAGGGGAAGAATAACATGCCCAGTTGGCAATGCTCCCAGAGCTCCACCCAAGACCTCGACTCTTGCGACATAGTTCTTCAGGGAAATAGCCAGACCTTGATCACGAACAAAATGCCTTGCTCCACACACAACACACATCAATCATCAGAGCAGGCATAACATACAGGAGGACACAAGTCTAGCATCACCTCAGCCACTATGGGAATCCAACCATGGCATCACTGCCACGATCTCGTTCACTGAGGAAACCCAATCCTCATCACGAGAAACCACCACCGATCAAATCCCATGCTTGGCAGATGAAAAAAATATCAGCTTCACAACCTACTGACTAATCTCACACCCTTTGCAAGGGACCGCCATCACAGAGCCTCGACCAGCTTACACAGTCATTCCAACTGACTGCCACAAACCATCAACTCCACGCTAGGAACCATCTCTCATACCTGGCAAGCCAAACTCCAATGACAGCACTGGACTAGCTCCAGTCTAAAGCACGAACCTTTAACAAATCCCAGATACAGTTTGGGAAAAGGCACACCTCATAATCAGCCACCCAAGGCCTCACTTGTATATGGCTCTCACCATTCTCGATCTGTTACAATTGGCATCTTCTGTCTGTGAAAGACTATACGCCAGTCACCAGCTACTCGTCAACAGGAAACCATGACTTGCTCAGCTTCCTCTGGCCCAACAAGCACATTCCAAATCTCGACAGGCCATCCGTTGACTCTCACTGGTCATCACTGCATCACTGCATCATGAGCCGTTCCTTACTTGGACACTGCATCCGATCCGATCCTCACACCAACTCTACCCTCTCAGGGGAGCCGATCCTTACAACTGCAGCACAAGCCGATTCCACCATCCCCAGTCCACCGTAGCACTCAACTCAGGCTTACAAGGAAATCCTCCCATGCGAGTAACAGACCAAGGACCACCATCCAATGACAATGTCCCACCAGGGACCTCCATACACAGGCATTGTAGCATCCCAGAATTTGTCCTAAATTTATAGGCTTTTTTTGAATTTAAATATGAATAATTAAGCCATAAGTAGATTTAATGGGCTATAGAATTCATGATGTTTTGGACCTTAATGAAGAGATGACTTAGCGTCGATCTTTTCTTTATTATAATTCTTTTAATTTTATTAACCCATTCGGTCTGTGCAAGGTTCATACTCCAGCACATTTTGAGTAGCGTTACTTAGTCGTTCAGGTCCTTTGATCAAATAGCTGACATCCTGAAAAAAAAATTGGGCAGCATCTCCCCATGACGGGGGGCTGTTCCATAAGTCAAGCGGATTAACACACGGAGAAAAGCCAGTGTCAAACCATAATCAAGTGAGAAATCCCAAATGAAATCCTCACATTAGGAGGTTAGCGCATCACGAATCCTGAGGGCCAGCCTACTAAGGATTCACGCAAACCCCTGTGAATTTCATGGAATGGACTGTGTATAGCCAATCGGCTAGCTCGTTTATGTCTACACCATGTAGTGGGACTTCCAGGGGAGCATGTCATTAACAGACAGACCCTTCGGAACCCATGGTGAGTAGGATCTTCATAGGCATCAGCGATTGGAGTATACCCTCCCCAGGTAGTCAGCCCACAGCCTTAATCGTAGGATGATGACATTTTTACAAAGAAACACCCCCTGGCACTAAAACAGAGCCTCGTATGGAACATGCCGCCAGAGGGGGGTCAGCCTTATGCTTGAATGAGCAATCCTAACCCACACGTTGGGTTCATGCTCGACGTAAGGGCAAATGAGAAGAAGCAGTGAGAATGGGAGAGACAGAATGATGATTGGGGGAAATAAGATCGCCACGGGGAGTCAGAAGATCCGTCAGTAGGGTGATATTCGTGGGGCACTTCATCGAATACCTTAGAGGGGAATAGGGTAACACCCTGGGGTGGCTGAATAGAAAGAGGATGCCGGAGGCCCCTAAAGCTCATCTGATGTGGCACAGCCCTAAGATGATATAGGATGAATTGATGAACCAAGGACTTAGACCCACAAGCATACAAGGAAGAACACGGACTCACGTGTACGGCTCACTCTCACGGCACACACGACCTCCCGATGGTGACTGGGCGATGATGACGGGGGGTCCAAGGTGGAACCTAAACGTTCTAAGGGACTTGGCTAGCTTAGGCTGACCCTTAAGGGCCTGGGATTCTAAACTTCGTAGGAGGCCAGCTTGCCGGGGGCGTGGGTTTGGGTGGCACTCACTCACATTCCGCGGTGGGCACACTAGAAGTGGTCTGCAAGTCCGGGCTCTCGGCTCACCGTCCGACGGGCATTCAAAGATGATACTAAACTAGCAAAGCATGTAACCAGCCAAGGGTACCCTAAAGGACTTCTGGTGTTGTCCCGCGGGACCTACCATCACTTTGTTGGGGCCGTCACGCCTTGTGGACGTGCACCTGTGTTTCCCCTTACGCCTTTAGCCCAGGGGAAACTCTGCCAAAATTTCGTCAGAAATTGACGGAGTCTTAGTCATTTCAATAATAGTCCCCTTATAGCCTTCATTCTTCATCATCTCATTCATCACCTCCCTTCTATTCTTCATTTATTTTTGTTCTTGGGTTCGTGGCACTTAGTGGACCTCTGCCAAGGCCATGCGTGGTTAGGGTCCTTGCAGGCGTGCCGAGAAAGGACGCTAAGGAGCGTACCGGCGAAGGCCTTTAGTGGGTGTGCCGGTGAAGGTTACCCTGTGGTGTGTCGGTGAAGGTCACGCCAGGGCGTGCCAGGGAAGGCCGCTGGGGGTGTACCGGTGAAGGCCACTCCCGGGGCGTGCCGGCGAAGGACCTTCAGGGCCTGTCGGGGAGGGCGCGTGCAAAGTAGTCTTAATCTGCTCTTTCTTCTTCTTTTTTCTCCCCCCTTTTTGCTTACAGTGCAACCTTCTCCCCCTTCATAGTTCTTGATTTCTCATTGCCTGCAATTCATTGTAATCTTTGTTCGTTGCACTTTGCAGATCAATGGCTGTCCCGAGTGGTTCTTCTGCTTCCGCCATGGCTGGTGCCAGACGTGTTCCTTCGCCCCCAATGCCGACTGTCACCTGGTTCAACGTGGAGGACTTGGACCAGGACCATGCAGAAATAGCAGCGTTGGCCAACTCCTCGGGCTCGGACACTGAGAGCATGGACATCCGAAGACTTGCCAGGGCTGAGAAAGGGTTCACCTTTGATCGTGCCGCTGGGGACTATCGAGTAGATTTCCCAAAGGACAGGCACCTCATCCGTCACCTCAAGTATCTGCCGTCTCATGACAGGCAGGAGCTATGGACTGTGAAAGAGGTAGAGCGTGCGATCCTATAGGCTCGAGACAACCTATCACACGTCATCTCCAGAAGCATTCCGATGTACTTGGTGGGCGAGGCCTGTGAATGGGAGCCCGTACTGGGGCTAGAGGCTGTGCTGTCGACGGAGGACAAGTTGGTGCGGACTCTGGGCTTCATTCCAGCCAAGTGGGACACGGCTGCAGGAAGTGTCCAGGGTGAGAAGCAGCGCTCGGGCTTGTTCTTGTCTCCTCTGAAGTGGGGCTATAGAGAAGAGCCATTTATTCTGGACTGCCTGGCGATCAGATTCAAGCACGGGCTATCACTGGGCTGGTTTGGGGAGCTGAAGCTTCACCCGGTAGGGGAGTATGTTGACTGCCGCTCCTGGGTCGATCAGGACCCTGTTGATGGGCTGTCCATTCAACTGCCCCCTCATGTAGAGCGACCTATTATGACTGCATGTAGGTAGGAGCATATCATCCTCAGTGAAGGCGACAGCCACTTCCGGTGACGTCTCCGCCAAGCAAGCTTCGAGGTGCGCCGGCGTCTGGAGTGCGGCGATGATGGCTTGTCGTGTCTCTTCATCCAATGATAGCATTTCCCAGACGGTGAATCAGGCCGGGATCTTCTTGAGGTGTCTAACTATTCGGTCGTCAGCTCAGACTTTGAGCAGCTTCATCTCTTCGGCCTTGCCGCATCTGCCCCTAGTCTGGACCCGAGGCGCCAGATCGGAGGACGGCTCTCCCGTCAGATCAGGTGCAACTGCTTGGGACGGCACACCCTGACGGGCCTCCTCCTTTTCTTGCATGAATTCGGCGAGGTTGGGGACGCCATCGAATTCTTCTGCTGGCCGAGACGGGGCCACCGTCGGTAGAACCGAGAGTTTATTAACCGGTGGAGCTGGAGGGATGCTGACTCCCTCAGCTGGCCGGGGTCCCCACGGACGTTCCTACCTTTCGGCACGAGACCGCAAAAACTCCGCGAAGGAGGGGATGCCCTGGCTCTTCGGCTTCTCAGGGTAGAGACCCACCGGTGGAGGGATCTCGGCACCTCGGACCTCGGGTTTAGGGACCCGATATGGTTGCTCGCCTCTGAGCATGATATTGCGGCTGTCCTGAGGATGGCAGCCCCATTTCTTCCCTGACCGGGTAGCATGTTGGGAGGTGGATGCCTCGGCCTGGCTTGCTTCCGGCAGGTCGTAAGGTGCCTCCTCTCCTTCCTCGTCCAGAGAGAGGGTGGTGTCGAACAGCGTCGAGAGGGTGTTGTAGGTGACAATGACCTCCTTCGTCCTCTTGTTTCTAGGCCTTCTTTTCTTCTTCTTCTTTTCTGCAACGGTCGACGACTATTCGCTGGGGAGTTCGCCCCACAGGGGAGGCTCTTCTTCTGTTTGGGCCTCTACATCGGGGTCCAACTCGAGATTCTCATATTTGCTTCCAGGGGACATATTCCTTCAGCTCGACAGGCCGAATCTCGGGTTGTTCATATTCTTCAAGCCCGTCAATGATGGCTTGAAGTCTTTCAACCGCTGGGCTGACCTCTTTATGGACCCGCACCGGGACTTGCTCTTTTTTGTTGGAGGTAGGCCGCCTCATGACTAACCGAGGGGCCGTGTCGTGCCAGACAGGGTTCACCGGTGGAGGATAAATCAATCAAAGCATGGAAAGTGGAAACGTGAAGAGACGCCAATGCCACATCAGCGGCCTGGGTGATTGGCACGCGAGACGCCTACGAAACGTATCAAATCTCCATTTCTCTGGCAATTGCAAATATGGTAGTCAAATCTTGCTAAAGGTGATAAGAAATTGACAAGTCAGAGTCTGGAAACCAATGCCATTGTATATAAAAAGAAAAAGTTTTTACATGACAACATTCAAAAAGAGAAAGAACTAGTACATCTAGCTCATGCCCCCCTAGTCTATGGAGATAGGGGGACTCCGAGAGGCTCGTGGCCTTCCTTGAGGCTCGACGAATGAAGATTCTTCAACGCCAGGAGATCTGCCCATGGCATCCTCAATGGTGGCCGATCCAGGCACTAACCCCACTTCTGTGGGAACTGCCTCAAGCATGTGCCCCCTCGAGATAACCGAAGTTGGCGACTCCTCTGATAAAGCAGTAGCATCCCTGCTACCCCCCTTCACTTCACGTCGGAGAGGGAGAATCTGTGACGTCTTCGTCTGAGTCGTAGCACTGCCCGAAAGGAAAAATGAGCTCGTCGAACACTTGCTGCTAGGCCATGATGACTGCTCGATGGAAACCTTGGGCAAACCCCTTCCTCAGCCCCCATCGGTAGCCTGGCTCATAATACAAGAAGGTGTCCTTCTGGAGAGCTGCGTGATAGCCCTCCGAGCTTCTATATCGATCGATCGCCTCCACCCCAGCGTGCTCTGCTTTCTCCTCGAGCTCGGCCACCCTCTGCTCAGCTTCAAGCAATTTCATCTCGATCTCAGACAGCCTCGCCTCAGCCTCATCCCGCGCAACTTCGGCCTCCCCATGCACTCGCTCGGCCACTCGAGCCTGGCTATTGAGCTCCTCTCACTCGGCTTTCCACTGCTCGTAACGCTAGACCTGAGCCTGGTGCTCTTCCTCTAGGAGCTTGCTCTTCAGGTCGGCCATATAACGAGCTTGGTCCAGCTGCTCAGCTAGTATCCGAGCTTCCTTCTAGCTCGATTGAGCCTGTGCCCGAAATGAGGCTGCCTCCCATCGAAGGACTTCTATGACGACCCAGAGCTCATGGTACCGATAACCCGATACAAGTATCGAACTACCGCTACCAAGAACTAGGGACGCCACCCAAGAGGCTGATGAGGCCCCTGAAGGATTAGTGGGGGTTGTTGAGGTGGCACATAAATAATTGGAATTACACCGTGCATACTAAAATTTATTAGAGCAGAAAATTAAATTAAAGTGTGAAAGTAATTAAAAAGGCTTAGTAGGGATCACTCGGACCCCCACCTCGCAATCGAGAAAACTGCAACGTAAAGTAGCTAAAGGCGAGTACAATAGGAATAAATAAACAGAAAAGCCCTGCTATGCCTGACACCAGTCTCATGATGCAAAAATTGAGACACACGTCACGGTGAAAACTAAGAGTCACTACCTGACAAAGACAGGAGTACCTCCCACTAAAAGCATAGCCGGATGTGTCCCCTGATGACTTACACCGCGCCGCAGTGTCTCCCTACTCGCCCCAGGTGAAAACTGTGACACACACACAAGTAACACTGACAAGGGTCTAGTCGAGGTCGTGCTCGTCAGTCTGCATCTGAAGTCCCCAATCACGTGTGTACACACTGACTGACTGCGCTACGTTAGGCCCTCTAGCTGGTTCTTCCTCCCGGCCTGGACTCAAGCCGCCACAATAGGAGGCCCACAGCAACCAGCCTAAAGTCATCTCTCTCAGGTAGCCTCACCACCACTCCCTGGTGGGACCACATGCATGTCGGAAGGCTACGACTAGTGGAAGGTCGCTGAAGGAGAAGACTCTCTAACCAACAGAAATAATGCCTGAACGGGACAAAGTACAAGGACCGCTCCTCGTACCGACACCAACTCATGCTGACACAAGCCGAGAACACACCACCTCCTGGGAGCCCATGGCACCCACACACATGACCCCCACACAATGCCCGGCATCAGTCGGACAGCAGGTCAACATGTGGATCGAGGTCCACTCACCCGGGACTTGAATCAGCACGAATCGAACTCCGGTCGGACAGAACCCAGGTGGCGGTCCATTCTGGACCATCCCAGGGCAAAAATGGTCAAATGCTTAGACCGCATGATGAAGAGAGGCGGTCACCCATAGGCCACCACTCAAAGGAGAGGAACGGTCTCCTTCAGACCGTTTGAAATATAAGCAGTCCCCTCTGGGCCGCCTCGGGTGTGAAACGGTCCCCTTACGGATGCCACGCCACAAAACTGCATGAAAAGGTAAAACGGTCACCTTGTGACCATTGGGGACTGAAACGGTCTCCCTTGAGACCATCAGGCGGGGTTAAATGGCCACCTCATGACCGCCAATCCCAAAAACTGTTCGACGGTCAAAACGCAATGGTCAGAAATGCCGCGGGAGTCCGCTGGCTTCGCGAGGGAAACGGTCGGCAGCTTGGCCGTCACAGAGGGTAACGGTCAGTCGTTCGATTGCATACCCTGCCGACACTCCCTGTTCGGCTAGCGGTCACCATGTGGGCCGCTCAACCTAAACCCAGCGCCAGGGGGCCGCCTATCCGCGTGGGTCTGATCCTCAGACCATGCCCAGTTCCTACACTCGGTGGCCTATAACTCATCCACAGGAACCCCCTTTCCAGGACCTCGCCGCTCCAAGGCACCCCCTCCTTCCTAGGGATTCTCCCCCTCTCCAGTCAGTAGTCATCTTTGCCCCTAGAACTCATCAACCCATCGTGCCAACTTGACCCCTACTTTCAACACCCCCAGTCCATCGTGAGGACAAGGGTAAGGGGCCGATGATCGGTGGAACATCCTAGGGCACCGGGACGCGAGACAGTTGTCATAGGTGTAGTTGAGTTGGCCATTATGCGAGCTAGTGTCCTACTCGAGAATCACTTGTTATTGCAGACACGCCTGCTTGTGACCCCACGCTTGAGTTGGTGCCGATTAGCTATGAGCCTGACCACAATTTAGCTGAGGAGTTCTTTGATGAGTTGATGGAGGGAGAGCAAGTTGACGTCCCAGGTACCGAGTATCAAGATGATGTGCAGTTGGGTATAGTCTGGTGCATCCTGACCCAACCTCAAGTGTGTGATGATTGGGGTCATACCACCATGTTTCACACATTTTGTAGGCTGGAAGGGAAGGCATGTAAGGTGATTATAGATGGCAGGAGATGCATTAACACTTTCTCCACGAGCACTGTTAAACACCTTGGTTTGATGCCTGTGGATCATCCTGCACCATAAAGAGTATCTTGGGTGGATTCCACTTCCATCCCGGTCAAGCTGCGATGTTTGGTGCTGCTATAGTTCTAGGTATACCACGATGCAATCTGGTGCAATCTGCTGCCTATGGAGGTGGGTAGTATCATCCTCGATAGGCTTTGGCACTTTGATCGGGATGCCACCCTTCATGACCAATCGAACACATGCACCTTCGACCATGGTGGCCACAGGATTACTCTCCACCCTATCCAGTCGAAGGACCCATCTATCCGAGGACCAGCTGGCCCCAGCACTTCAACCTCTCCTAGTCAGGGGATGGCCGGCCCACCTGCCACATCCTCGGTACGGACCACTACCTCTTCGACTGCTCCTAGCAAAGAGGACCCCCCACCCAGGAGGTTGATGATGATTAGTCCTAGAGAGATGGAGCAACAGGTGATCGGGGGTAGCCCTATCCTTGTTGTTGTTGTTTGAGGAGTGGAAGATGTCGCCCCTAAGTCTGAGAATGAGCACCCCCCGGAGATAGTTGCGATCCTACGAGAGTTTTCAGATGTCTTCTTGCAAGACCTCCCTGGAGGCCTTCTACCTATGTTTCTTACCTTTATGAGGGTCTTAGTTCAGCTTCTTTTGGGGGTCCTCTCTTTGGGTCTATGATAGCCCTTGAATGTTGGATGGGGGCTAGATTAAAATTTCTACCCAAGGAGGATGTGCCATCCGTGAGCCGTATATTTGGGAGCCACTCACTCTTCTTCATTAGAGGTGTATCTGGGTTTCCTCAATAGGTTGAATGCCAGACCACGGATAAGAAAATAAGAGATGATTGGCGACTCTTCCTCAACACCTTGCCACTTGATAAGTTCGTGATTCAACCACAGACTTTGTAGGGCACTATCCTTAAACTACCTCGGCGACTGGGATTGGACCTCTAGCTAGTAGGGAACACTACCTTGGTGCTCTACAACCCCCACTGGTGTTACGTACAAGTTTGACTTCCCCGCACCATAGTTCCAACACTATCACACTTCCCTCCCCTTCAAGCTAGGAAGATTGGGACCAAGGAGGATGAGCAGGCGGTCCGGAGTGCTCTGACCATGTGGGAGATCAGCCGAGTCTGCACCTTGCAGGCAGAAGTGATAGAGGATGAGGAGAGCTATCAAGCTTACGTGAAGGCATTGCGTAAGATTCTGCCCCGCCCGGATGTGAAATTGAATGTGATTTGAGTCTCATGATTATGTAGAGAGATTTATTGAAAGGATGATGTATCTTGAACATTGAATAAATAAATAGAGGATTGATTGAAAGAATTGTTATGAAATTGGCTCCTTTAGCTTGAATGTTCAAAATTACAGAGTTCTCAGATTAGAAAATGGTCCACCAAAGGATCGCCGGGCTCACTTAACGGTCTTACGACAGACCGCAAGAGGGAAGGAATAGAAAACTGTGTTCATTTTGGCTCTCGGGTGTGGAATGTGGTTGCCAACTGACCGTCAGGAAGAGCTTAGCGGTCTAATGAAAGACCTCAAAGGGGAAGGAACAGGAAAATTGTGAGCTCTGGCTCTCGGGTGAGGGTGGCGGTCGTCAGCCAACCGTTAGGCGAGCTTAACAGTCTAAGGGAGGACCGCAAGAAGAGAGAATAGAGAAATCTGTGAACCTTAGATTTTGCATGATGCAACCTATTTCTGCACACACTAAAATGAGAAAATAAGTTAGATCTATTTTTAGGCTTAACCCCTTACCTGAAGTAAGTTAGAAATGACCAATACTTGATATTTGGTAAAAGGGTGAAGCCTTATTAAAAAGGCGAAGATGCAATAAGAAAATAAATGTAATGTATGCCATGAAATGCAATGATTGTGTGAACATTTGATTTTGGGTCGGTCAATTGTAATGCATAAAGGCTCGCTGGCAGTTTCCGACCACTGACCATAACTGGAGAATTTTCCAAACATAGAGAAGTAGACATGTAATCGCCAGACGGCAAGTCCACGAGCATGTTACAGGAAATTTCATTTACCAGCTTCTCGATACAGGCAATAAAATCTTCGGAGATAAATGAATGCGTTGCACCAGAATCGAAAGAACATGCGTTGTGCAATCATAAATCAAAACTATACCTTCAATAAGATTAGATGCCAACGCTTCCGCACGAGTGATATGTGTGACTCTGGCTCTCGACGAACGTGTAGCGGCAGACGACTGCTGAGAAGGTGTAGGAACTGGCAGTTGAAACAGTTAAGATTGAGGCGGCAGAGGAAGATAGAACTGCAGGTGCTACGACTGAGAAGTCTGCGAGAACTGCACCGTCTGCTGCCTCAACGGATAGTTACAGGAGATGTGCCCCGGCTGATCACAATGATAACACACAATCGGTAGAGAGCACGGCACACCCGGATGACTACCACCACACCTGGAACATAACCTCGGCTGAAAAGTGACAAAATCTAGACGCGACCAAATAAAAGAACCAGACTGCTGACTCGGATCAGAAAACACCAGCTGATCAAACCTCCTCTTCTTTTTCTTATGATGGAAACCTCTATCCTGAGATTGCGAGAAGGAAGCACTATCGGCAGGAGAGAAAGCGGGAGAAACTCCTGAAGTAGATGACTGGTGGGGCGACTGATGCCGCACGGTCGACGGAACCATCCCAGTCTGAGCAAATCCTCGAGTCCTCACCAACTCTAACTCTAATGCGACAGTGACTTGATATGTAGAATCCAACTCAGCGACACGAGTAGCGAACAATGGCAGGCTCAATTCTGCTTTTAGTCCGCATAAAAATTGCTGAGTCCTCACTGCCTCATCGACAAAAATATGAGGTGCACACCGGCCCAACTCAATGAATTTATCGCGATATTACAGCACTAACATCTCACCCTGTGTCAGCTCCAGAAATTGATACATCTTAGCTAACTTCAGGTAGGCTGGAGTATAAACACGTTCAAATGCAGCAACGAACTTAGCCCATGTGATCTGTCGAAGCGGACGGAAACGGAAGGCGACTTCCCATTTCGAGGTCCACCACGTGCGTGCAGTACCATGAAGTTGATAAGAAGCAAGTATAACCCGTTCATCCTCGACGCACTCCATGCATTGGAAGACGTGCTCGGTAGCATCCAACCACTCCCTCGCTGCCTCGGGATCTGATTGACCCTCGGACAAAGCATAGAGAAAGGGTCAGAACACCAGCAAATCAACATACATAGCACAACAAAAATAAAGGCATATGAAGTGACAAAATACAACTACAATAGCTCGAAACAGGAGTCTCACGGGCCGTACGCCCTCGTCTCCACCTCCGACGCACGACCAGTGGGGGGCATTTGTTGCACCCGGACTATTTCTCGGTAAAATCACAAGAAATGAGGGTTCGGGCATTCCACCGAACACCCTCCAGGAACGGGCTATCCAGCCCTTTCTACAATCCTGTGGGTCCCTACAAGGGCCCTGACCGGCCTGTCGTGATGCACGGCGACACAAGCAACTCCCTGGAGTCAACTCCGGCCACTCACATGTGGGCCTTGCCCGTATCCTACATTGCCACCGGGGCCAACCTGGGGGCACCCCAATGTCAAGCCACACCACGTGGCACCCAGCAAAAAGGGCCAAGGGGCCCACCCAAAAGTGCGTCTTTCAACCCTCCGAGGTCAAAGGGAGACCTAACTAAGTCAACCGCAGGCTTTGGAGGCCCGTCGTACGCATGAACGGCTCACACCGGCATGCTCGGCATTTCGTCGAGCACCTTGTGGGTGCATATGTTCTAGCCCTTCTACACTAAACCATGGGTCACCCCATGGTTCTAGCCCCTCAGTTGGGTCCTATAATAACTCCTCAGCACGTCAAGGTCAATCTCGACACCCAGACACGTGCCAATAAGCCACTTAACTCTAGCACTCGAGTCAACCTGAGGCTACCCGGGTAGCCCACCGTACAACGTGGCACATAGCCCAAGGCGTGGCTCACAGCCACAAAGTGCCTCTGCTTAGCTCCCACTAGCTACCGTCGTCAACCCAAGGCCCGTTGTGTGGCCCCTTAGCAACCTACTCAAGCCCTTTGGCAATCCGGGGTGTGTCAGGTATTTACCCGAACACCTTGCGGGCGGCTACGACAACCCAAAGAACAGTGCCCCCACATGCCCGTACCAGCCTCCTGGAGATCAAAGTCTATCAAAGGACAGCCCCGAATGATGCAAGAAGACCCTCGGGGGCCATCCCCTAGGGTTATGACCTCCCCCGTGGCCAGTTTACCCTAGGGGCGACTGCCTACCCCAAGGAGGGCGAACCTCCTTGGGGGCCATGCCCTCCCTCCAGCCCGGTGGTCCCACGACCCCACTCAGTTCCAGTTCATCCCATTTGTGGACCTACGATGTGGTTCGTGTGCCATACCAGTTCGAGGAATCAACACGCGGAAGCACGGAGCGACAGCACGATGGGTTCACACTGACAATGCCAGACTGACCTGGCTTGGGGTGGGCCTTGGAACTCCCTCCCGCAGCTTGGCTTCTTAGGTTTTGGACTGGGGGTCTTTTTATTTATTCGCTAGGACAGTAGTTTTGGGCCAATGGTTAGATGATAGTTGGCTTCAACCAAAGGTCGTGACGCCGAATTACTGGGCTCAGACGTAAGGTCATGATGCCAAGAGGTCTTTTTATTCATTGGTTCGAATGGCAATTCCGGACCAACGATAAGAGGACTGTCGGCTTAGACTGAAGGTCGTGATGCCGAATGACTTGGCTTAGATGTAAGGTCATGACGCCAAGGGAGAATCTTTAACCGACTTCGGCAGAGAGCCATGATGCCGGACAACTTGACCTAGGCGATATGTCATGTTGCCAAGATAAACTATTTACCAGCTTAGGCGTAAAACCATGATGCCGAACAACTTGGCCTAGACGGTAGGTCATGATGCTAAGATTTTTGTAGGTTTATGAGCCAACCTAGGCGAAAGTCACGATGCTGACGATAGAAGGAGTCCTTTTGTTGGTTTATGCGCCAGCCTAGATGGAAGGTCATGATGCCGACGATGTGCTTATGCATCGGCCTAGATAGAAGGTCATGATGCCGATGATGGGTTTTTACGTCAACCTAGACGAAGGAGTCATGATACTGAATATGGGTTTATGCATCGGCCTAGATGGAAGGTCATGATGCTGACAGTTAGTTTATGTGCCAGCGTAGATGAAGGAGTCGTGATGCTGACGATAGGCTTATGTATAGGCCTAGACAGAAGGTCATGATGTCGACGATGGGTTTATACGCCAGCCTAGATGAAGGAGTCATGATGCTGATGATGGGTTTATGCATCGGCCTAGATGAAAGTTCTTGATGTCGACGGTTGGTTTATGCGCCAACCTAGATGGAGGAGTCATGATGCCGACGATGGGTTTATGCATTGGCCTAGACGGAAGGTCATGATGTTGATGGTTAGTGGAGTCTTTTTCTTCTCTGGTTGGGTGGAAGGGTCGAGCTAAAGATAGAAGGAAGCTTTTGTTCTTTGGCTGGATGTAGGGTCCGAACCAAAGGTAAATGGAAGTCTTTTTATTCTCTGGCCGGACGGGAGGTCTGAGCCAAAGGTAAAAAATGGGTCTTTTTATCTTCTGGCTAGATAGAAGGTCCGAACCAAAGGTAAAAGGAGATTTTTTTATTCTTTGGCTGGACAGAAGGTCTGATCCAAAGGTGAAAGGGGGTCTTTTTTTTCTCTGGTTAGACGGAATGTCTAAGCCAAGAGTTCACCTGGTTGGTTTGAAGAAACCAACCCCGTTTGGAGACGAGGGCGAGCGGGGAAGTGTGCCCCCGCACACATCACATTGAAGATCCTTCCAAAGGTAACTGCAGGAGAACCCTGATCATTCTGGTCCCTGTTCCACGTTAGATTAGAACCAAAAGATTAATAATTTGAACACAATGCTGCCATATGTTAACAGTTATTTTGCCATTGTCATCTAAAGAATGTCTAGGCCTTAAGAAGTAATGTGCATATCATGTTTCGCATCTAGGGTTAGTAACTGAAGTTGAGGAAGATATAATGGGGATATGGTCAACAAGATTACAACTGTTTGAATTGAACGGAAATCAGCTTTTGGAGTTTCTGTAAACATCGTACTTTTATGAGAATAAGTTTGATGTACTATAAAAGCAGCAACTAGGCTTACTATATCATATATGATTGTTTGGCCACTAAGAAGAGTTACATTGACAATATGGGAGTACCTTCAATCAGATTGTTACGTGGATGTTAGAAGGGCAATAAGGGATTTATAATTCAAATGAATCCATTGGAAAGAGCGTATGGGTAGCACCAGTGTGCTTTAAAACTTCTCCAAGTTGTTTGAGATGTCCACACATGTAGAAGGAAGAAACTTCCAACTCATGTTGGAATATATGTTCATTGCTTTTTTGAGGTTTCTATAATAGGAATAAGATGATGAGAAAGGTCTTCGATGGTGGTAATGGAAAGAAATAGGCAATCATGCACATTAATATGTGATAGAGGGAATGGTGGGATAGGAATATAGTGGCACTTTTTTGGCGCATGGCCCTGGCACCTGTTGAGGAGTGGATGTGGCATTTTGTCTCTTGTGGAGGAAGGGCCCTCAACAGGGAAGAGGAACGGACCCACATTATAAGACCATTGCAAATGGAGGCAAAAATGTGGTCCTATGCTAGTCCCACATTGGTTGTTAGCTAAGGCATCTATGTGCTTGAGGCTAGATCCATCCTCCTTTCTCAAGGAGACATCTTTCCTAAAAAGGGACAAAATTTTGAGGTCACTCTATGGGAAAAGTGCACAGTGCTGTTGTGTCGACCATGCACCAACAACTACATCATTGGCTCCATCTATAGGATCCCTGCCATACATCACATTTCCGCCTCCCGAGGTGTGTTGTATTTGGGAATTGAGTTCCATATTAGTTCCAACTACGGTGGCCTTGTGATGTGACACGACCTCGGTCCTACTAGCAAACAAGCACATGCGCAACCGAACGGGCCGATATCGGCGGCCGACTAGCTCCAACCCCTTGGCCAACCCGCGTAAACCCCTTGACCCTTCAACTTCCCCTATAAAAATCCCTTAGGGGCTCAAGGGGCAACAAAAATACGAACGGATCAAGCATCCGACACTCAACTCAGCATCCGACAACTCCAAGGCTTTGGGCCGGCTCCCCACAACGGGCCGAGGAGAATTACGTGTGTGTGACTTGTCAAGCGGCTTAGCATGTCGAGGGTATGTCCCTTGCATTTCCATCGCGTGTTAACTAGCCATAATGCACAAGTCCACACCCGCCACATGTGAGACGCTACAACAAGGGTAGACGGCCCCTCATCCCGGGGTCGCCCCTCACGTGCCCGTCAGCCACGACCATGCGCACGTCATGACATCTTGCTCCCTCTCAGTAATGAGGCCACGTTGACTGATCAACTCGAGCCGTGATCGACCCTCGTCCGGATACCAGACCGATGTGTCCCCTCAGTCACCCAGTCAGCCACAAGCCCCCGTTCGGCACCGCGGCTATGGCCCACGCCATGGGAGGAACCTTCTGTAAAACACACATGTACTCACATATCACGCATCGACCTGGGGATCGATTAGCACATCGAAATTGTCCCGAGGCATGCCCCTATTGTACCCAGGCTGTCACGGCCCATCTATAAAATATATACATCTTAGTGTTACACAGCCAGTTGGACGTATGCTCTAGCATCCACGTTCGGGCCCCTAGTTACCCTCTGTGCCACCTAGCGTGAATCCCCAGCACCTTTCACCCCCAGCCAACATGACCCAGTCTGAGACGAACCTATAGCTGCAAAGTGCTCTCGGGTCTTCATCTCGGGCTTCGAGAATACGAACTCCACTTCGGCATGGAACGAAGGTCTTCAGATTCAATCCGATGTAAATAAACACCGACTGCTTGAGATCAGTGCGGAAAGATGTCCTGTACACGATTCCCCATAGTCTCCTGCGCACTAGCACCCATGGAACCATTCTTTCCTCCATGTGTCGCTCATCCCCCGAGTCCACGTGCCGCGCCCTGGCGACGAATCCCCAGTTAAACGTTCGGTTCCACGGGTGATTGTCAAGAAATCGACTGGCACGCCCGCATCCCAACCACATTTTCCGTTAACTCGGAAAACCTCCCGTGTCACTCGGTCTCCCCTCAACTCTTAGTAAAAGGGGAGTGCACGGTACTGCTTTGAGATGGATACAGTCATGAGAGGGGGTGCCCGAAGCCCATTACCTTCTGGCATCTCTCCCATAACCATATCCTACCCCTAACTCTAGTCACCGTACTTGCAAGGAAGCCTTACTCTGAGGAGTAAGGGGTGGACGTAGATTGCGGGTAGCAATCGAACCACCTAAAAACTATCAGTCCCGTGTGGTTTGCATTATCCATCCATTGTTCGATTGCTTGCACGCCTAACGCTCGATCAAACTTGTCTCTGATAGTGCTTCTGTTCACGAGTGTTGGGTCAGATTTCCTGTGGCGTTTCTAATTGTTCTAGTTAGATCGAATTGGGGGTGATCTATTCAACCCCTCCCCTTCTAGCTCACCTTTCGCATCGTCTGTCAGTAGTACCATCGTACTTTTGATACTTGGGAGCCTTAGAGCCGGGTGAAAAATAAGCATTGGGGAGCTTGCAGTATTGAGCTAAGGAGTGAGGATGGGAGACCGGCACATTCGGCCACCGCTTGTCGAATGTAGCTTTGAATTTCTTACCAGGAGATGGAATTCATTCCCCTTAGAGGGACGATCATGGTTGGTGGAGTTGGGTGCTGCGGAAACCCTTGGGAAACCATAGGGTGGCTAAACAGAGGTGGAATTTCTCAGGTAGGCCGACTAGAGGACCCTTGGAAGGGGGTTTGAACACAAGCAGGTGTGAAGTGGGGAGATGTTTGAGGAACAACCAGGGTCTTCCCTTAGGAGGCCAAAGTGACTAAATCCTCAGGAGTGTAACGAGAGAGCATGTTGATCAACTTTTGATTGTCGCGCAAAGATAATGTGGGAGCCCTAGGGCTAATTTGATCGTGTTCACTATGTGACGACGCTGAATCGGTGTGGACGGTCTCCTTCGGTGACACCAAAAACATGCCTATAAAGGCGGTCGGATGACTATGCTCGATCTCAAACAAAGGATTGATCTTGAACTTATATTCGTATTGGGGAGCGAACTCCTCCTCATAACTCAGGTTTCTAAAAATCGACTCCATTTAAGACCGAAAACCTTCTCGACTTGAGAGGTTTGACTTTGGGAAATATGCTATCGAGAGGACAAGAGTATGTATATGTGTATAGAAAATGGAGTTTCCACGACAACGTCCCACATATTTTTTTTATTATTTTTCTTTTTTTTTGTTCTCTCGGGAGAAGGAGGAGGAGCTAAGGGTGAGGCTTGTTTCTCCAGGTGTCCTAGTGAAAACTCACTCAAACCCGAGGGATACCTACATAGAACTGCAAGGATACAACCAGCTTGGTGACCATGTGGAAAACCATGGTTCGCGAGGACTCAGGGAGGTTCCCGACTGGAAGGAGCTAGTTGCACCCGAGTGGAAATCCCTAGGTGAAGAGCTCAATCCAACGGGAGGGTGTTACTATGAGTGTGATGCCGGCTCTTCGTAAGCCCACCTGCACGTTAATGACCGATAGAGAACATTAAACATACAAGACATGCAAGACAAGACAAACAACAGACAGAAAGATGGATTTGCGGGAAATAAAATAGGAGGTAGCCAAATCAATGGCCGCTGAGGGACCTGGGCAACCTAGTCGATGGCCACTCAGAGGGGATGGGCGGCCACAAAGTGGGCCATTCAGCTGGATGGGCGGCCAGTTGTTGGGCCGTCGGAAGTTGTAGGTGGCCAAAGACTTGGCCGCTTATAGGAGGCATGGGCGGCCACTGATCAAGTCACCCAGGGAGTTAGGCGGCCAGGAATCTGGTCTTCTCTTTGCTACAAATAGCACTAAACTATTTTGCAAAAGAAATGAACATGGGATCTAAACATCTTTGGATTTTTGGCATCCGGGACATATAGTAGGCAGTAGCGGGTCCCACCATGGTCACTAGATGGTTGTAGGCATCGAAAAAAGGGGGTGGCCGAAGAAGGTGTGGATGCACGTGCCTCCCTCTCCTAAATGAGTGTTGATGTTACTGTCTACAGTGCACGAGTTAGAAAGAAAGAAACAGGGTGATCGCGAGAGACTATTACTTGAGCCTCACAGGATGATGATTGTGAGAGATGCCTTCGAAAAGGGAGATTGTGTGAACCCATCTTCTCCGTACTCAGCCAGCCAAGAATGAAGAGCCCTGCAATGTCCCTAGATACTAAAAATCCTAAAAAATAATAATAATGCCCACGAACACAAAAACGAATGCCAATTAGCTCTTAGAAGTCCAATAAGTGTTCTAACGACGCAACAAGAAGAGGGAAATGGGGGGCGTGATTACTTGGGGGTTGTGGGAAGGGGGGTGGTCAAGACTTTCGACCTCCTGTCTTCCCGTTTGTTTAAAAGGGGAAACCTCTTATAGTAAGATCTAAAAAGGAAATTATCTAGTATGCTTTGAATGCAAAAGAGAGCAGGGGCACGTAATATTAAACAGGGAACATGAGGAAGGAAGAGATGAACCAGAGGGTGGCCAAGTCCGTGGCCACCCGGAAGCTGAAAACGGAGGACGTCGGAGTAGGGGAAGAAGATCCCTGAGGCCGTGAAGCTACCGGACTTTAGAAACCAGTTGGGCAGCCTGGATTACCAGCCTCTATGGGTGTTCCACCTTCTCCTTGGTCTGTTCGTTCCATTCGCCTTCTCATTTGAAATCGTTGAAATCCCCAAAAACTCTCTTTGTCTCCTTTCATCCAATCCTTCCCCCTCCCCGTCAAACTCTCCACCTGGAGTTTTTGTCAGTAGGGCCTCCATCTAGAAGCCTCTGACATCGTACAACCAGACGTGGGTGATGTGCGTCATAAGAACGGGCCACGTTTCCTTGACCGATAGTTGCAGGAGGGCGGCCAGCTTACTGACCTTCTTCATGTTAAAGGCGAACAGGAGCTTGGCCTTCCACCGATCTTGGGCAGCCAATGACCTAGCCACCCAGCCAACCTGGGCGGCCATCATTCTAGCCGGCCAGCCCATAGGCTCAAGCCACCTACAGTTCGAGGCAGGCACAATAGTGTGTGTTGGGCTGGACTTTAAAAGCGTAAAATGTCAAAAAAGATCGCATAAAGTGACCGCATTACTGATATGACAGTCTAACTGGGGATCCACAGGATGTCTAAACTTAGACGTCTACACCACTCTCTGGCCCCTGGGATAGCCATCCTGTTGAGCACTGAGTGGACGCAGGTAGCCCCCTGCGTCGACCCGGCCACCTCCCTCGACTTCCGAGTAGCTCTTGTTGTGTGCTGAGTAGATGCAGGTAGCCCCCTGTATCGACCCAGCCACCTTCCCTGGCCTCTAGGGTGGCCGCCCCCTTTATGCTGCATCGACACAGGCAACCCCTGCGTCGACCCAGCCCTCAAAATAGGAACAAACAAACAAACTAAAGAAAAAGAAAAGGAAAAGTGAGAGGCCTTGGATGATAAAAGTAGTGATAACCTAATGATGTAAACCCTGCTAGGAGGGCATAATAATAATAAAAAAAGAATAGGAGAGAATAATGATAACAACAAAATAAAATAAGTAATTGATCAATAAACCAATAATAAATAACAAAACCATACAGTGAAAACCAATATATGCAGGACGAACAACAAATACGATGATAAAGAAAATGCCGTGAAAAACACAATGATAAAGAAAACAAACCCAAGGAACTAACGGCATTTGATCCGGAAGTTTTCACCTCTGTAGGCCCGACGTGAGGGATTCTGATGTTGAACCACTGACCGATGTCCCACTCCCGTGGACCACGAGTCTGCCCTACAATGGAGCTACCGAAGCCCGGCGAAGGGTGAGAGATCGAACCCACCACGACTTCCCCTACGAAGGTGTGGGGAGGGTGAACCAGCAGAGGCGAGGCGGCTCAGGTTCCAGAGAAGAAGCTCCTTATGAGATAGAACACATGAACAGCAAAATTTGTCACGGACAAAGTGTATATCCAATCTTTTTTGATTAATTAACTACATCGCCATGTACATTTTCCTTTCTTATACTCCATCATCTCAGAGCAACCTATGAGAGAACAACAGGTGAACAAACAGAAGCAGGAAGAAGAAGGAGAAGAAAAAAAGAAGGTTCTGCCCACAAATACTTAAAACCCTCCCACTACAAAGGGGTCAGAATGGAACCCCAGAAGTGGCGACGAGAGGCATGCAGAGGCCCTAGTGCCCCACTCCCGGGCTCGGCTCCGACCCCAACATGCGGGCGACGGGCGAGACCCACCACGCCCCCGAGGCTCCCTCTCCGACGACGGCAACATCCCGAACCGCCTGCGTGGGAGCCTGCCTGCGGGGCAGCACAGCTGTGACACTCTGCGCCGCCACGCGGCCCACCGAGCTCGGACCCTTCCGCCCTGCCCCGTCCAAGAGCAACCTGGCATGCACAGGAGGCGCTACACAGAGGAGGAAGACGATGGTGATTATGGCTGCCACTCTCTTGCCGCGCGAGGCCATCCCCACTCTCCCTACCCCTGCTGCTGCTGCTGCTGCGGTCAAGAAGGAGCAGAGAATCTGGAGGGGAACTGAACTGCTCGGCTCGGGACGTCTGAACTTCGAGAGACTACTGATATGGGGCTCTGCAAGGGGGCTCGGGCTTCCTTTTATGGGGCACAAGGGCATGAAGGCAGTGTGAGCTTGGTGGGTGCCGTGCAGTCAGACGACTCAGAACCCAACGTGATGCTTGGAATTCCCACGTCCAGTTGCCTAGCTATGTGGGCAATATGCAGTGAGAACCGGGGAAGTCAGTCGTCTCTGGTGCATACCGATCAGCGCTCCTGCCGAGCTTTTGAACTCCTGGAGGTCGCGGAAGGTTCATGGGGGGGCATGGCGCCGCCACTCTTGAGGACCACTTGAAAGCTAAAAAGCCCATAAGCAAGCCGCCGGCGGCTGAATGCCGGTCCACTCGTCATTAATATGGCTTACATCCTCCTAGCTACTTGTCAAGGTCCAAGTTATCAATACTACAAACAGGAGAGAGAATTCTGATATTGGAGGAGAAAAACTAAAATCACATAGATAGGATTGCTACAATAAACAACTAAGGAATAACTAGATCACATAAAACCTAAGCAACTGAGACAAATAAAACACAAGTTAACTGATCGAAAAGTAGAATCGCACCTTCCATAGGATAAGACGTCACTACTCAACACAGGGAGCTGAGATGCTGGTGAGTCTTGCTGAGGTTATGGTGGTGAAGGTCAGAACTGAGACTGCTACGGTTGGGTAAACAGTGAGAACTACACCGGTCTCGGCCTTAACGGGTAGTCTCGGACAACGTAACCCAACTGATCACAGTGGAAATAGATTACCGGTAAGAAACATGGCACGCCTTGATGGCTACCACCACATCTCAAACATAATCTTGACTTACAGACAGCGTGTCCCTGAGGCTGCTAAGAAGTAGTTATTGACGACGGAACAACACTGGCGAATGATTGTTGGGCAAGCAGTTTCTCACGCTCCCTTAACTTGCTCCTGGTGTTCATGAACGGAGGTGTACCACGGTTAACCGGCACGAGAGAGAAGGTTCTAGTCGCAATCGACTGCCTACCCCGCTGATCCTTGGATGTCTGAGCCTTCTTTGACTCCTTGAATCAATGGAATTTCTTACCTTTGGACTTAGAGGAAGAAGTACCATCGATAGCAGAGATAACGGAAGGAACTCCAGGTACGCACGATAGATAGACCTACTGGAACTGCCTTGTGGGCTGAGGGACAAGGTGATACTGCACACCTGGCACACCTGGCTGAGTAGACTCGGCCTGAGTACGCCATTGGGGTCTCACCTGCCCTTCACTAGTCGGCATTCCAACCTGATCAACCGATAAACCTTCCACAACTTCAGCAGGAGCTGCTGGAACTTGACCAGGCACAGGTGCATAAACCAACACAACAACCACTGGAGGAGAAGTGCCACTTCCCTCCCTGGAAACATGCACCTTTCTACGGCGCGCCATCGAAACCTAGGAAGCATATACCGACGAAAATCACATCAGCAATCATGGAAAACATATTAAGCCAGCAATAGATGACTCAAATGGACTTGCTCTGGACAGACGCCATGCAATTTCAATTCCTTATGCAATCCTCAACACTGCTCTGATACCAACTATAACGACCCAGAGCTCTGGGTACCGATAATCAGATATCATCGAATTACGACTACCAAGAACTAGGGACGCCACCCAAGAGGCTGATGAGGCCACTGAAGGGTTGGTGGAGTTTGTCGAGGGGTTGTATAATGAATTGGGATTACAACGGGCGATATTAATCAATATGGCAAATATGACAACAATGGTGCAATGATAAATAACAACCAGGGGGAGATAAGAGGCACCCAAAGCAATTGTGAAATAATATGAAATATCACACAAAATATCAATCTCGGGTGCACTGTAGCACAAACGCGATCTAATGGGAGACCGCTTAGGGAGGCTAAATGGCCCTGGGGAGGACCGCACAGCAATAGGGAGCAGTAAGTAAATAGAGACAGAATTAAAATAAAGAAAAATAGTAAAGACAGCATGTACCTGAGTGAACTATATAGTCTGATGAACGATCGCGAACCCTATGAAGTGGCCCTTATAGGACCACAGAAAGTAACAAATCCACAGAAATATAAACAACAAAAACGCACCTGAACAATACACGGTCTATCATGCGACAGTGGGAATCCAGACATGACCCTAAGAGGACCACAGAAAGTAACCAAGCGGGGGCTGAGACTGAGCTAATATGGTCTATCGAGAGGCCGCTGGAAGATGTAAACGGCCCTCAGAGAGCTGCGTACAACCCCAGGAACAGGAAATAGGAAAGAAGGAAAAGATGAACCCAAGCGGACTAAGAACTTAATCAAAATAAGCAGACAAGCAAGTCAACCAAATCAGAAGCACGATGGGCACTAGGTGTCCCACCATGATTGCCAGAAAATGGGATGTAGATATTTGTCTCCCTTCCCTCCCTTTTGAACCTTGATATGAGATAAAAAAAACTAAAGGGGGAAAAAGAGTGAACGTGTGTGATCGCCGCCAAGGTGTCAAGTGCAAGGAGAGCACCACGTACCTTGGAAAAGGGGAGACAGATGAGGCACTCGCCAATGTTGTAGCGCTGAAATGGGATGAACACAGTCTACGGGAGACCGCTTAGGAACGTAGACGGCCACTCGACAGGCCGCATATAGCGTTGAAGAGGAACGCGGGATGAAGACCTGGCTGGCGCTCAAACGGCCTGAAACATGCCGTTTACATAATCTGGACGGTCGGTGTAAGACTGCTCATCCTCGCAAATGGATAGACATAGACCGCGCAAAGCCGCCAAACTCCAAGCCAAGGGACTTGATCCTCCACCCCTTCTGGCTGGCCAGAGGGGATGGGCCTCGTGCTAAAGCTCCTATTGACATGCAAAATACAGCAAACAACCAGAAAATAGGACCCAAATTAGCCTACGGACGTGCAATATCTATAAAACAAATGGAGAATTACGCTCATAAACAGAATGGGGGATACCTAGGGGTTGGGTTTTTAACCCCTATGGGGCAGGAAAAATAGTAGGTGGGGCTTCTTACACACCCTCACACCATCCTTTCTTCCCTTCCGAGTCTCCGGGCTCGTGGGAGGCAGGCCGAGATTCGAGTCGCGCCGGTTCCTTTCTGGTACTCGGATCCCGGGTCGCTACATAACATGCCTATCAGGTCCGTTACATTGCGCTTGACCGGTGTTTGCCTGGCCATGGGGGTTCGTGTGACGGACCTGGCCCCATACGTTAGGTGCTGTAACGGACTTAGCTGGTCCGTTACTTGCTGGGGGTTCGTGTTAGGGGTTTTCTTTGTGTCTGTGGCCCTAACGCACCTATCTTGATGCGTTAGGTGGTGTAACGCATCTGTCTCGGTGCGTTATGCAGTCGCTGTTGCATTGGCTCTGGCGCACCTATCCTGGAGCGTTAGGCTGGTGTAACGCACCTGTCTTGGTGCGTTACAGCATTTGTGGCCGTGATGGCCATCGTCCTGTTTTGTGTGTTGGTCTGTCTTAGGTGGTGTTTAGAGGTGTGTTTGTGCGTCTGTGTGTATCTGCGTGTGGTTGAGTGTGTCTATGTGCGTCTGTGTGTTTGGGTGTGTCTGTGTGTGTCTGTGTGTCATTTTCTGTGCAGCGTCATTTCTCTGGCCTAGGATTAGACCAGTGGGCAGGTTGTAGGTTTAGTTGCCTTGTCCCGAGTTTGTCGGCAGTGGCTCTGCTACCTCTGGTGTTTGAAGTATTGGTGACAGTGCATGAATAACTGTCTATACTTCAGCACTGTGTTGTGAGTCTCTGTGGTTTGTGGGCCTTCACTGGTCGTTGCCTTTTTGTCGCGTGCGGACGTGGCAGCTCGAGGGAGCGAGGCACTTTTCGGGTATACGGTTTGTACGCTAGTTCCGTCGGCTCCTGCGGTTACCGTAGCGTCCTACGGGGGGAGAAAATTTGCTAGAGACCTGGCCCTACACGGGGGCTGGTGTGTGCACATGGGGTCAGGGGATTGGACTGACGTCGACGGGCGTGACCCTGACTAGTACTCGTAACTGTGGTTTCGCGTGGGTCTACGACTCAGCCGTGTTTGCGATCAGTCGGGAGTCGAGACACTTGTGGAGCGTGCGGTGGTGGTCTCTCATTGTGTCTTGTCTCGGGTTGCATGCACGACATTTTGGTTGTGTGGTCTGTGTTGGTCTAGGTCTTTTCTAGACTTTCTTTTGCCTGTGGTTGTAGGAGTAGCTTGGAGGCTAAGGTTAGTTCGGCTTTCCTCTTTTTCTCCTTGTCCTTGCTGTTCCCTACTCCTACTTCCCTTTCTTTTACAGGTTTCTAGTGTAGTGCATGTAGTGTGTGTGTCTGCGGGAGTCTGTGTGTTTGGGTCGTGTCAGGTTCCAGTCAACCTGGTGAGACCAGGGGTTGACATGTGACCTTGTGTGTGTCTCGACGACTTTGTCCAATTTGAGTCCTTGTTTCTGGATGTCTCAAGGTATCATCCTACCTCAGTTTACGTACCCAGATGTGCTAAGGGTCCTCGGTGTTCCCTCGGGTCTCTATAAGTCGTTTCCTGCGGAGCGTCGTTTCCTCTGGCTTAGGAGTAGACCGATTGGCGGCTTGTTTCGCTATCTGTGATGATCTTGCCTCCGAGTCTTCTGACTCTAGGATCGTTACGTGAGCAGGTCTAGTTGCCTTGTCCTAAGTTTTCGGCAGTGGCTGTGCTACCATTGGTGCTTCAGAGTACGTGCGACAGTGCTCTCTTACCTATCTGTACTTCCGCACTCGTGTTTTGAGTCTTTGTGTCTTGTGAGCCTCCACTAGTCGTAGCCTTACGACACGCTTCGATGTGATGGCTCTTGTAATGGGGCACTTTCCCAGTTTACGATTCTTAGGATAGTTCTGTGGGCCCCTCATCAACTGAAGCGTCCTTCGGAGGGGGAATACTAGCTAGAGGCCTGACTTAGACGATAGCCAGTGTGTGCACCTGTGGTCAGGGGCTTTGGACTTACGTCATTAGACGTGGCCCTGACTAGTCACTCGCATTATGGTACTGTTCTGGTTCTAGCGGTGTCTTTGTCTCGGCCTAGACCTTGCGATAGGTGACGTGGACAAGACGCTAGTAGGCGCAGCATAAGACGTCAGTGGATGCAGCTGGTTATTCTTCTGGTGGTGAGGCACTCTAGTCACGTGGCACGTGACTCGTCGCGGTTCTCTTCGCGTTTCTTATGCGTCGTGACCTCCCAGGTTAGCCCTCTCGTGGCTATATTCGAGGTCAGTGTCTGTCACCTACACGACATTCTCGTCATGCGTGGGACAGTGTGCATGACGTTCTAGTCGTGTCGTCTGGGTCTGAGTCTGTCTAGGTTTTCTTAGGCTTTGTAAGTTGTTCTTGCAGGTCTTCGTTTGGAGCCTGGTGTCGTGTCGACAGCTCGGTAAGCTTCTGACTTTTCCTAGTTCAGAGTTCACCCTTCTATCTTTGTTTGGTGTAGTGTCTACTTGGAGTAGTTTCAGGGGCCGAGGTTAGTTCGACGGTCGTGCTCGTCTGGTACGGCTTCTTCCCTTTTCCTGTTAGCTCCCCTAGCTCTTAGTTTGTTCCCTACTCCTGCTTCCTCTTCTTTACAGCTTTGTTCTCAAAGGCTGAGATGTGCATGGACTTAGAATTTGAGAAATGCATGGACCTAGCCTCTCAAAGGCTGAGATATGCATGGACTCAGATTTTAGAAGTGCATGGACTTTCTATTGCATGAGTGAGATGTGCACAGAGTTTAGTCGTGCTTAAACAGACTTTGCACAGACTTGGGTATACCTTCTTCGAGCAAAATGCACGGACCTTTTTTAAGCATAGATCTTATATGCCGACCAGTCAAGAATGTGCACGGACCTATAAGAGTTAAGTAAAAGCTGCATGGGCATTATATGCATAAAGGAAGCAAGGCACAGACCTTCTTTATGCAGGATGGCCTATATGCACGGATGCTCATTTGTGCACAGACCTTAGAACCTGAATGAGTATGATATGCACATGAAATGGTGATATGCATGGACTTTGTTGTACAGTCTAACAGAACATGCACCAGTCGTATGCAGATGAGTTGAGTCAAACGTGCACGAACTTTATCAATGAACAAATCACAATACTGACTTCTATATGATCCACACAACATGTTCAATGAAATGACTTGCACACAGGATTTATGCAGATACAATGACGCCATGTTCACAGAGATGACTTTATGGAAATGCATTGACTTTATGTGCATAATGTTGACTTTCTGTTGACTGTATGCATGCATGAGACTGACTTTTATGCAATGAACAAGACCATGATCAACAAGACAACATGTAGCAAACACATAGTGCATCAAACACACATTGACTCATAGTGTATCATTGAGCAAATGCATACTGAACTATAGTGTTTGCTATCATCAAAACACAAGGACACAATAATCTACCCCTTTTAATGATGGCAACACTATGAGTCATATGCAACATTATGCAACACAAATGAGCAGGCAATAATCAGGCAACTCACAGGATAAATGAGCAGGCAACAATGAGCAGGCAACTCATAGGATAAATGAGCAGGCAACAATCAGGCAACTCACTGGATAAATGAGCAGGCAACAATCAGGCAACTCATAGGATAAATGAGCAGGCAACAATGAGCAGGCAACTCACAGGATAAATGAGTAGGCAACTCACAGGATAACTATGACTCACTAGCTCTCCCCCTTTGACAACATCAAAAGGAGGGATCAAGAAGATATGAATGGTATGTATCAAAGACACAGGAACATGGCAAATGAAGTGAAATCCACTATATCTAATGTTTGAACCAAATTATTCAGTATAGATAGTCAAGTAATTCAAGAATGTCTGATGCTCCCCCTGAATGCATGTATGCAAACCTCCGGGAGATGGCTCACCGTCTTGAAGAGGGAGAGGAATTCCCAATCCCAGAAGAGCTTTCCTTATTCTACAAAGAGAAGGAGCTCACCGTCGAGATGCTCGATGACATGTTGCAAGAGCTCTCCTGTAATATGGTGGCAATCCCACCGCCCGACAACATCAACACACCTTCGGCTGATAACGTCGGAGGCAAGGCTCCCATGGCGACATATCAACGTCGTCCGGCAAAAAGCGGCCGGGGTCGTGGCCGGGGACGAGGACGCGAAGGTCCCCTAAGTCTTGACCGGGTCATAGTATTCAGAGGGGAGAAGCCGGGTCCTGTCCCGGAAACCTAAGTTCGGGGGATCACGTTTATCCTCAGCCCCTCAGAGGGTTCAAGTCCCGCCTCAGCGGCTAAATCGGGTGGCACCCCTTTTATAATCGCCTCTTCTGATGAAGAAGAAAAGCCAGCTAAGCTGCCGATGCACGAGGAGGCGTTAGACAAGGTTGGCCCCTCCGATGGGGTCGAACCTGCCAGTCAGGCAGGCCCTTCTTATGAGGGCTAGCATGATGAACCTTTGTCACCTCCGGAGGAGTCTCTGGCCCCGCTGTTCCAAGAAAATACGGAAGGTCAGAACAATGAGGAGCCCCCTTCTAAAAAGCAGGAGAAACCTCGCCAGGCGCCGAAGACCTTGGAGGAGATCACCCCGCCATTTCACAAGACCCGTGCTCGAGCGAACGGCAAAATTATTCATCATGTGAAGTGATTTCCAACAAATGTCACCGTCTGGGAGGCCATCGCCTCGAGTAAGGATCTCAGGGAGGCTCTTGTCAAGATACTCCAAGACCCTGACGCTTATGAAGCCCATGTTGCAGAGTTGCAGGCTCAGGCATATGAGACACTCACAGCCAACATCTCCTCCACGGACAAAGACATGTTGTTGTCCTCTCCGTGCCAACAATCGCCCCTTATATATGCGAGGGACGATTAATGGGCATGATGTGAATCGAATACTGGTTGATGCCGGAGCAGTCATCAACATCATGCCCTTGAAGACCTTTAAGTCTCTATACTTTGCGCCTTACTTACAAAAGGTGAGCGCGGCCAAGATCTCGGGATTCAATCAAGATTCCGAGGAGGCACTGGGTCGGGTTGATTGGGCGATTTTCTCACCCAAGTGACATTCTACATCATCAATGCTGACACATCTTATAAGGTGCTGCTCGGGAGGCCCTGGCTCCATGAAAATTGGGTCGTCCCATCAACTCTGCACCAGTGCATTAAATATGCCAAAGGAGGGGACCACCGCCGCCGCAGCCCGATCCCTATCGGGCCTTCTCCTTCTTCGACATCAGTGACGCCATCGCCAGGACCTTCCGATCCCTCGTCCCGGACCGGAGGGGGAGCCGGGCGGCGGAGGCGGCGCCTGCTCGCCCCGCGAGGCCGGCGAGCTCGGCCCGGGTCGAGGAGTCTGGGTGTGCCCTCCAGCTCTTCCGGCCGTACGTGGCGAAGGTGCCGTGGCACGGCGGCGTCAGGGCCTTCCTGTCGCAGCTGTTCCCCCGGTACGGGCACTATTGCGGGCCGAACTGGTCGAGCGGCAAGGACGGGGGCCTGCCGCTCTGGGACCGCCGCCCCATCGATTGGCTTGATTTCTGCTGCTACTGCCACGACATCGGGTACGACACCGTCGACCAAGCGAAGCTGCTCCGGGCGGACCTCGCCTTCCTCGAGTGCCTGGAGCGGCCGCGCATGGCCACCAAGGGGGACGCCCGCGTCGCCTACCTCTACAAGACCATGTGCATCGCGGGTGAGTGGTTCTGGGGGAACTTGGACTTCCCATCTCTCTTTGGTTGTTCGTCCTCGAGGTCTTGGCATGTTTAATTGCGCTTTGTTGTGCCTTTTATTTCCCACCTTGTTAGCAAAGTGATTAGCTTTCTCAAAGTTGCTGTCTTGGTGCAGAGATGTTTTGTTTATCCCTGTGTTTTTGTCCCATAAAAGGACCAAGGTTCATGTTCCTTGATGGTGAATTGCAGGGCTCAGGAACATTCTTATTCCGTACAGGATGCAGCTTGTGAGGATGCAAACGGGTCCCTCGTTCTTAGAAGTGATGAACAACTTGATTGGGAAAAGAAGGTCATGTAGCCAAAGCTTGGACAAAAGGACCTGATTTGGAGAGTTTTTCCCATCATGGATGAAGTAGATACAGCGCCCTGGTCTTTCAAGTAAATCACCATGTTTATGTGGCATGACTCATGTTTAGTTTGAGAACCTGTGCTGATACTTTAGCATGATGCTACGGCTCTGGCTGAGTATACATGTGATGTACAGATTGAACATTATAACAAGAAATATGCAGAAGGAAATGCCATTAGTCCTTATTTGTCTCAACTTATCTACAGATTTGGGCTACCTGTTCAATTTTGTGTTGTTTCTCACGTGCAATTTCTATTTCTCCTCCGTGATTGAGTCACTTTATGTTTTCATTTGTCCAGTATCACAACTTGTGCCTCAGAGAAAAGCTCAGTCTAAGTGAGAGCTCTAAACAGGGAAACATCATAATGTTAGTTTAAAGAAGAGAGAGAATCTTTTTTATATAACCCTCAAACCACCCCCTCTCACTCTCACGCTCACACTCTCTCTCCCTCATTCTCTCTCATTCTCTCTCCTAGAGATGCCTAGTTGCAGACGGAGCCGTCCGCGGGCGAGGTGACGACGCGTGGGACGTGCTGAGACGCGCAGTGAAGTGAGGAACGGCGTGGATTTGGCGTGATCCTGAACGACAGATTCAAAGTTGGTGGTTTGGTTTGCGACGGTGATCTCGGCGCGGTTTAGTCGCCCTTGGTGCTCGGTTTCATTGGTGGAGGTAGGGAGATGGACCCTCTCTGCGTTCTGCACGTTTTCCCTATTTCTGTGCATAGTTTCGTGGCCGACCGGGGGAGATTAAGCCAGTTTAGTGTAAACTATGATTCTCAAGGTTTGTAGGGTTGGCCAGAAAATGGCGACCATTCGCATTATAGTTAGTGTCAAACTGACTGCTGGGATGCCAGGATCCTAACCTCACCAATTTCGTGTCGATTGGCTATCATTTGGGGCCGGTAGGAGTTCGGGAACCACGGTGACTCTATTTGGGTCGATTCGTCTAAATCGCCCGAATCTCACGATTAAGTGTGTTTCGCGGTGTGCATGTGGTGTTTTTGGAATCCTTGAAGGATTTCCTACCGTCTGGATGTATTTCCCCTACGCTACGGCGTGCATGGGGCGTGGAACGGGCTGATTGCGCCGTTTCACCATTTTAACCATCGGATTGGCATAACGGTCCTCCCAGAGACCGTTATGTGCATAACGGTCCCCCGATAGAACGTTATGCATCACGTATAATTTTTTATCTTTGAAGGTCTTGGAGCATAACGGACCAGGATCAGTCCGTTATGTGGAGCATAACGCCCCAATCCAGGTGCATTATGGTCGGGCGATTTTTGAGGACTGCCATGTCAGAACCCTCGACGACTGTGTCTGCCTCGAAGATTATGTCAGTCGGTTAACATGACGGATTTCTCCCCATGCGTTATGATTAAGATAATGCTCAGGTGCAGATCCGCCATGGTTCATTGACCGATGCTTTGACTGGGTATGGCGGTTGTTATAACGCGCCTGACCCCGTGCATTTTGTGTCTATGACGGATGGCTTCCGGTCCGTCATGTGCCCTTGGTCTGTGCTTAATGTGTTTCTGTGTCCATTGGGTATAACACACCTGCCCTTGTGCGTTATACTAGTATGACATGCCTGTTGCGGTCCGTCATACTTCGTGTTGTCAGTAGGTTGGTCTGTTGGACATAACGCCCCTCCCTGGGTGCGTTATGTTGATATAATTTTTTAATATTAAAAATATAATAAAAATAATAAAATAAAAACGACTCACGCAGGTCTTGAATGTGTAACCCCAGTTATATAACTTAACCCAACTTAGTTAGATTGTATTATTAAAATTTGTTATAACTTTATCTCCCGCCCGCGCCAGCGGGTGATTTCTCCGACGAGTTCGACCATGAACTCAGCTCTGCCGCCCTCCAGCACAATTTCCCACTCAACGGCGCCACCGGCACTCTCGACGCCACCTCCAGTATACCCTCTCCTGCATGTACATGGGCAGGCCAAGGTGTGGCGTCGCCGACGTCGCCCCACGTACGGCAGCACATCACGGGAAGCCCGGCCGTGGCCGCAATCTCTACAGCTACTTCCCCGGACGGCCGACGTGCATATATATATGGCCCCCATCCAAGCGCGCCCTCACCTACGCCTTCACGTACGAACCCATCAGCCGTACGTCTCCTCCGCCACGCGTGCTTTGTTTGCTCGTGCCTTCTCGCAGTGGTCCGGCGCCGTGACGGACTTTTCCTTCTGGGAGACCGACTCGCCTGGCGCCGTCGACGTCAGTACCATCGGCTTCTTCTTCAGTCGCAACCACGGCGACGGGGACCCGTTCGATGGGGCGGGCGGTGTGATTAAGTAATAGCCCATTCATTCGCGCCCACAGACGGCCCTCTCCACATAGACGCATGCAGACGAGGAGTGGGTGGTGGAAGGGGATCTGACGAAGGCGAGATCCGCATCCGCCATGGATCTTGAGTCGTCGGTGGCGGTGCATGAGGTAGGGCATCTCCTAGGGCCGACGGTGGAGGAAGCCATCATGGATGTACCCATCTAGAGCACCACTCACCAGGGAGGTGCATCTTGCCAGCGATGACATAAGCGCGCGGCATCCAAGGCTTGTACGGGCGCGGAAGCGCGCCGAGTCCTCTCAAGCGCCACGTGTGTCTCTGTCTTCGCATGCATGCAGTGCCAGTGAATATATAGGCGAGACTCTGCTTCATAAATGTAACAATATATACATATAGCGCATTAGTAACTCGTGTTTCGTACATAGTCTTAGGTCAGAATAGAAGTAAATGTAGGGCATTAACATATAAATAAACAAAATTGAGAGGATCCGAGGTGGATCTAAGGATACAAGACCTATGTCATAATGATATATATGGGATCCGTCAAAGAAGTAAGGGTCACTTTAGTAACGGGTTAGGTTAGTGACAGGTGGCTTACTCAGGTTAGGTCACCTCATCCCTAATTCTAACTTGGGTGGATTAACTCATTCCGTGCCTCGAGGTGAAGCTACAGACAAAAGGGGAGGGGGAAGAAGAAGAAAGACATGACAGGAGGAGGAAGGAATGAGGAGAGAGCTAGGGTTGAGCAAGGGTGACTACTCCCTGCTTCACCAACACTCCTCTACATTGGAACTCCCACTCCCTCTCTTTCCCTTTCTCTCTTACTCTCTCTTGCCCAGTGGACGTCGGAGGACTTCGCGCTGGAGCTCTTCCCCTTCCTCTTCTTTCTTCTCTGGCTATGTCACAAAGGGTGGCTCTCTGCATCTCTGTATTGTGTTCCCCCCTCCTCGCTATTTTTCTCTCCCTTCGTCTATGTCCTCCTTTTATTCGTCGGAGGAGGAGGGCATATATACTCCCCTTGGCGGGAGCCTTCGAACACGAACGACGAAGGCAGGAAGTGACAGGCATTAACGGGGATTTGACCTTCACGTCCTCGGTGGCAGAGGAGTAGCCAACATGCCCTCATCTCCTGGTGACACCTCAGCTAGGTTGCTGCACGCCGAAGATCCATACGGCATGGCGTAAGATCTGGTCTACTGGATGCACCGGGCGAGGGCAAGTCACAGTGTGCCGTTGAGGGCTGGAATGCTGTGCCACTGGAAGACCCAAAGGGTGTGCCGTGGAGGGGTGGGCAACGTGTGCCATTGAAGGGGGCACAGGGTGTGCCGCTGAAGGTGCTGGACAGGTGTGCCGGGTAAGGGATGACACATGGCCTACCATTGAAGGGGGCACAGGGTGTGCCGGTGAAGGGGGCACAGGGTGTGCCACTGGAACGGACACAGGGTGTGCCGCTGGAAGGGGGCATGGGGTGTGCCGCTGGAGGGGTACAGGGCATGCCGCTGAGGGCATGCTTGAGCCTGTTGCGAGCACTAGTTGAGGTCCATTTGATTTTCTTTGGGTCCACAGATTGTAAGATTCTCGGGGGCTGATTTCTCTTCACTGTCGTGACTCCAGAGACGGCTTCACGGCAGTGCGTGTGTATTCGGAGAGTCTAGATGGCCCATCTTCTCGGGGGATTTCTTTGCTTGGTGTTCTTGATGATATGAGACCGAATGGGACATATGGGTGTGTAATTTTGCACGTTCACAAATGCCCCCCACCCATAGGTGACGTGAGTGAAGGATGAGCTAGGCAGTGCCCGTGGGTGTACTGGTTGTTCGCGGTTGTAGTCGGGACCTTGATGGTCGGAGAAGATGACGATCTCGGTCTAGTCCTCATTGCTCATACTTGCGTACACACACAGGGACGTGTGCACTGATCGTTGTATGCTATTATGCTCAAAGACGGCAAGTATCTGGGTATATTACTTACTGGATACAGCCTCAGGAGCGGGGGATTCCTCCTCAAGTCGAGGACGAGACGGAGACCTCACGTCTACCTCCCCAGGACCCTCAGCGCGGGGCCCCTTTGTAGCGGTGGAATCCCTCCCAATCTCAGTATTAGGAGGACCCTCCAATGGCCCGGCGCCGGCTACCCTAGCAGCCCCACCTGCAGTTGTCAAAGGAATATGTAAAGATGCAGTTGTCAAAAAATATGAAGGCATATATGCATATTAGAGGCTGGTGAGGGAGATATTTACCTGTAGCCCCAATTGATTTTACGGGCTTCAGTATTATCTGCTCTGACTTTACTCGGAGTACATGTGCGGCTGCCTTTACAATGTCAAATATGGCAAGAGGAGTTGTCGCCATCTCAAGGCTAGAAAGGTACTCCAGCGGACTTGCATAGCCCACGACATTGATCACGTGGGCCCTCCATTCGGCAAAGGTGCTACCTCCGAGCGCTCCATCAGGTATCGGCTGGGACAGCTGGGACTTCCTCCTCACTCCACATGACGCCTGCAAATTCTCCCACCAAGAATAGGCCTTTGAGGGCCCTGGGACTACTCCTGAGACGGAAGAGGAAGAAGCTCTAGAAGCTGTTGCTGGCCTGCTTTTAAAGGGCTTCAAGGCCCCATTGTATTGGCTTCTGTCAACTGGGGCCGTCCAGCCCTTCTCTCGCCACTGCTCCTCAATGTCATCCACGACCCGGGCAATTCCCGAAAAATGGGACCTGATAAAAGCCGGGTCAACAAACAAAGGAGGCAGACCCTCCCTCCTCAAGCGCTGCTCCTCGACTGCTCGGATGGCGTCGCGATGCTCCCGGAAGACATTGCTGACTTTGAACCACTAGCGTGCATGATGAATATCAAAATAGCCTCTGCGCTCCTGCTCTGGGACAGGGTATCCCTGTGCTACCTCGCGGCAGAGAAAGTCCTGCCAAGCTGTTACTACCAAGTGCACGTCTCTGTGCCTGTACAACCGAAGGGCCAAAGAAAACTCTGCACCTGAAGGGATGCCCTGATCATACCCAAAGTTCCTGGCGAACTGGTGCAAGTAATAGGGCTCACGTATCGCCGTGTTAGAGCGTCGGTACACAAGAACACTAGGGCGAATACTAACGACCCACTCTGTCAAGTCTTGAGGGAAAAGTAGAGCATGTGTAGAAACTCTACTAACCACAGCATCTCCCTCTTGTCCAGCATAAAGGCGGTAAAGGTAAGAGAAGTAGTCAAGGGCCTCCACACCCATCCACCCCATTTTGCCTCCCATTTACCTCATTTTCTACCTCCCATCTTCAGCCTGCAATTCCCAGTTCGCTGGCAGTAAAGCACTAACAACTTGCAGAGTCGACCACAACTTCATACCAATGTCTCTGAAGGCTCAAGTGGTACCGTCAGAAGCGTCTCTATGTCTTCTTTGCAACGGCAGTGGTTTTACCTCAACCTGAGCTCGTGGCTGCCCGAGGGAGCTGATCTCCCCAGACTGCGTGTCTCCCTCAAGACTGCCAACCTGAGGCTTCTTGCAGAGGCTCCCACGACCAGCCACCTAAAGATTTGGAGGCAGGGCTTGGCCGAGACCTACTACGACGAGTCATCTTCCAGTACCAAGAAGTGGGTTCCATATTGGACCCCGGACAAGTGAGTTCCTAATTTTCTTCCCATAGTGCACAGTATTATCCCCTTTGGGACTGAACCGACCCCTGTCCACTATTTTTGATCTCCTGATCTGCTCCGACATCCTCTAGGATCTCTGTGGGTCTCGTTTCGAAGAGGACTCGACAGCGGTTCCAACGACTCTAGCCATGCTCAATTCAGAGGTCAGGAGCACTCATGGCAGCCTCATCTTTCTTCTGCTAAAATACCACAGTAGTCAAAACCAGAACTCAGGGACCCTATTCGCATCCCTTCCTCGACCAGCACCGCCGACTAGAGAATTCCCCAAAAATCAGACATCATCCAGATCCAACCCCGAATATTTTTCCACTGGTCTCATCGACAACAAAATTTGGGAGTGACCACAGCAGTGCCAACTTCAACCACCTATCCCCTGTTCCAGAGAGCGGACAAAACTGATGTCTTCCATCCGTTCGATTTCTATTTCAGCTTTTCCCTTCCCCGCCTGGCCGGCTTACCGCCCCTCCTTGTGGGAGGTAGTGTTGAATGTACTTTTGTCTTCCCTTCCCCAAGATCAACCCCCTTGCAAGGGGCGTAGTGATGTAAAATCTTGAATAGGTCGAAGCTACACTGGCACGGCGTGTGGGGAACACATGCTTCCCCGCTCGCCCTCGTCTCTGAATGGGACCGACTTCTTCAAATCGGTCAAGTAAGTGCCCTATCATTGCTCTCATTGTATGCCATGCTCCTTCAATATTAGTTCATATGCTCTGCTGGTCCGTGAGAGTGAGCGCTTGGCCCACAAGCTCCTTTGCTTCAAGTGGCCACCGTGGGAGAGAGTGTGACCCGTGCCCATTGGCACCCGGTCGGCCCCTTTGAATTGGGCCTCCATACCCTTGGGAAGTAACCATGCATTGAAATTTAATGCCAATGACTCTAAAGTTAAGCACATCAGATGAAAGTAATTAGATGGCAGATCAAAAATTAGATGTTGACAAATAGTGTATGACATCATCGAAACAACAGGGATGCAACAAAGCCACTGACTCTACCTAGAGTAGAAACTGGCTCGGATAACAGGATGACTGACCCTGTTGGCTCGGGAAGCTCGGAAGAAAGATATTAGAGGAAGAAAAGGAAGGAATGCCCTGGTGCCGCTTAAACAAGAGAGGGCCTCCTCTGCCAACTCTTTGGAAGGCACAGAGTCGGAGGCCGATCAAAAAGAAAGCACCCACGAGCGGCGGAACCAGGGCATCCTCCAAAGAGTCAAAGAAAAGAATGAAAGATGAGAAGCAGGTTGAAGAACAAAAGAGGGAGAAAGGTCGGGCACCCCCCTCTAAGAGATGAGAGAGGTGGCGGGGATGGAAAGAAAGGAGGAGCGATGACGTTGGGCCATCACCCCACCGGGAAAGAGGAAGAAGGAGGAGTGGGTAAAGGTGAGGAAGGAGCAGGACGAGGCCACTGTGCCAAATGCCCTCTCCCTTAAGCCTCCTTCTACTTATACCTTCCTCCGAAGATAGTGGCGACAGTCCATAAGTCAGGAAAAGGTGCGCTGCTACGCGCTGTACCTTCTTGCAAGCCATCTGCCCATCGCCATCCCTTCTTGGATGTCGAAATAGCAGGAATGCCTCGACGGCCGCTGGGATCATCGTCTCCCAAGTCACCCTCCATGTTTCACTGATACTCCCCCGGAATGAGAAACAGATGCTTCGCAAGAAGGGAGCAAAAGGAGAGACTGCAAGGGAAGCCTAAGCGGTGAAGAGAGATGGAGATGCTCTTCAGGACCTTTTTATAGGCCAAAGGGGGGAGTCCCGCCTTAATTCAATCTCCCCTCAAAAAAATGTAAAAGGTAAAAACTTTTCCCCAAAAAGTAGTTACTCCATTTTTTGGAAGCGACTACTCTCATAGGGATGCATGAAAGGATGATCCAGGCAAAGCATGGAAAGTGAAAATGTGGGAAGGTGCTAGTTCCGCGACAGTCACCCAGCCAATCAGCACGCAAGAGACCTGCGAAACGCACCAAATCTTCATCTTTTAGCAACCATAGATATGGTAGTCAAATCATGCTAAATACGGTAAGGAATTGACAACTCAAATTCAGGAAATCATTACTGGAGAGGGGGATTTTCGTAGCCCGTATATGAGCGGCCAAACAAGGTCCTGCCAGACCAAATGAGGCCCAGCTCTCGCACAAACTTTGGTAGCAGATAAACATGCACAGACTTAGTTTGCATGTACTTTAAGATGCCAAGTGCACGAAAAATGTGCACGGACTTGATTTAGAAGAAACATGCATGGACTTTGTCTTTCAGAATGAACCCTGCAAGGACTTTTCTCATAGACGTGCAGCTAGCACGGACTTGAGTGAGAAAATAGAATGTGCAAGGACTTGCAAAGAATGTGCACGAACTATGTTTTCCTTCTAACAAAAAAAGTGCACGGACTTGGTGTGTATGGACTTCATGACATGCACGGACTTTAGATGCAGTGAAACGAGGAATGTGCTTGGACTATGCATGCACGGACTTTGTATCAGAAGAAATATGCATGGACTTCAGATGCAGTGAAATGAGGAATGTGCACGGACTATGCATGCACGGACTTTGATTTGGAAGAAACGTGCATGAACTTTGTTGGAAATATGTTCATGGACTATACTTGGACAAAAAACATGCACGGACTATGAAGGAGCATTATGCACGGACTTGGAAAAGACAATGTGCACAGACTAAAATTTTCAACAAAGACTAAAAACATGCACGGACTTGGTTTGCACGGACTTTGTTTAGTCTAAAAGTGAAGAATGCACAGACTATGTATGCATGGACTTGGTTTGAACAGAACGTGCACGGACTTTAAGTGATAAATGCAAAGTGTGCATGGACTTGTTATTCCAGCAATACTAGAGACATGCACAGACTTGGTGGTCAAACCAAGACATGCACGGACTTGGTGTTCAAACCAAAAACATGCACGGACTCAAGAAGCAAAACATGCATGGACTTATGTATTTGCTCAGACTAAAATGTGCATGGACTTTGCCTATTTAGAGAGAAAAAGATGCATGGACTTATGTTTGAACAAAGTGCATGGACTTAACCTTGAAGACGTGCAACACGCACGGACTTTGTGTAAAGAAAGTGCACGGACTTCTACATGCATGGACTTTAAATGCAATGAAGCAAACAAAGTGCACAGACTATGTGTGCATGGACTTGAAATGCAGTAAAGCAAAGAAAGTGCATGGACTTAAGTTTAGACAACGTGCATGGACTTAAGGTGAGACAAAGTGCACGGACTTGGATAGCACAATGTGCTTGGACTTCGAAGGAACATTGTGGACAGACTTAATATGCATGAACTTGGTTAGAAGAAAATGTGCACAGTCTTGGAGGGAACATTGTGCACGGACTTTAATCAGATATGCATGGACTTCAAACATGCAAGGACTTTAAGGATACTTATGCAACATCAACAATTTAAATTCTGTATACTAACCCTAACACTAACCTAATAAGACCCAGAGGGAACAAGTTCCTGTAGTGGTTCCAACCCTCACCCGCGCGGAGGATCACTCCCCGTTGTGGCCATCTTTAATTTCAGCATATCCACTCCCCCTATTTAATTCCTGTTGATAGACCACGTTGGGAACAAGTTCCTGCAGTGGTTCCAACCCTCACCCGTGCGGAGGATCACTCTCTGCGGCAGCCATCTTTAATTTCAACATACCCCTCCCCCAATTTACTTTCTATCAATAAATCACGCAGGGAACAAGTTCCCGTAGTGGTCTCAGTCCTCACCCGCGTGGAGGATCACTCCCCGTGGCGGCCATCTTTAATTTCAGCACACCCCCTCCGCCAATTTACTTTCTGTCAATAAATTATGCAAGGAATAAGTTCCTGCAGTGGTCTCAGTCCTCATTTGCCCGGAGAGTCATTTCCCGTGGTGGTTCCCTCCCCTGTTTGATTTCAGTCATTTCTTTTTAGCAATTTAACTTCTGTATACTAACCCTAACACTAACCTAATAAGACCCACAGGGAACAAGTTCCCGCAGTGGTTCTAACCCTCATCCGCGTGGAGGATCACTCCCCGTGACGACCATCTTTAATTTCAGCATATCCCCTCCCCCTATTTAATTCCTGTTAATAGACCACGCAGGGAACAAGTTGCCGCTGTGGTTCCAAATCTCACCCGAGCGGAGGATCACTCCCCGTGGCGGCCATCTTTAATTTCAGCATATCCCCTTCCCCTATTTAATTCCTGTTAATAAACCATGCAGGGAACAAGTTCCCGCAGTGGTCTCAGTCCTCACCCGCACGGAGGATCATTCCCCACGGCGGTTCCCCTCCCCCAATTTACTTTCTGTCAATAAATCACGTAGGGAACAAGTTCCCGCAGTGGTCTCAGTTCTCACCCGTGCGGAGGATCATTCTCCACGGTAGTTCCCCTCTCCCAATTTAATTTCAGTACTTTCCCCTCCCTACAAGGCTGGGGCGAGTCATTTCCCGCTATGGCCGTTTAATTTTAGCAATCTAATTTCTAACTCTAACTCTAACCCTACAAACCCCGTGAATGGAACAAGTTCCTCACGGAGGTTTCATTCTGTAATTGTTCATTCCGTGGGTTTTCCCGTCTCGTATGTTTCTCTGTTCAAACCCGGTAGAGACAATCCTCTCCAGGAATCTTTCCACGTGCTCTCCTTGAGTGCACGTTTCTCTCATCTCATCTCTCCCATCTCTCTCGGCTTCATTGCGGGGCCGCGGCAAAAGCATTCTCCCACTTTGAGGTGGTCCACATCCCGCGGGAGGAAAACGTCCGAGCAGACGCACTGTCTCACCTGGCATCAGCCACTGTGGTCTCCAACTCATGCTCGATCCTGATAGAGGAGTTGTCAGCACCGAGCATAGACGAGCTGACGCCCTAGGTAAATGTCATCGACTATGAGCCCTCCTGGATGGATCCCCTCCTAGATTTCCTTCTTCGGCAACAGCTCCTGAGCGACCGTGCGGAGGCTCGACGTACGCGAGCGAGAGCAGCCCATTTTACTGTCGTGGACGGTAGATTGTATCGTCGCTCCCTCTCAGCCCCACTATTGAAATGCTTGTTCCCTACGGACGCCGATCAGGCCATTTGGGAGATCCATGAAGGGCTCTGCGGAAGTCATATTGGGGAGCGATCACTTGCGAGGACGCTAATCCGGCAAGGCTACTGGTGGCCCACCTTGCAGCAAGACTACCTCAATTATGTCTGAAGCTACCCTCAATGCCGGAAGTTCTCCCATCTGCACCATCGGCCAGTTACGCAGTTACATGCTTTGATGGAACCTCGCCCATTTGTTCGGTGGGGGATCGACATACAAGGTCTCTTCCCAGAGGCACAAGGAAGAAAGAAGTTTCTCATAGTTGCTATTGACTACTTTACCAAATGGTTCGAGGTTGAACCGTTGGGGAAGGTCACGAGCGAGGCCACCTGGAAGTTCATACTACAAAGCATCATCTATTGCTTCGGGATCCCAAGGGTTCTAACAACCGACAATGGCAGACAGTTCGCGAGCACCTCTTTTCAGGAGAAGTGCTCGGAGCTTGGGATCTGGAACCACTATACTTCGGTGGGACATTCCCAGGCAAACGGGTTGGTGGAAAATGCTAACCAGACGTTGCTTCACGGCATCAAGACCCGGCTGGACCAAGCAGGAGACTCGTTGGTAGACTTGATCCTGAGCATCCTGTGGGCTCACCGGACCACCGCTAGAGCCACCACCGGAGAAACACCCTTTCACCTCGCCTATGGTGCTGAAGCAGTGGTATCAGTAGAAATCTCCAACCCCTCACTGAGGGTGGGACACTTTGACAAGGCCAAGAATAACCAAGCAATGCGAGAGAACTTAGACTTGCTCGAGGAAGAGAGAGCCAACGCTCAAGTAAAACTAGTAGCATTTCAACAAAAGCTGGCCCAATATTACAACGCCCGAGTCAAAGAGCGACACTTCTTTCCCGGAGACTTGGTATTGTGGCGAGCAAGTGTGGCTGACCCAAGGATGATAACCTGTAGATGGAAAAGAATTGGCATCTGCTTGAGCAGACATGAATTATGAATTAGCGCCTCTTTATAGAGATGCCAAATTCTGTTTATTTATTAAATATGAATAAATCTGAAATATCATGAATTAACGTCCATTCAAATGGACGCTAATTAAAGAAGTGGCACCTCCGTCCACAGACGCCAATTATAAATAATTTTAATTGATTATTAGAATTTCTAGAATTGGCGCCTCTCCAGTGAGACACAAATTTGTAACTTGATTTATTTAAAATCTATTAATAAAGAAATTGACACGCTTTACAGTGATGCACATTTCTTTAACTCACGCCACCTTCTCTTAACGTGAATTCTTATCTCACAATTTCTATCGTGTTTTGACCCATACCGTAGGTCTTCTGGCACTGCTGTCTCATGGCCGAGATAGAGTCTCCGTTTCACGAGTTTTCACATTGACACCTCAATGCTTAGAGATTGAATGATCCTCCACTGGATATTCCTTCCGCCGGATTGGAACTTCCTTCTCTATGGACTCTGTAAGTCTCCGCTAGCCTTGGAATCCCTCAAGAAAGTTGAGCAGGTTGTACCCTAAAAACTCTGAAAAATAATGCTAGTCATGTCACTCTAAAGAAATATAATGCCCTAGCCATCATAGAGTGCTGTTTAGGTGTTCTGTGAGAGTCCTGTCACTATTTGGAATTAGCGTCCAATACAGTTGACGCTACATAGGAATTAGCATCCGCTATAGTTGACGTGACTTTCCTTCGTGCCTGTACTATTTATGGGATTAGCGACCACTCCAGTGGACGCGAATTCTATATTTGCCTGTCGTCTGAGTGGATGCCAATTTGTCTCAGATTCATGAATGTCCCAATTTTTATGTGACTCATCACCATGTCATCTTCACACAAAGTTCTGTCCTTGAATTCCTAGAAATTTGTGAATCTACCTTAGTGTTCCTATAATGGCTTTGGCTATAAACTATAATGGATGTCTAGATATTTTACATGACTCATTGCCTGATGTTAATGGGATCCGGTCTGGTCTTGAGAGGAGCTCCCGAAAGTACTTGTGCCTATGGGAGTTATATTGACCACAGTGTGGCATTAGACCGAAGTGCATGGCTTGCTTGATTGATCGACGACATTCCACTCTCTCATGCTTGACATGATACTTGACATGAACTTGACATGATGTGCTTGGCCCAGAATGGGTATTTACTTGTTAAATTAAATAGCCAAATTCTATTGATGTGACATGATACTTACATACGTGATATCCTTGATTAACTTTACATGATTCATCTTGAAATTTTGCTAGTTCAACTATATTGTTCCTATTGATCTTTTGTTCCTTATCGTCTTGTATTCCTTTATGCATAGCCACAGTGCATCTACAATTGTTAATTACTTAAATCAAACTTATTTATTGAGATGTAATTTCTACTGAGCGTTCGCTCATCTAGTATTTTTCCCTATTTTTTCAGGTAATTCGAATGACGAGACTCAATCGCATGGGGATGGTCAAGAGTGATGAGCGTAGAGCCAATCCTGAATATCGCACGTTGTCTTCGAGTCATGTCTTTTATTTTTCTTGATCATCATTGTAATTTTTCTTTTATTGAGTCTAGTGGTCATGGAAGTATGATGATTGTACTTTGGATTATTATTATTATGAATAAAGGACTTGGTCATTCTCTTTAGTGCACTCTATCTTATGTGTTGAATACCTTGTGCTCTGATTGACATGAATGATATAAACTCATCGCGTTCCGAGGTTCCTTCTGCACTCAGGACGTAACAATTTTTGTGGTATCAGAGCCAAGGTCTTCTAAATTACCTAGGTTACTTTTTACGCATGCAGAGGAATTCCCTTCTTGTTCTTTCCCTCGCGGCAGGGGCGCGCACTCGCCTTTTACAGGAGGCCAAGATGGGTCGACTTGGCACGTGGAAATTCCGGGGGTATTAAAAGGAGGGTGGAAAGAACGATAGGAACACACTGGAGGGAGTGGCGTATGGTTAATCATTCTGGAAGACTGGAACAGGGATGGCTGGATGGAATGCGGGCGTGCCAGTCGATTTCTCGACGATCACTTGTGGAACCAAATGTTTAACTGGGGATGTGCCGCCAGGGCACGGCACGTGAGCACGAAACGTTGTGCGTCACGTGGAGAGAAGGAGGTTCCACAGGTACGAGTGAAGATGATTGTGGGGGCTCGTGTACTGAACGTCTTCCCCACTGATCGCAAGCGATCGGTGTTTATTTTACATCAGGCAGAGTCCCGAACACCTTTATTTCTACTGTCGAAGAAGAGAGTCAGGGACCCTAGACGTCACGACGTCGGGAGGGATTAGTCCATGCAACAGCGATAGGGCAACAGCAACACAACAGGGATAACTAGGGGCAATGAGACTAGTTCCAGCGAGGCGGGGGATCCACTCCCTGACTAGATTACATGACTTATATGTCGTGAAAGGCATTTATGTGGGGGGCATGAGAGCCCGATTACATGTGCTTGCAAGCCACGGGACAATTTCATCATTTGTGACGGTCCCCGAGTCATTGTGTTATTGTGTGGGTAGTTCCATATCCACACATAGTGCCCATCAGAGGACCTGTGACTCAGTAGGATACTGCCCAAGGGGCATCACAATGTCTTCCCGTTATGAGACAGTGTCGAGGTCGGGGCAGCAGGAGTGCCATAGGCACCGTTGTACTGGTGTAGTTGGGCGTCACCAAGGTCAAAGCGACCGAATGACATAGGCACCACTGGTCACTAGAGCGACTGGGCGCTGTTGAGACTGGAGCGGTTGGACGGCGTGAGCATCGCCATGACCGGAGTGACCAAAAGTCATTGAGCTCAAGATTACCGGTTGTTGTGGGCACTGGTGGGACTGGTGTTGATGAGCGATCAGGCGTCGTGGCTCCCGATGTGATTGGAGTAGCTTGTTGTCAGGTGCGGGGGGCACCATTGTAACTGAGGTTGTCGAGTGGTGGGGTGCCGGGGGCCCCGATGTGACTGGCAGTCGGGTGCTGGGGGCACCGTTGTGACTAAATTGTTGAGTGGTCAGGCATCGGGGGGCCCGATGTGACTGGAGTGACTGGCAGTCAGGTGCCGGGGGCACCGTTGTCACTGGAGTGGCTGGCAGTCAGATGCCGAGGGCACCGTTGTGACTGAATTGTTGAGCGATCAGGTGTTGGGGTCCCCGATGTGAATGGAGTGGCTGGCAGTCGGGTGCCGGGCGCACCATTGTGAGTGAGTGAGCTGAGTGGTCAGGCGTCGCGGGCCCTGATGTGATTGGACTGACTGATAGTCAGGTGCCGGGGGCTCCGTTGTAACTAAGTAAGCTAAGTGGCTGAGCACTGTAGGCCCTAATGTGATAGGAGTGGCTGGCAGTTGGGTGCCGAGGGCACCGTTGTGATTGAGTGAGCTGAGTGGTCAGGCATCGTGGGCCCCGATATGACTGGAGTGACTGGCAGTCGGGTGCCGGGGGCACCGTTGTGACTGAGTTAGCTGAGTGGTCAGGTGCCGGGGGCCCGATGTGACTGGAGTGACTAGCAACCGGGTACGATAAGAAAAATAAACTAGTATTTGACTAAAAATCACAGCTCACAAGTGAAATGAACATAGAAATTCAGAAGCTTGACTTTCTCATTCAGATCAAGTAGAAAATACAATCATCAGTTCATATATCTCCAGATAGTTTTCTCCCTTATACAGATATCACAAAAAAATGTCTCCATATAGAAACAGACATCTAAAAAATTTTAGAAAATTCTCAGAAATAGACATACATGACCCAAAGACTCTCCCCCTTTGTCATTGTCAAAAAGATGTAGTGGGAGGACTTCAAACATCAGCAGGACGTGATCTGCTGGAGCTGGCTCCTCCGGTTCTGACCCTTCTGACTGGAGCTCTGCTGGAACTACCCCGTAAAGGTACTGTTGTTGCAAAGGAGGTGGGTATTCTATCAACCTTAGTGCCAAGAGCTGCAAATTTAGTCATAACTTTGCTGTCATTTTGCTGAACATCAGCACGTAGTTCCTTGACATTAGTAGACAGATCCACAAACCATTGTTGTAACATGGTGCACATGTTTTCCAACTGAGAAGTTTGCTGGTGGTGGATTTCAGCCATTGAGGCTGATGCACTTGTGGCTTGACTGGTGACCACATCTCGGAAACTGTCATCTAGGTTTTGAACTTGTACTTGGACATCATCCAATTTACCATAAATATTTTCAAGTTGAATTAAACTGCCCTGGACTTCATCAGAGATAGTAGTAATCCTTTGTGAAAGGGCTTGTTGTTATTGTTGAATTGTAGCTAGCTGTGCACTGATGGCTTGCTATTCCCTTCGAATATCAAAGACATGGACCAGCATTTGTGTAGACTTGGCATAGTGATCTGCTTGGGTCCGTCTCATATCCCACATAATGCCTCCAGCTTGCTCACACACATGAAGAAGGAAAACCAAGAAGCCATGGAGTCTTTCATCTGATCTGAATTTATCTCTAACAAATTTCTCCCACTAGCTGTTAACAGTCTGCTCTACATGCATCATCCCGGTGTCTAGTCTTTCTACAACAGTGTGTGAATGCATAAACTATGCATTTATTATCCTAAACTGATCAAACAGTAAGTGTACTAGTGATGGATGTACCTCTGTAGCATATTGTCTTGAACTAGGTCCAGCTGAAGTAGAAGCCTGAAACTTTGGTGGGATGAAGGGTTCTTCAGGTGACATAGTGGCTGAATGCCAAATCCCAACATTGACCCTTGATAGGGTCCATGGTAATCTGCAGGACCAAGGTACTCTTGCTGTGGAACTTCAGCTTCTTGTGGCTGCAACCCTTCTAAAAAAATGTATAAAAAGGGGGGAAATAAGTAACCAAAAAAATAATCAAAATTCAGATAATAAAAAAAATTGTGAAATCCATTCTTTGGCCTCGTCTCTCCCCGTGACCCGGCGTAAAAGGAATAGTAATGCTGCCTTCGCAGGTTGGGTCTAGACCTTGGAAATCATCCCAACATGACCGTGATTCGACATTGCTTTGGGCCGATATCCTGATCAAGTCGGACCCGTTCCTCGCCCAGATCCTCTCCGGCCCCTCTATTAAAATTATCGTGAACTCGGCAGATATTTGAACGGGTTTATCTCGGCTTCCACTGCATCCCTACTATGGACCTTCGTCCAAACATGAAATGGCCCACGAGCGACCGACACATTTGAATGCTCGAATCTCGATGCTAGCTCTTAGCTCGGTTTATTCTTCTCTATCCTCTTGCAATTAGTATTAATTCTTTCATACCGCAGGGCCCTTAATTCTGGCAACTAATCAAGGGTGTTCCCTCGTATCGGAGATGTAAATGACGTCGTGACCTTCATGGCACGGCGAGATTTGGTCCCGACCCGAGCCACACAATCGTCTGACGAAGTCAGATCGAGCGCATCTGTGGCTCTTCGAAGCCCAAATAAATTGTCACTTTGTGACTGGCACGCCCACGCACTTAATAAACCTAATAATCTGAATAGTTAAATCTAACGATAAAAAAAAGGTGCGTCCACAGGAAGGTGTTGGTCACATGAGTCTATTCACGAGAGAAGATCATTTCACTCGTACTACTCAAAATGAAGATCATGGATCTCGACCGATATATGGAGGATATCGAAGTTATCAACGTAGAAAGAATGATCAAAGGCACATCAAGACAGCATAAATTATATGATGATGAAGAACATGGTCTTTCACATACTTTCGCTTATGGATCTCTCATATGGACAAACATATGGAGGCCACCAACATCAAGATTCATCAAGTTCATCTAATATCCATGGATATGGGCATCCAACACGAGTCATCAAGTTCATCATAAGGATGTGGATCATAAACTACTCCATATGCATATCCATATCTTGTCTCAATTGTTATACGTATACTTAGAGTGACATATTCATATCCCCTCTATCCACACATTGATGTGTTGGTTCACGTTTATGTTCAGGCTGATGATGTCAAAGGGGGAGAGATGGTAAATAGGAGAGATGGTAGATGATAAACGGGAAAGATGGTAGATGGTAAATGGTATATGGCTGTTTGTAAGAAAAGAAGGACATGAATGTGCATGGACGGAGGGATAAGAGAGAATAAGAGGCTTGATTGGTGGAGGCAAAATGGAGGTAGATGGAGGCACGCATGGATGGTGGGTAATAAGGGGTTTGGAAGGCGAAGGAGGTGGCAAAGTGGAGGGACGGGGGATGGTAAGAGATTTCAAGGGTAAAAGTGAAGGCATGTGAATGGGCGATGAGGTGGTTGGGCGAGAGACGATGAGAGGCCTTGATGGCGTAGGCGAAGGTGTAGTGGATGGTGGTTGCTGGTGCATCAACCCGGGATTGGTGGCAGGGATGCGGATGAGGGGATGTGACAGCTGCGGGAATGAGGGATAAGGCCTTGTTATAGGTTGTAGTGCAGGTTGGGGGGAGAAGGGCGTTGGCCGAGTAAGGCCTGGCGGTTGACTGCGGATGTGATTGGAGGCGAGAATAGAGGTGTTTTCCACATGCCAGACTTGTCCTCTTCCAATTTCTGGGAATGAGGAGATGGGGTTGACCTGATGGTTGGGCTGGGGGTGCTTTGGAAGGGGGTTCTGAACAATGCCCATGTTGGGTTGTTGCTGTGGCGCCTGCTGAGGCTATTGCTGCTGTTGTGGTTGCTATTGTTGTTGCTGTTGTTGTTGTAATTGTGGTCTAGGAGGAGGCCTCCTGGCTTTTAGGACGGCAATGTACCGCCTCATTTCATCCCAGTTAACCCTGCCTTTATCATTCGTATCATAAATATAATCTATGAAATGAAAGTAATTGTTGACTATATGACCTGACTGTCTGTGGAAAACATAGTACTTCGAAGTGTTAACATTGGGGGGTCACACAGATCTCTCCTTGGGCAAGATGAGAGGGGCCGCAGCCATGAGGGCATTAAATATGTCTACCAATGATTCTGACAGTGGTGGATAATGGGCTCTCTTGGGACCGATTGGCCTCCTTTGTTGTAGGGGAGGACCGTAATTCCCCGGGGGTGGAACTTGGTGATAATGAGGAGGTTGTTGTTGTCGTTGGGGTTGAAATGGTTGGGGTGTATCATTCTGGGGGGAATTATTTTTGGGTGGAGGACGAGAGGGATATGGACCCAGCTGGAGGGAAGTCGTGGCATGTATGGGAACCTCGGGTTGGTCGGCTGATTGGGGCTGCCAACTGTGTTCACTTGCTCATTAGTTACAACCCCTTTTGTCACTACACCTTGAACACTAGTGCTCGCTTTCCTAACAATCCTTGGCTTTGTAGGTTCAAACATGTGCATGAGGGGGGAGTCTTTTAACTGGGTCTGGACATATCTGGCTCTCTCATACAGCTCTTCCATTTCTCGCCAACAAGTAATGAGAATCTTCCAAAAAACTCTAAACAAAATGCAAGGAATAGTCCGATTAAAAGCAACGCCGGTCTAGAGGAACTAAACTAAAATAAAAGGAAATCACAACATCAACCTCATGGGGGACACAATCCTGTGGACCAATGAGGAGACCGAAGTAAAAAGGAGCACGAGCAACCTCATGGGGGACACAATCCCACGGTCCAAGGAGGAGCCCAAAATAAAAAGGAAAGATTGACTAAAACTCTAGACAGGGGACTTTCAATCAAACCAGACCACGTGAAAAGACCAGAGTGAACCTTCCAACTCAGAGTGGAATTGGTTCCTCTTACACATACGTGAAATACATAGTCATCCATCATGGGTGGGATATGTTGCAGGCAGACCATGGGTCATGAATGCGCAAAAGATGCATATGATGCATGCTGGGCTAAAATAAAAAAAATCTTTAAAACAAATGTAAAGGCGATAACGAACTCGGATGATGCTGAAACCAATGCCAATTCCCCACAGACTGGTCCAGGAAGGCTCCAGAATTTTTGGGGAACAGTCTGCTGTCATGGCTAGTCCTGGCTGGCTCTGGAACTAGGGTGCTCTGTTCTGACTGGGACTGCTCTCAGGTCGCAGCAGCAGGAAGATGACGCTGTCACGAACACTCCCAGAGTCGGAATGGTGCGGGACCAAAGCGGACGCGTCCGCCTACGAGTCTTCTTCAATCTCCAACTAGGAAAGTCTCCAGGAGAGGTCAGAGTAGAGAGGTAGATAGTGAACAGTGGTAGGGTATCAGTGCTGGTTCTTCGTGGACTGACCTGCGTACCCGGGAGAGAAAATTCGGAACGGATAGCTCTGGACTCCGAACGAGGTTTCGCCAGCTGTGCTGGATAGAGGACAGATAGAGGAACGTCCCAGACAAACGGTGCACCAAGGGGAGCAGAGATGTGGTCATAGCAGCTTCTGCACCGGTGCTCTGGTCTTCCCACAGATGCCAGATTCACGCTCCGACGAGAACGGACCTCCCGGACAGCCACAAACTCTGATGAAGGCGGGATCACCTCACAGATGAAGCTGACTGGATGAGCTTTCTAGCAATGTAAGGTGGTCCCTCTGGAACTCTGAACAGCCATGGAGACAGGTGCTGTAGCAGGAGGGAGTTCCACAGGGCTTCAGTAGGGCGCAGCAAGTAGTTAGGGGAATGATGAAAGAGGGAGTTTCTGTGGTGGGGGGCTATTGGATCTGTGGTGGAGATGGAAGGGGGATGGGATGAGGGTGTAGGAAGTCTTTTGTTGTTTGGTAAAAATATTCTAATGTTTAAATTTTAAATAAACTTGTTTGGTAAAATCTTCCCCATTATTTTCTTCCCATTAATTTCTTTCCCCTTCACCGTGGACCACCGGTCACTGCAGAGTCGTCCGCGGTAAAACCCTCCCCGTTACTTTCTTGCCGTCCCCTGCCATCGGCGGCTCTGCCGTCCCTCCGACTGTCTTGCCCGCCTCTGCACCTGGCCACAGTTGCATGGACGAGGGCCACCATAGCACCTCTCACACTGCTCCTTCATTTATTTTTTTCCCTTCCTTTTTTGTCATTAAGCTGTCCTTTTCCCCCAAGCACTGTCCGTTCTCCCGGCACTGTTGATCCTCTTCCCCATCTCCGTCCTCGCGTGTCCGTGACGGCCGGTCTGCACACACGGCCCACGGCCACCGTGGAAACCACCTTGTCCCAGCCACAGGCCACGGCTCTGCACTGCACCGGTCAGCCGCCGTCGTCGCCGTTCGCGGCTGGGCCCTTGGCCGCGCACGGCTGTGCGGTTCCTCCGCCGTGGCACCCTCTGCCGCCGCCGCCACTTGCCAGACTGCCCTCTAGCCAGCTCCGCAGTGCGCCAGTTGCTGCCCTTCTGGCCGGCATGCCGCCACCGCCACCATCGTCGTCGTTTCTGCACCCCACCCCCCACCCCCCCGTGCACCTTCGCCCGCACCGCCGCGGGGTCCTGCTGCCCTCTTGTCTGCCGTTGGAGTGGAGCCTCCATTGGGAGATCGGCCCGAGGAGAGCTCAGGATTGGGTACTGGCGGAACCTAGAAAGGCCCGTCTTTGTTTCTACCTATTCAGGCGAGGGACAATGGGTGACTGGGCGTCGTCGGACGGTGCCATTGTGGAATTAGTTGCGTCTTGTCTAATGCCTCGCCTGAGCCTTCGGAGGGAGTTTCTGATACGTGCCCTCCAGACGACGTGAGCTTCTTCTTGGGTAACCTAGATTCTTCTCAAGTCAATCTGCTGATCTCCCATGTCGTTGTTTCTGTTGGTCCCGGGGTAGGCGAGCAGACAAGAAGGGGGGTTGAATTGTCCCCCACACTAGATGGCAAGTTAAAAGCATTACAGTGGAATTAACACCTTTTAACAAGATTGAGGAAATTAACTAAACAAGGTAACTAGTTCTCTCAATCTCTCTATTCCCACACGATCATACAAAAGGATATAACAAGTAAACCATACAATCCCACAAAGTAAACCACAAGACAATGGGATTTTTAAGGTGGTTCGGGACCACGACGGGCTCCCTACGCATCTCCTTCCCCATAACCAGCGCGCCCCACCCCCACACCTAACCTAGCCGCCCTCACCAGCACCCCACGCCCCTGCTCCCTCTCCCTCTGCAACCCACGATCGCCACCCCCTGCTCGGTGCGTCCACAGTAGTCCCGGAGCCACCCCGTCATTGCCACATCTTCCCGTGGATTAAGAAGTGCTGTTCTGCTGCTCTCTGCTACAAGCCTGCAGCAGAGACTCAATTGGCAGAGCTACTAGCAGCATCCACAGTGGGATTCGGCTCGAGGCATCTTCAGAAGAGTCGTCCACCTTCGAGTCAGCCACGCTCCAGAAGTGGTCCTGCCTCCGTTCGTCAACGGCATCAACCGCTACAGGCATTTCTGTTCAACTGCACCCAGACTACATCTGTTCCTGTCTGCCACTTGGCAATGCCAACACCGACTGCCCCTGTGCGAATCGGTCAGAGCTCCCTTCATGAGAGTTCTTCTTCTTCGAAGCACCGACGAACCAGAGGTGGTCCCGTCTTCTTTTGACAATGCCTCCACCCGGGGCGTCCATTCTCCCTCAGTCGCGTCAGACCCGGAGCCCTTTGTTCACCCAGGACAGTCTACTGCCAAGTTGGCCCCGACACTCCCTCTTCCACTCAGTTTCAGGTCGAGAGGTCTTCTACAAAGTTGCGGCTTTTGATGATACGAAACCAACGCAAGTGGTTTTGTCCCGTTCTGATGTCAGCACCGAAAATTCCACTAGGGCCATTGTCGGCCTGTCCTGCTGTTCACCCAGGAACCTGACACCGACCATCTGGGCGACCCCGACCTGTGAGATGATCTGATGGCTGCCAACTTTTTAGGGTTTGTAGTAACACCTGTCTGCTACGTCCACGAGTTGGTCCCGTCACTTTTGGAGTTCCACAGCGAGCGTGCCGACTGACGCACAATGACTGCAACATCCAGTCCTGCACGACAGAACTACGCAGGCCTACAGCTGCGACCACCGCCTCCTTCCAGCGACATCGGCTTGACGTCAGACCTTCAGGCATCCTTAGGCATCCCTCAGGCTTCGACCAGGCATTGGCAGCACCTCGATCAGACGTCTGAGCTAGGCATACGGTCGATAGCTTGGTTTCCTCTCCCCTCGATCCCCCCTCCTGCGTGAGGTGATGGGGGCATCATTTATCCCCTCCACATTTTTCGAAGCCCGAATAGATCGTCATCATGTACCACCGTGTTCTTACATTTCTTTGAGTCATGTCATGTAGCTTTTATATTTTATTTGAGTCATTTTGATGTATTTTCCCTTTTTAGAAGTCCAAAGGTTAGCACGTCATCAAGTAGAAATCATAATCATAAGCATAAAGAGTTTTAGGGTTAAGAAGTCATACCGGTCGGTGGGCACCCCGGAACACCTGGTCCCGGTAGTGTCTGGCATACGCGGTGTAGTAAGCCGCATCACTCTCTGCTCGAGCGGTCATCGCCCGCCCGAGGGCCGTCCAGTCGGTGACCTGTGTGGCGTTCCTGGTCATCCATTCGAATGTCGCGGTCAGGCCCCGCACTGACCTCGAGACCCTCTCCGCCACCTTCTCTGGCGCAGGGAACTCGACCGCGGGCTGGTGTACCCCGACGGTCCTCATCACTAGTCGATAATGTAGTGGCTCCACTACATTCATGTAGTGAAGCCATACATCCCGGCCAGCAAAAGCCAGGGCCCCGACCACCCAGGGCTGGTCAGCCTGGCCATCCTCTGCAAACGATGTCCACCGCACCTGCAAGAATAAGGAAACTGCATCAGCATCATAATCATGTACAAATGCATGTAATTAAAGAGTCTAAGTTTAGGAGCGTACCGAAGCGTACGGTAGAGCATCGATGTCATCCTGCAGCTCCCGGACCTGTCGTCGCAAGGAGAAGGTCTCGCGAGGTGCTGTCCACCTCCGCGCGATAGGGAGAAGCCCAGGGCAGGTCTCCTCCCCGCTGCCTAGTGCACGAAGGTACACATAGGCCTAGACCTGCATCACAGTAGCACGTCAGCATTTAAAAAGCATCTGGAAGTCATAAAAAAATCAGGCTAGGGTCAGAGTCGTACCTAGAGTAAGGGGGAGAAGCCCCAGAGCATCGTCCGACGTGCTGTCGAGCTCAGCGAGTCGAACAGAAAGGCTAGAACTATCGCTCCCCACACGTAGTCGCCGACGTGGTCAAGCTCCTCAAGGAACGGGAGGAAGCAGTAGCTCATCGAATCCGCGCGAGTCGAGAAAAGAAGGCGCCCGAACAGCAGCATTAGAAACCGCCTCAGCACCCAGTCCGCCTCCGCTCCTGGCTCCGCTGCTACTCTCGCTCTGGCCAAGTCCATGAGCCGCTGAAGATGCTGCTTTGGCTCCTCGCCGACTGTAATGCCTGCCTATCTCAGCCCGAGGCTGTCTTGAAGACTAGCGCGTGGGAGGAGGGTAGACTGCCTCTCGAGGCACCGAAGCTCAAGGCCCAGCAACTCCCGAGCCATCTCCCGATAGTCAAGAAAAGTGGTCCCGCTAACCGGTAGCCCATGCACGCGTAGGCCAGTAAGCCTGGCCACGTCCTCCAACGTAGGGACATGGAAGGAGGAAGAAGGGGAGGAAGAGGAAGAAAGGAATGGTAGGGGTGTTGGGGTCGAGCAGGGATGACTACTTCTTGCTTCCCCTCACCTCTCCCGCTACATCTCTCTCTCTCTCTCTCTTACACTCTCTTTGGGTGGTCGTCGGAGAGGAACCTCACGGCTGAGCTTCCTTCTTCTTCCCCTCTCCTTCTTCTTCTCTTCTTCTCTGGCTTGTGTCTGTGCCGTCTGTCTCTTTTTTTCTTGTGTCTCTCTGTGCCTCCTTCTTGTTCTCCGGTGGAGAGGCCATTTTATACTTCCAGTGGCGGGAGTCTTCGAACGCACCCGGCGGAGGCGGGAACGTGAAGGCATTAACGGGGATTTGACTTGGGCGTTCTTGGTGGCAGGAGGTAGGCAGCGTGCCTTCATCCCCAGTCGACACCTCAGCTAACCCGTTGCGCGCCAAGAATCCAGAGGGGATGGCGTGAGATTCCTTCCACCGGACGCACCGCTGGGGGAAGGTGATGGCATGCCGCTGAAGAACTGGAGTAGTGTGCCACTGGGAGACACAAAAGGTGTGCCGCTGAAGGACACAAGGAGTGTGCCGCCGAGGGACATGAGGAGTGTACCGCTGAAGACACCTCTGGCCTGGGCGTGCCGTTGAAGGGGGCACAGGGGGTGTGCCGGTGAATGCTCGCTGGGCATGCCGGTGAAGCCTCCGCATGGGCATGCCGGTGAAGGTTCGCGCGAGCGTGCCGGCGAAGCCTCCGCACGGGCGTGCCGATGAAGGTTCGCGTGAGCGTGCCGCTGAAGAGGCATTCGGGCGCGTGCCATTGAAGGCTGCGCAAAGCGTGCCCTTGAAGGGGCATATGGTGTGGCTAAAGTTGGATTTTGGGCCCGTTCTGCGCCAGATTGACGATCCACCTGGTTCTCTTCGGGAGCCCACGAGTAGTGAGTTTCCCGGGGGTCGATTTCTCTTCGCTGCCGTGACTCCGAGAATGGCTTCACGACAGTGTATTGTTCATTCAGAGAGTCCGGACGGGACGTATTCTCCACGGTCTCTTCGGTTGAAATTGTTGTTAATGTTGGATTGGTAGGGACATATGGGCGTGTGATTTTACATGTCCACAACAACTCAAATTGATCGGTTCTCAATCGATCCTAAACGTCCATCTATCTTGAAGAGAGTGAAGTATGAAAATGCACTCAAATATAAACCAATCGCATGAGAGACAGGGATTTTAGGTGGTTCGATCTCCTGCAGAGATCTACGTCCACCCCACACTTAAATCAAGTGTGGCTTCTCTATATAGATCTGAACTTCATTACGGCTATTCCTCACACTTGTTTAAATCGGCTAAGATTTCATTAAAATTTTATAATCACCTAATTCACCCCTCTTGGGTGTCATTGATCGCGGGACTTCAACATTGTCAGTGTTAGCTTCATATACCCAAGGGCCCTCAAAGCCAGCAGTCAAAATTGATGGTGCTGGGAGGTTGTCGTTGCTAAGCCCGGACTGAGATTGTCCTAGGCTGTCAATGCTAGGCTGACAGCTGTCGGCTGGTGCCATGGAAGCTTGGCTGGAGTTGCTTGCTAAAGCTAGTAAGGCTTTGTGATCTTTGTCCTGGAAACCCTCCTCATGGGAAGAGTCTAACAGACTGGGCTCTTTAACTTGCTGGGAGACCCCAGGAGCCTCCTCTGTCCTAATGTCTTCGTGGACGGACGGGGAAGCTTCATCGTGTGCTTGAACTTGGGTGCTGGTTCTGATGGCAAGCTGGTTTAGAATATCCTCTTCCTCATCCCCGAAGCTATCGAATTTGGTGCTGATACTTGCTGAGTCACCGGCTGGCTGTGTCGGGCTTACGATGTGGACTATGTAGTAGACACAAAAATCTCAGTCTTGGTCGTAGCCGACCCCCTTGGTATCTTTGCGGGAGAACAGGGGTTGCCCCCGAACCTGTGGTGGAGTCCACAAGTCGCGAAAGTATCACCGCTGTGCGGAACCCTACCACTGGGGGATGTGCTGCCTATGGCACATCTCCCAAATGTGGGGTGACAGGTCATCCAAAACTTGGACAACTTTAGGAGTGTCGTCGGCTCGCCTGGACCAGCTGAAGTCATCTTCTACTGGGGCTAGAGGGGCCATGTCTCCTTTGTAGAAAACAATGGACTTGTCCTTGTTAGCCTTTTTCTTGGTTCTGAGTTGTCGTTTGTAGGTGACGACAAATGTTGTGAGCTACTCGACCTTGTGCTCATCTGAGGCACACGCGAGCTGGATGTAGTTTGACGGCAGGCATATGCCTCTGTTGACTACATGGCTAATGAGATTAGCCTCAAAGTCGACTTTATGCCTCTCAGGGCGATTTGTGGTTGACTTGGAATTAAGGCATAGCCGATGAAGCTTGGCCTTTTCTTCATCAACGGAGAAGAGGTCCTCCTCCTCCTCTTCTGAGAGGCAGCCATTGCTCTTGCTCTCAATCATGGGGTAGGGACTGATTCCCTTGAAGTAGAGAGCAGCGTCAGCCCGGTGACACTCAGATGGAGTGAATGGAGACAGGTCCGCAAAAATCGTGTGTTGTTCCCCAGCTCACCGCCATCGCGCAGACGCTGTCGTCGATCAACCAGCTGATGACGCAGGCGCAGGCCATCGAGTTCAAAGTCGCCAACCTCGACCAGCAATTCAAGACGATGTTCCCGACCACCTTCAACCAGCTGCTCACCAACAGCCAGCATATGTCGGACGCGCAAACGCGCATGACGGCCTCAAAGGCAGCCTTCGAACAGACAATGACGGTCCAGGCCCAGATCGTCGAGAACATCGCCACCGACAACAAGCCCGATCTGCGCTTCATCGCGTGGATCAACGTGGGCGCGGTCGATCTCAACGCCGGGGCCAACACCATCGCGTTCCGTTTCCACAGCGCAAACAACAACCACGGCAGCATCGATTGCTTCCTCTTCACCCAGGCGCCTTTCGTCCCCAGCGGGAAGGCCAAACCCGGCCAAAAACTCGGCACCAACGAACCCGGCTGGTTCTCCTTCGAGCCCAAGCCGGAGACGTTCTCGCCCGACGCGCTGCTCGACTTGCGCTACCTCAACGAAAAGGAAGCGGGCGAGTCCGGCTTCATCGACGCCAGCGGCGACCACTTCAAGCTCGGCAATGGCAAGCCCGTGCGTTTCTGGGGCCTCAACGTCAGCCTCGACGATAATCTCACGCACGAGCAGATCGACTTCATGGCCGCGCGCTTCGCCAAGATGGGCATCAACCTCGTGCGGATTTTCCTCGGCTCGCTCGTCGACAAGAACGGCAGCGATCCCACGCACATCGATCCCGCCAGGCTCGACACGCTGTTCTACGCCGTGAACGCTTTCAAGAAGCAGGGCATCTACTCACATCTCTCCGCCTATTACGTCCTCGATTATCCGCTTAAGGCCCGCGACGGCATCCCCGGCACGGACGACGCGCTCGGCCGCCAGCCCTTCGGCCTGCTCCTCTTCGAACCGCGCATGCAGGAAATCTGGAAGTCCTGGGTGAAGCAAATCCTCACCACGCCCGATCCCTACAACGGCGCCACGCTCGCGCAGGAACCCGCCGTCGCCATCTTCGAAATTCAGAACGAGGACAGCCTGTTCTTCTGGTCGTTCGATCCGTCGAAGTGCGGGAAGGGGCCGCGCGAGTTGCTCGAGAAAAAGTTCGTTATTTGGCTCGTGCTGAAATACGGCTCGCTCGCTCAAGCCTTCAGTGCTTGGCCCGGCGCGAAACTTCCCGACGATGCTGACGTTCTTGCCGGCGAATCCGCTCCCTCCGCCCACACCGTTCTCCCGGCCAGCGTCGGCCTCTACGGTCCGTGGATGATGAGCAACCAAGGTTTCGGCAAGCAAACGCCCGACGTACAAAAGCGCCTGCTCGACCAAATCCATTTCTACGCCGACGTGCAACGCGACTTCTACGCCGACATGCACAAATATCTGCGGGACGATCTCGGCGCCAAGTGGCCCATCTCCGCCAGCAACTGGATCACCGTGCCCGGCCTTGATTTCATCGAGCGCTACACTTACTTGCCGTGCGAAGTCATCGACCGGCACGGCTACTTCGGCGGCAAGCACACCGGCACGGCCTCCGCGTGGTCCGTGCGCGCCGGGCAATTTTACGAGGACGCGACCGCGATGTACGATCCCACGCTCGCGCCGTTCCGCTACGTGCGCCTGCCCGGCCATCCGCACATCCAATCGGAAATTGCGTGGAACAAACCGAACCGTTTCATCGCCGAGGGCGCGCCGCTCATCAGCGCGTATGAATCGCTCCAGGGCGTCGATGGCGTGGAAAATTTCGTCGCTGGCGACGGCAACTGGATCAACAACGGCGGCAGCAACTGGCCCTATATGATGCCCGGCGAAATCGGCCAATCACCCGCCGAGGCGCTGCAATATCGCCGCGGTGATCTCACTCCCGGCGCCGTCGTCGCGCGCGAGGTCACCGGCGTCGACGACCTGCTCAAGCTCCAGGACGCCGGCACGCTCACCGAGGGCAAAAGCGCCGATTTCCACGCCGCGCAACCGGCCGGCTCCGGCACGCCCAATCTGTTCGCCAGTTTCGATCCGCTCGCCTTCTTCGCCGGCCGCGTCGAGCACGCGCTTGATGCCAACGCCATGCCGCTGGCCGCCACTCTCGACAAGTGCATTGATCGCGAGAAAAAAATCGTCACCAGCGTCACCGGCGAAATCATCTGGGACTACGGCAACGGCCTCCTCACCGTCAACGCCCCCACCAGCCAGGCCGCCGCCGGATTCCTCGCCAAGGCGGGACCGATCAAGCTCGGCGACGTCACCCTCGAGAGCGGCAATGAGTACGGCGCGATCCACGTCATCAGCCTCGACAATCGGCCGCTCGCCACCTCCAAAAAAATCCTCGTCCAGGCCTTCACCGAGGAGAAAATGGAGGGCTTCTCCGCGGTGAACGGCAAAATCGAAGACATCGGCCGCCCGCCCATCCTCGTCCGCGACATCGACGCCAAGATCACGCTCGCCAACGCCGCCAACCTCAAAGCCATCGCCCTCGACGAGCAAGGCTACCCCCGCGAGCGCCTAACCCCCCAGCTCAACGGCGAAGCCGCAACCCTCACGCTCCCCAAGGACACGCTCTACACAATAATCACCCGCCCCTGATGCGGAGGGGCAGCGTCCTCGCCTGCCCCGGACGGTCTCGGTGATTTTCGCGAACCTGGCAAGTCGATTGGCATCTGGGATTCCACCGACTTGGTGAACTGGTCTGGGCCGCCACGGCGCGGCCTTGCGGCTGACGCCGCAGGAATTCGGGCGTCTGCAGGGAAGCCTAGGCAAATGAACCGGGGCGGCGCGGCCTTGTGACGAAAATGCAACGCACCCCGGCTGGACAAGCGCGGCGGGGCGGGCTTTAGTCGGGCATGGCTCTGGAATCGCAACGCTTTTGGTTAACCTTCGACGGGGAAAGCAGCCGCAAGCCGCTTATCTGCGAGATGAGCAAGGCGTTTGACGTGGTTTTTAATATTCGCAATGCGTCGGTGACGCCGACGATCGGGATTATCGCGCTGGAGCTGGAGGGCGACCGCGAGGTGATCAAGAAGGCGGTGGCCTGGCTGGAGTCCAACGGCGTGCAGGTCGAGCCGGTGGAGATCAATACGATCGAGGGCTAGCCTCTGGTCGCTGCAGAGACTGCAGATTCTATATCACCTCTTTTTATAGGCCCCCAAGGGGATTTAGGGCAGGGGCCGGAGCCAGTCGAAGGCCGGGCCGGGGAGGTTCCGCAGGACCGAGAAGGCGACGAGCAGGGCGAAGGTCCCCACGCCACCCCAGACGATCCGCCGCGGCTGGACGTGGACGCGCGGCCAGGCATCGGCTCGCCACGCCGCCAGCGTGTGGGTGGCCAGCACGTAGAGCACCAGCGGCAGCACGGCCACGAATATCAACACGACCCACAACGCCGTCGACACCGCCCCCCGCCACGGTCCCAGCTCGAAACCGCTGAACGATGCGCCGGATGCGTCAAGCCGGGCACGGGTGGCGCGCGCAAGCAGCGCCCGTTTTCTTTTGGCGCATCGGCGATATCGGCAACGCCCTGCCAGGGCCACTGGCGGCACTCGTCGTCACGCGCCGGCGCGTCAATACCGATGTCGGTGATCTCTGACAAGATTATAGGTCCCAGTTGGTTGCCGTGAGCGATTAGTGAGGTTGACCGAGTGATCGACCATGGTAAGAAGTGTATTATCTGGGGACCAGTGTGCATTGGTCGCGGTGTTATCGATCAGCTTGCTGTGGTAGCAAGCGGCACTTGTCAGTTTTGGAGAAGTGTGCCATGGATTGCAAGAGATTGTGTCCCGTGGCTTTGTGGTAAGAGCAGAACCGGGATTGGCAAGCATCCATCGGGAGTAGTTGAGATAAGTTGTGATTAGATAGCGATGGGACGGTGCCTGTGAGCGGAGGTCCCTGATGAGACGTCGGCGTTGGAATGGTGATCCTTGGTCTGCGACCAGCAAGGGAGGATTCCCCATAAGTCTGAGTCGAGTGGCGTAAGGATCGAGGAGAGACCCTGTCATGTGATTTCGCCGTACTCCCTTGAGAGGGTAGAGTTGGCATGAGGTTCGAGATCTGTTGCGGTGTCTGAGTGAGCATTGGCTCGAGTTGTGGTATTGGTCTGTGGAAGAGTCAGCGAATGGCCTGTCGAGATTTGGAGTGTGCCCTTCAGATCTGGTGTAAGACCAGGAAAGAAGGAAGAAGCTGAGCAAGTTAAGGTTTCCTGTTGACGCGTATCTGGTGACCAGTGGGTGGTCTTTAACAGATAAAAGATGCTGGTTATTGGGGCTCGAGAATGGCGTGAGCCGTATGCCAGCGAGGCCTTGGGTGGCTAATCATGAGACGTGCTTTCCCAGAATTGGATCTGGGATTTGTTAGAAGTTGTCTTCTGGCCAAGTTGGTTCTGTGCTATTGTAAGCATTCGGCTTGCCAGGTGTGAGCTGGTGGAAGCTCAGTGATGGTTGCCCCTAGTGCAGGGCATGAGTTTTGTCAGTGGGTTGTGAAGCTGGCATTTGGTTGATCCGCCGAGCGTGGGCGTTGACCGGTGTTAGTTTTCATGATGAGGATTACATTTTCTCGATAAACGAGATTGTGGCAGTGATGTCGTGGTTAATTTTTGTGTTGGATGAGGTGACGCCAGACTTGTACTCTTTGCATGTACCTACTCTGATGACCGATGTGTCTTAGATTGTGAACGAGGCGTTGTCCGCAATCATTATCTGGCCGCGTCCCTCAGGATCGTGGTTTTGTGAGTTTCAAGATTTGGCTTGGGCTCCGATGGCGTCGTCAGTTGGTTCATGGCGTTCTCCCCTTGTCGCTTAGTGCTTGTCCTGAATTTCGAGGACGAAATTCTCAAAAGGGGGTAGGGCTGTAATGCCCCAGATTTGTCTCTACTCCCTCCCTTTCGGCTTCATTTATTTCTCATGCTTTCTTAGTAGAGAGGGATAAGGGGATTTCGTTCAATTGCCGGTAGCAGGGAAAAGTCATTTTTTTGATCAACACTCACTTCATCAAAAATCAATCCATCCTATTCATTCAGCCTCATCATTCATTAAATCTTTGTCTAAGCAGACTGAATTTAAGACTTTAGCAATCAAGATCTTCGTCAAAACACTCCGGGGTACAACACCGTTGAAGAAGGCGAGAACTTCTGGCCCAACCGAGGAGCCTACGACCAAGGGTATCTATCGCCCGAGCCTTCTTCTTGCTGAGCCAGAGGTACCCACAATAGTCAAGGGGGCTTCCTTTGAACTGGCAGAAGCACAGGGGGAGGGGCTCGGCTCAGAGGTCCGATCAAGGTCGTCGGGATGCACGGTGAGGAGGAGGATGCCGAGGTGCGGGTTAGAGCCAGGCCGAGCATTATTGCCCCGAGCGTGGAGACGATCGGGGGGAGCACTCTGACTCCAACGCTTCTGGAAGGGGCCTCTTCTCCTTGGCAAGGGCGATTTGCTGTCCAAGCCGCCTTGTACAATCGGTGCTGGGACTTGGCACCTCCGTCAGTTCGGGAGGAGTTCCAGTGGTGCTCCCCTCCTATGCTCTTCGAAAGGGTCATGGAGGGGGGGATCTTCATGACTTAGCTGGGAGCTGAGATCACCAACTTTGTGGCGCGGCTAGTGAGTGAGGAGAGGAACCAGTCCCGGGTTCACATCGAGTCTGACCATAGGATCGGTCGGTTGACGTCCGAGCTTGGGGTGCTTGAATAGGAGGTGGCCTAACTCCGGGAGCGGGACCGGGCATGCCAGGAAGATGCTCAGGCATAGACCGAGCAATTGTCCCAAGCTCGATACATGGCCGAGCTTAAGAGCAAGCTCTTGGAGGAGGAGCGCCAAGCTCATGTAGGGTGCTTGAGTCAATGGGCACCTGAGTGTGAAGGGCTCGAAGATCGATTCCGAGAGACTAAGCAGGGCAAGGAGGAGGCCGAGGCTATGCAGCCCCAAACGGAGGCACGGCTGGGCGAGGCCTAGGCAAAGCTGTCCGAGGCTAAGATGAAGCTGGTCGTGGCTGAGGTAAGAGTGGCCGAACTCAAGGAGAGGGCCGCGATAGCCGGGGCAGAGGCGATCGAGTGATATCGGAGCTTGAAGGAGTATCAGGAAGCTCTGAAGTAGGTTGCCTTCACTTGCTATGAGCTAGGCAACCGCCGGGGGCTGTGGAAGGGTTTTGCCCAAGGCTACCGGCACGGCATAAGGGAGTCTCCCCCAGTGCAGCCCAAGCAGTCCTTCACCGGCACACTCGCCAGAGTCGTCCCCGGCACGCTCGTTAAGGGCCTTTGCCAGCAATCTCACTAGAGTCATCCCCGACACGCCCGTTAAGGGCCTTCGCCGGCACACCCTCCGGAGTCGTTCCCCGACACACCCATTAAAGGCCTTCACCGGCACTCTCCCTGGAGTCTTTCCCCCGGCACGCCTACGAGGCCCCCAACTGCATGGCCCTGCCAGAGGCCCACTAAGTGCCATAAACCGAACAACCAAATGAATGAAGAGTGAAAGGGGAGGTAATGAATGAGATGATGAAGTCTGGAATCCATGAGGGGGCCACCGTTGAAGATGACCAAGTCTCCGTCAATTTCTGATGAAATTTTGACAGAGTTTTCCCTAGGCCAAGGGGATAAGGGGAAACACGGGTGCACGCCTACAAGGAGTGACGGCCCCAACAAAGTGGTGGTGGGCCCCGCAGGGCAACACCAGAAGTTCATCGGTCTAATCATCCTTCTTTCCCTTCCCCGGCACGGTGGATCCCCCTTCCCCGGCATGCTCGGTGAAGACTTTTCCACGGCACACTCCCGTGCTATTTTCCTCGGCACAGTCCCTATGTGGCTCCCCAGCACGGTCCCTGGGCGGCTTCCCCGGCACAGTCCCTATGCGTCGTTCTCCGGCACACTATCCGGGGACTTCGTCGACGAGCTACGGGGACACCCTTCCCCGGTACACTACCCTAACCAACCCTTCGCCAGCACACCTCCCCCGGGTTGCCTCCCCGGTACACCCTAAAACCCTTCCCCGATGCGCTCGTGACTCTCCCCGACGACACACTTGTACCCTTACTACCCGACGAGTCCCTCCACTGGCACGGCCGGCGATGCCCCCTCACCCGGTGCCGGAGACGGAGAAGATGAAGGGCGAAGAGAAGAGAATAAGAGGGAAAGAGAGAAAGAAAGGGGGGAAGAGGGAGAAGACGAGGCTTAGGGCTCCGCCGTCCCCGCATGCAGAGAAGAGAACGGGAGGAAGAGGGAAGGAGAAGAGAAAAGAGAAAAGTGGATGGAGAGGAAGAAGGAAAAGAGAAGGGCCACGGTGGCCTCCTCACCCGACGACGGCGACAATGGCGACGGTGATGACGGCAGCAATGGTCGCGCCCGACGATGGGGAAGGAAGAGAAGGAAAGGAGAGACGAAAGGGGGCCACCTCCTCCTCAACTACCGCAGGGTCGGCCTCTGTCGTCGGCTCTATGGAAGGAGCGGAAGGTTAATGTTCAAGGAAAGGACGTGTATACCGGACTGTCCCGAACTCAAGAAGAAGATCTTAGAAGAAGTACATAGATCAAGGTATACCATTCATCCAGGAGCTACCAAGATGTACCAGGACTTGAAAAGAATTTTTTGGTGGCCTTGGAATTACCGTTTCAGTATCGCCTTGTCCTATGTCTGCTCAAGTGTGGACAATTTGATTTGAGTCTGATCATCTCGTTGTTTTACGGTTGCATGGCTTTGGACCTAATTTCTATGTCGAGAGCTGTTGCGTACCGTATTGTCATCGTGTTATGTCCAACGGTCGATGTGATGTGAGGCTCATTTGTCATTTACAGGACGAAAGGTAGGCTGAGATTAATGCTTTTTCTTGGGCTTTATGCTGAAGCTGGTGCTCTTCTATGTTGCACTTAGGCCTTTTCAGCTCGGTTGCTCGCCGGATCAGTGCTCGAGGCGTGTTACATTGTGATTCTCTGTGATTGCGATGACGCCTAGTGTGTACTGAGATGCGAAGGCCGAGGATCTTTCTGATACCTTTGTGCATTGTTGAGTGCGCAGCGGAAGTGTATGGACTAATGACCCACGAGCCGAGAATTCTTTTCATATAATTTTGGTTGGTCGAGAGAATCGCTCCTTCTCGATGTGACTTCGTCTTAGCTGCATGTGCCTAGACGTTGTCGTGACCATGCCATCGTCGGTCACCTCTTCGATTTTAATGTTGACATTTGCGAGTGTTAGGAGAATTGCCAGCTTCCCTGCTGATAAAGTACCCTTTACTCTACATTCCTTTTTGTGGGTGTTGTGCTCTCGAGGTATATTTGTAATCCTTGAGATGCGTTCCCCGAGATTATGATGTCTCTTATCGTTTTGCAATCGATTTCAATTGTTGTGGGTCTTTCCTTGGTAAACGGCCCGAGGCATGACTCGCTCCCTGTAGTCGTGTGCTCAACTGTTGCGTGCCTTGATACGACCCTGCTTGTAGTGTGTCCCGCCGTGGTTCTGTATACTGTACGGAACCGGAATCCTGCAAGTGTTGCTATCGTTGGCTATTATTTTTGTAAGTATTGTTCTCATATGATTCTGTGTTTATATGCTGGACCATTGTCTCGTCAGTAGCTTACTGTGCTCCTTTTCCCAGTGGAGTAGCTCGCGACTCGATCAGATGCGATATCTGAGTGAGGACTGACTTGATGCTATGTGTGGTCCCGTGTTATCGATTTTTACTATCGTTTCTCCGTGTAGTTGTCATTGGCATCCTGTGTGCCTGGTGTTCCCTTCCCCCTTGATTTCCCCCTCTCCTGTGGAGGTATGAGGTCCTGGTTGGCAATTTTGGGTTTCATTCGTTGTTTCGCTGCCGGGACGATATAGCGGTCATCCCAGAGACCGTTATGAGCATAACGCGCCCAGGCAGGTGCGTTATACTTCGCATGATTTGAGTCTAGTCTTCGTGGGTTTAACGGTCCCTTGACTGACCGCCATGTTTGACATAACGCTCCAGTGCTGGTGCATTGTGATTTTTTGACCGTTGATTTTTGATCGTCGGGGGTCCTGGTCACATAACGCACCTATGGAGACCCGTTATGTACTATAGCGCCGCAGGGAAGGTGCGTTATGCATAACGCCATTGCCTTCCATTTAACGCGCCAGAGCTGTTCCATTAAGGCCTATAATGCCCCTAGAGGAGTGCGTCATAGTCTGTTTCACTCCGTGACATAACGCACCATGTCTGGTCCGTTATGTACATAACTCCCCTAGAGGAGTGCGTTATGTTCACTTTCATGGCTTGGGGCTTAACGCACCTTTGTTGGTCCGTTAAGCACTATAACGTCCCTGGGCAGGCACGTTATAGTCTGTTTGCCATTGGGAGTGACAGATGGCTAAGTTGGACCGTCCATTCTCCCCCGCACAACTGTGAGTCGGTCGTGCATCCGTGAGTGGCCAATGATGGACCGTTCATCTTCTGAGGCCTAGCTGGTGATTTTTCGTGCCGATTTGAGTCCTGGGTGAGCGGACCTCGATCCACGTGCTGACCTGTGGTCTGTCCGATGCTGGGCATCATGTGGGGACTAGGTGTGGGGCGCCGTGAGGGGTCTCGGGATGTGGCGTCTTCGACTTACGTCACCATGAGCCGGTGTTGTACGAGGAGCGATCCTTGTACTCGTTTACTTTCGGAGTCGATTTTCGTGACTTGTGAATCTACCTTCTAGTGACCTGTCCACTAGTCATTGCTTCCTCCACACGTGGGTGCAGACCCACCTAGGAGTGGTGGAGAGATTGACCTGAGTTAGACGATTTTAAGGCTGGTCTCCGTGGGCCCCTTGCCTTTGCCACCAGAGTCTGGTGGGGGGGGAAACCAGCTAGAGAACCCGACCTAGTGCAGATGGTCTATGTATGCACATGTAGTTGGGGGCTTAGGACACGCACTGACGAGTGTGACCCCAGCTAGTTCTTGTTGTGGTACTTGTGCATGTCTGAGTCTCACGCCCGGGGCGCTGTAGCTAGACACTTGTGACGCGGTGTAAGACGTCAGGGGACGCATCCGGTCGTTCTTCTAGTGGCCATTCTGCGGTTCGAGAGGTGTGGGAATGGGACGGGTCGAGAGATGTGCCAGAGCTTCGTCGTCTGCATGCGTGCTTTTCGAGGGTATCGTCACGATCGAGGTAGGGGGATGGACTCCTTACTTTGCTAGAATCATTTTGGTACCACATGTATGCCCATGCGTAGACATTTTTATCATTTTTCGTGTAAGACATATTTTTGAGATTTTTAGGTTAAAATACTTGTAAAATTGATTAGGGCCATTGTATTTACATTTTGATGCATACCGTAGTTGTAGAAAGTTGTTGTTTTAGCTTCTTCTACCCCTTTTCTTTTGTTTCGCGCCAATCCGACTTGACCGGAGGGGAGTTCGGTTCCGAACTCGTCCCTCTCATTTCCTAGCGGATATAACGCGCCTGCCAGAGGTCGTTATATGCTTAATGGACCCTTGGGGGTGCGTTATGCAATGCATGGCGGACCACTCTTGGACCGTTATGTGATCGGGGATTTTGTAGGTCTATAGGTCATGGGGCATGACGGACTATCTCCTGTCCGCCACGGCTGGTATAACGCCCTGCTCCTAGTGCGTTATATGAGGTGTTAAACTGTGGATTTTTCTGAGTTTTATACGTTCGGGTGACTTTAATGGACCAGTCTCGGTGCGTTATAGTCTCATGGCGCACCTGTCATGGCGCGTTATGGTCTGTGTGATTTTAGATGATTTTCTGGCGAGTATAACGCGCAGGTGGAGGCGCGTCATACATTACATAATGCCCCAGAGGTGGCGCGTTATAGTCTGCATGTCTGTGTTTGGTATGTGCACGGGTGAGCATAACGGCCTGGGGGAGGCGCGTTATAGTCCTATAACACCCCGACCCTGGCCCGTTACACTCTGCTATTTTGGTAAATTAGGGAAAGCATGTTTAATTCCCATTTAATGCATTCTATGTTACGTCTATGATATATTCGTGCTATTTTGTGATTAATGGCTTACTCCTAGAATCCCAATGGAGTGCTTGGACTTTCCATCTGATGGAACCACTAGACGTAACCCTAGACTTCACAGATGGTCGACCCACCTCGGAGAGGTGGAGGGGCAGTCCCGTCAAACGGTTTAAGCTAGTATCGTGGGCCCTCGGCTCGACCGTAGCGCTCTACGGGGAGGAAAATCTAGCTGGAGGTCTGGCCCTAGGCAGGGGTCGGTGTGTGCACACATGGTCAGAGGCGAGAGCTGACACTGATGAGTGTTACTCTGACTAGTTCTCGGTTGGTACAGTTTGGTTAGTCTTCTCGCTGGGCAAGTAGCAAAAAAAAGGAAAGGTAATGGTACAAGAGACCCTAGCCTTCTCCCCCCCTTCTTCTCCTTCAACAAGCTCTCCTCTTTTCTTCTTCTACGTTCAGAGTAAGTATTCTTCACTTTGTATCTCCTTCTATCCCTCTCGTCTTGTCTCTCTTTTTCTCTCTGTTTCTTCTCTTCTTCTCTCGTTGTTTTTTTTCTATTCTCTTTCTCTGTTGTTTTTCTTCTCTATTTGATTGAGGGCGAATGCCCATTCTTTATAGGTGAATTGGGAGCAGAGGAGTTGGTGCCATCGTTACCGACTTGCCAGCCCACCACGCCAAGGGCGCCACCAAATCAGTAGCCCGCCTCTTCTTCGTACGCCACCGAATTGACCGCAAAGAGTGCCGCCGACTCAAGCCCAACGAGCCCTTGAATGCCACCGAACTAGGGCACCACTGAATAAAAGGATAAGTGCCACTGATTCAGTCATTCAAGGTGCCACCAACTCAATAGAGGGCATTTTTCATAATTTTGACATTTTACACTGAAATTGACCTGTCGAGAGCTTGTCGTCCAAAGTAGCCCTAGAATTGATGTAGTGGCCCCATAACATGCTACGAAGCCCTGATTTGGGATTTCCAGTGATTTCCAACATGTGTCGAACTTGTACCGACTTTCTCAGGTTTTGCCCTAATTCGACCTTCGGCACTGCGATTTGTGCTGCCAGGCTTGCTTTAGACCCACATGGGGCTTCTTCATTGAGTGGGCTATCTCTCGAAGCATTTTTGCCTTCACTGGGCATCTTATAGGCCATCTACGGCCCTTTTTTGGTGCAGTGTGTACCTGAATCAGGTAGCCCGGGTTTCCCCTGATTTAGCATTCGACACGTCAATTTCTGCCGCCAACTCCACTTTGGGGCATGTGGAGGGTCTTCATGAGGAGGGCCATCCCTCGAAGCATTTTCGCCCTGACTAGATGTCTTTGTGGCCACTTACGGACCATTCCGACATTCCGTGTGTGGGGAGTGGACTTCTCAAGTTTTTCACCAATATCACCTTCGGCACTACACATCATGCTTTCAGGCTTGCTTTACGCTTATAGAAAGTGTCTTCATTGAGTGGACATCCATCTTGGAGATTTTCATCGTCACGAGGCTGCTCTTTGGTCATCTACAGACCACTTCGGCACCCTGGGTGTCCTGATTAACTTACCTGGATTTTTCACTGATTTAGCCTTTGGCTCCCTATATTGAGGAATCGGAGACATTTCTTCATCTCGAGGGGCTTCTCTATCAGGTGGGGAATTACGCGCGGGCTCACCCCGCTGACAGATGCGAACACAAGCAACTGGCTACTTGAAACGCAGGCGGACCTCTACCTCTACGCCGCGCTCCTTCATGCCGAGTTTGATGGGTGGAACGACGACCGCCTCGGGATCATAAAGTCATTCGTTGACGACACCATCGTTGAACTCAACAGCTTTGACGCACGCAGGCGACGGGGCGATCTGGTGGCCCCTGTCGAGGTAGACTATTTCTGATGAAGCGGTCCTATTTGTTCGGGCCGTGGGAGCCGGATCAGCCGCCACATCTGACGAAAGGCTTGATAACAGCCCGCAACGTCTATCCCGGCCCCAACGGCTACAGGCCGGTGCGTGCGTTTCAGGCGATCACCACGCCGATGATGGTGGAGCAGGGGACGGATTTCCGTGGTGGCGCTGCGTTCGTGGCTTCGGACGGGAGTTCGGTCACGCTCGCGGCGACGGAGAACGCGCTCTACTCCTACTCGGGTACGTGGAATATCCTCTACGGGTCGTTCGCGCTCGGTGAGGCGCAGCGGTGGCGGTTCGCGCAGTTCGGCGACCTCGCCATCTGCGTGCAGGGATCAACCCCGGTCAAGGTTGACCTCGTAACGGGCACGCCGGGGCTTCTGGGAGGCGATCCGCCGACCGCCGACCTTGTGACCGTCGTGCGGGATTTCGTCGTTCTGGGGCGCTGTGACGGCGACCAGAGCATGGTTACGTGGTCCGCCTTCAACGATGCCGAGGGATGGGCCGCAGGCACCGATCAGAGCGGGTTCCAGCCCATGCTGACGGGCGGGCCTGTCATGGGTCTGGCCGGTGGCGAATATGGCCTGATCCTCCAGCGCAACCGCATCGTGCGGATGAGCTATCTCGGGTCGGAGCCGTGGTTCCAGTTCGACGAGATAAGCTCGAATATCGGCTGTGACGCGGAGGGGAGTGTCGTCCAGACCGGCAAGCTGGTGTTTTTCCATTCGGATCGGGGCTTCATGGTCTGCGACGGGGCGGGGGAGCCTCGTCCGATCGGGGAGGAGAGGGTCAACCGCACCTTCGCATCGGCCTATGCGCGGTCGGACTATTCCCGGCTCTACGCGGCGGTCGATCCGATCAACACGCTGGTTTTCTGGGTGATCCTGAACCGGATCTGGGTCTACAACTGGACGCAGGACCGCTGGACCGACATTGAAATGGACGCGAAGGCGGTATTCTCTGGCTTCACGTTTGACACCTACGCCGATGCGATGGGCATCGCCGACATAGATGCTTCATCGCTCTATGTGGACGATCCGCAATTCCAGGGCGGCGATCCGCTGCTGGTGGTGGTGAACAGCGCGAACGAGCTTGGCGTTCTGACCGGGGACACGCTGGAAGCAACCTTCCGGCAGCCGTTCCTTGAGATCGTGCCGGGGCGGGTGGCGAGGCTCCGCAGGGCGCGTCCGCTGACCGATGCGACTGAGGGGCTGACGCTGACGGTCGATGCACGGGCAAGGCTTGGGGACAGCGCGAACGAACGGAGCTTCACGAGCCTGACGGCCAGCGGCGACATGCCGGTTCGGAGTGCTGCAAGGTATCAGCAGCCGTCGCTCCGGATCGCGGCGGGGTCGCAGTGGACCTACTGCCAAGGGTTTGAAGCGGAATTTGAAGCGGGAGGCGCGCGATGATCGTTCGGATTCCCGTGGTCCAGACAGCGGACTGGATCAGGAAGGCGGCGGAGGCGATAAATCAGTTGGCGAATGGCAATCCGCTACCCTTCCAGCGCCTCACGTCAGCGCCCGCCGATCCTTCGGTGGGGCAGAGCTATTACGACCTGACCGATAACGTCGTGAAAACGTGGGATGGTAGCTCTTGGCAGGCGCATTGGTGATCGGGATGGCTCCCTCCGGGGCTTTCCGCGACATTGCCGCCAAGCTGCTGCAACCGGCGCTCGATCATGGCTCTGGCGAAAGCTGGGAAGATGTTGAGCGCGAGCTGGACGCGGACAGGGCGCAACTCTGGCTGATCGCGGAAGGTACGGAGCCGATGGCAGCGGCGGTGACGCGGCTGACCGAGGACGGATGCGTTGAGTTCTGGCTGTGCGGTGGCCGTGACATGAAGCACTGGCTCGACGCGCTGATTGACACGGTGGGCCGGGGGGCTCGCGAGCAGGGATGCACGAAGATGAGGCTGATCGGTCGCAAGGGCTGGGCTCGATCCCTGCCTGATTGGCGATTGCGTGGCGTGATACTCGAAAGGGCGCTGTAGTGGGAAAGAAAAGCAGTTCCACGACTAAGCCGTGGTCCAAGGCGCAGCCGTATATTCTGGGTGCGGCTGATACCGTTCAGGACGCCTACAAGCAGAATCAGCCCGCGTTGCAGGAACTGACTTCGGGCATCCAGGGCGGTTTTAGTGGGCTGCTCTCGCAGGTCCTCGGCGGCGATGCTGGTGTTGATGCAGCGAAGGGGTACGGTGCCGATGTACTTTCGGGGAAATACCTCGATAGCAACCCCTATGTGGACAGCATTGTCTCGCAGACGGCGGACGATGTGACAAATCGCGTGAATGGAGCGATCGGCGCGCGCGGGCGTACCGGAGGCGATGCACATTCGCAAATTCTATCGCGCGAGCTGGCTAACGCTTCCAACCAGATCCGCTTTAACAACTACAACCAAGAGCGGCAGGCGATGGAGAGTGCGGCGGGACGAGCGCCGGGGCTGGCGACGGCAGAGTACGCGGGCATTGCGCCTCTACTCGCATACACGGGCGCTGCGGCCGAACTCCCCTACGTTGGCACGGACAAGCTCGCTGGCGGACTGTCAGGACTTCTTGGGCAGTACAGCACAACCACGCAGAAGCAGGGCGCGATGGGTACGCTCGGCAACATCCTCGGGGCTGGCCTTGCTGGCTGGGCGTCTGGCGGCTTTGGAGGTGTGAAATAATGGCCGGACTGATGGGCATCCTCGGCAGCCTTCCTGCGGGCTGGAAACTCCCGCCCGTGTACGCCGGGAGCGAATACGAGGCGGCGGATCGCGCGGCTGGGGTTCCAATGCCACCGGTCCAGGGCACACCGGGCATCGGTGACGGGCTCCCTGCGGCCCAACCTCCCGGCGGGCTGATGGGCGCTCTCGTCCCCGCTCAAGCCCCGACGAAGCCAAAATTCTTCGGTGAAGGTGGAGCTGGCAGGGGCATCGCGGGCGCTATCGGTGACGCCCTGCTTTCTGCTGGAGGCCGTCAGCCGATCTATGCGCCATTGATGGAGCAGCGCCGCAAGGATGCGCGCGAGGATCGCCGTTACGAGTTGATGTTGAAGAGGTTCGAGGCGAGCCAGAATAAGCCATCCAACTTCCTCCAGTCGTTCCTCGAATACCAGAGTTTGACGCCGGAACAGCAGGCGGCAGCGCTTCGGTTCCGCCAATCAGGAGCGCCGAGGATATTCACTGGTTCTGACGGCGCTGTCTATCAGATGCCGGAGGCACCGACCGCCCCTGCTACGCAGGTCATCAACGGTGTGACCTACTACAATATCAATGGCGAATGGTACGACAACCCGGAGGGCCGTTAATGCCGAAGATCACGGACCCAGCCCTTCTGTCGCAGTTGAGTTCATCTCTCAAGAACTCTAGGACCTTTGTAAGAAGTTTAATATTGCATTACGTCATTCATCTCCATATTACCCTTAAGAAAATGGTCAAGCCAAAGCCACTAATAAAACCCTTCTAAAAATCATAAAGAAAACATGTGAATCTTATAATTTTTCTGATTGGCCTGAACGATTAGTGGAAGCTCTATGGGCTTATCACACCTCCGTTCGTACTCCTACGGGGCAAACCCCCTACGCTCTTACTTACGGGATGGAGGCGGTGCTCCCATATGAGATCTTGATCCTTTCCCTAAGGGTACAGCTCGATAAGAAACTCAATCTTGATGAACGTCGGGAGGCATTACTCATCTAGCTAGAACTCTTGGATGAGAAGAGGCTAAATGTGGCCGATCACGTGTCCGTTTATCAAAAGAGAATCTCACGTTATTTTCAAAAGAATGTCATTGAGCATAAATTTCAAGTAGGTGATATGGTTTTGAAACACAAATTCATTAGGTCTGGAGGTCCTAGGTCGAAATTGCAACCTAACTGGGAAGGGCCGTTTGTCGTCAGAGAGGTCTATCTAGGGAACACATATCGTCTTGTTAATGCGGAAGGTGAGGAGCCGTCTCACGCTTGGAATGTGTTGTACCTTAAGTATTTTTTCCCTTAGAGTCAAGCTAGTGCCAACCTAGTAGCGAGGTCTCTTCCCTTGACCACGAAGGAGGACCCGGAGCTCGACAATCACACACTACATGACAACTTTGGTCAGGTTTGTTCTCTACTAGGTGACACCGTCTCTCCTATGGCCATGCCTAGGGGTAGTGAAGGTCCCTGCTTCTCTCTCTTTGGCCAAGCATAGGGGCAAAGGGGTGAATAATAGGAGATGACTGATCTAGACGCCCTAATGAGAGGAGGTCTCAAATAGGGGCAGTCCATTATGACCTGATTCCACAAGCAAAAAAAAAATCAATCAAAAGGAGAATGAATCAAGGCAAAAGCCAACAACGTCAAACAAAGTACAAAGTCTAAATCTCAAATTGCTCCAAGACAAGAAGAGAATAATAAAAATTAGGCATGGCAAGAGTGGCAATACTGTTTCCCCGCGGGACATTATGAGCCCGATCGTGTGTGTGCCTAGAGTGGATGAAGGTTCGATCTTGGACACAAAGTCCCGGCGCAACAGATCGAATCTCTGAAGGGGTCGTCATGGGAGGGATTCAAGCCCTAAAAACTTCTACCCCTATGCTAAGCTTACCCCCAAGATTTCTTCTATTTCTCCCTCAAAGGACTAGAGCGTACCCGGCACTCACGTCTACGCGTTCAAGCGCAAGTCAAAGACGGGAAGGGCGAACAAACCCATACCTCACCCGATCAGGACGAGAACTCACTTGGTGGTCTGCTAGCCGATGAGGAAGCCCCCCGGGTGGAAGATGTGACTATAACTCTCCAACCGGCCATGCCGAGAGCTGAATCAAAGAAAAGTTGAGAACTCCAGCATAGTCTCGACATGCATCGAAAGTCACGCAAAGTCTGAGACCGAGGTCCAGAGGCTGCGAATGAAACACTATATACACCGTGCATTGCAACTAAAGCATTCCGGCGGCGCCAATTCTTATATAAATGGCCACGACTTCGAAAAGAATCCATTCGATGCTTAAAACGACACGGAAGGGCCTTAAACCGACATGCCTTAAAACGACACGCCTTAAATCGGCGCGCCCCCTTACTTCTCTTAATATGGCGCACTCCCGTTGGAGAATGCCCCCTTGCTTTTGTTAAAACGGCGCCACCCCCCCCCCTTTATGCTAAAATGGCGTGCTCCCGTTGAAGGGCCACCCCTTTGAATGCACTAAAACAATGCGCCCCTTGTGCATCATCTTACCCGGCACACTAATTTTGAAGGACCCGTCATGCCTCCATTAAAAAAAAAGCTATTCCTTAGAATGCTTACCCGACGTGCTCATTTTAAAGGTCAAATTGCTTATACGGCGTGGCCCTTTGAAGGTTGTTAATCCGCCGCGCACAACACCGCGCCGGTTTAACTCAAATGCCATCCCATCTACACTCCGATACTCTGCTCTCCTGTCGGCTTTGGACGCAGACTCGAAAGGGCATAGCATTCAATGCTCAAAGCCGTGCCTTCATCTTTGCTCAACAGCGCATTAACATCATCGGCGGAGGCATGCATCGATGGTGGGAGCAGCAAAAGCTAGCCCGGCAAACCCACGAATGTCTCATCCTCGGACGAATGCCAGTGTACTATGCAAATCAACGGATGACACTGCGGCATTTCAATTTCATTCGTCCGGCAAACAAACAAAGTGGTGGGAGTCTTCTTCTGTTCAAGAGAGAAAGGGCAACCCCTTCTATATATACTCTGCATGTTCGACAGAGCAAGCCCCTGGCTGGAGCTCCCTGGCTTGCCCGTCTCAGAGAGTGCTCAGAAGAAAAAAAAGACAGAAAGCCCAGTGAGGTGAAGTGCCTAGCTGAGGTGAAGTGAAGGAGTTTGGCTCCCCGGCGCCTGTAAGGTGAAGAAAAAGAGAGAGTGTGTGTGAGAGAGAGGGAAGGTGAGTCCAGGGGGGGACACATCCATGAGACATACCTCGACTGTAGCACGCTAGTACTAAAACTCTGCTGACGCCGCACTGGACCTTCAAAGCTCATGGAGGTGCACCATACTTGAAAAGAAAAAGGGGTGAGCCTTATCTTATTGGCTCACTAAGAGTTTTGTGGATCCCTAGCACACTAAACAATAGCAATTAACAACAATAATAAACTACAAAGAAGAATGGTAAGTAACTAAAACATGGCTACCAACAACTCTGCCACACAACCATGTCTGCACGTCTCAAAAAGAGTCACAACTGCTATCACACAATGCTAAGTTAGTAGCACAACACTGTAGCTACGAGTGACGGGGGATACCTCAACCACGATGGTCAAAAACCACAGAGCCAATTGGCGAAAGAAGCATGATTACCTCATCGAGAAACCTATGATCTTACTGTTGGGAAAATCACAAGTAATTAGGCTGGATGCATCCATTGACGTCTTACACCGCTCCCTCAGTCCCCTGCACGATCTACCTCCCCCCTCCTGGGAGTACGATAGTGGGACGCATGCACACTAGGCTGGATGCCTCCACTGATGTCTTATACCGTGCCACCTATCTCACGCATGATCCACCTCCCATCCTTAGAGTACAGAAAGTGAGACACTCACATTCTGGGCCGGATGCGTCAACTGATGTTTTATACCGCACCACTCGTCCCCTACACGATCCACCTCCCTTTCCAGGAGTATGGAAGTGAGACACACATGCACACACACATTGGGACTAGCTGGGGTACATGTCCCTACCACCAACAACACATTTGTGCCCCTGCCACTATCAGCACGGGGTTCGTGCCTCTACCACCAAGAACACAAACTCAACCCCAAACCATATAGGGTCCCTAGCCACACGTGCATACAGAAAGAACACCAACCATGTAGTCAACAAGAAAATTATTGAAGTACTACTGGCTCACGCACACAGACTGTAGAAACAACGTGGCTCGATGTCACTCGGAATCACCCTCCCTCACTATAGGACTAAAACCACAAGAACACTTAGACCAAATTAAGTGGTAATAACCATCCACAGGAACAACCCTTCGCGGGAACACACGGTCACGCGGGACATCCGGTAACACAGAATCGAGGAGGCGACATGACTGGTTTCCAACCAACATGGGTGGCCAGATACTTGGGCATCCAGCAGAACACTGAGCATGTAGCATATCGAATTTATTTAATAATAAATTGTGTAGCAATCGAGAATTTTTCTTAATATTAAATTGAAATATGTCTTAGGCTAAAATTTGAGTGTGCTTCGGGCGCTCCCTCTCATGGCCGTATCTTTCTCAAAGCGGTACCATGCACTCGCCTTTTATGAAAAGTCTAGGGGAGACCGAGTGGCACGAAAGGTTTCCTGGTTTTAAGGGAAACGTAACTGGGATGCGAGCGTGCCAGTCGATTTCTCGACAATCACCTGTGGAACTAAGAGTTGACCAGGGAAAGCGCCGCCAGGGCGCGACACGTGGACCCAGGAGATGAGAGACACGTGGAGAGAAGGGTGGTTCCGTGGGTGCGAGTGCACAGACGACTGTGGGGAGTCGTGTACAGGGCATCTTTCCCCACCGATCGCAAGCAATTAGTGTTTATTTACATCGGACTGAATCCGAACACCTTCGTTCCGTGCTGAAGAGGGGTCTGTATAGGCCTGAAGTCCTAGGTGGAGAGCGGGGAGCACTTCGCAGCTGTGGCTTCGCACTAGACAGGACGATGTTAGCTGGGGCCAGAGGTGCTGAGGGATTCACGCTAGGTGACACAAAAAGGGGGGACTGGGGGCCCGAACGTGGATGCGAGTGCATACGTCCAAATGGCAATGTAATTTCTGAGAGATATATGGCTTTACAGGCAGGCCATAGTGGCCGAGGTATAGCAAGCGCAAGCCGTGAGACAATTCCGACATGGTGGTCGGTCCCCAGGTCAATGCGTGACAAAGCGGATATCCGCATGCTTTACGGAGGGTTCCTCTTGTGGCGTGGGCCGTGTTTGCTCCGCCGAACGAGGGGATTGTAACTGGATGACTGGCGAAAGCATCAGACTGGTGCCCAGGCGAGGGTCAATCACGGCTCGGGTCGAGCGATCGGACATGGCCTCGCGACTGCGGGGAAGCATGGCGTCACAGGCACACATGGTTGCACCCTTGTCATAACATCTCACGTGTGGTGGGGATAGACTTGTGTGTCATGGCGAAACACCGTGTGAGGGAAGTACAAGCGACATACCCTCGGCATCCTTAGCCGGCGACCAAGTCACCCACACACAATTCTCCTTGCTGGTTGCCTTGCTGTGGAGCTCGAAGCTTGCAAGTCCTTCTTGTTCGATTGATGTGTCTCTCTCCCACCCCTTGAGCTTCTAAGGGGCTTTTATAGAGAATTTGAAAGGTCAGGGAAGGGTTTAGGCGGGCTAGAGTGAATGGTTCAACTTAGCCCGGGTAAACCCTTTAAATAGTGCACGGCTAAGTGGGGGAGGGAGGGTTTAGGCAGACCAGCCCATAGGGATGGGCTGGGCCGCCTAAACCCCTCCCCTGGATGGGGTTATAGCCATCACTCCCTAAAAAAAGAGAGAAAAAATATCTTGTGGGAAAATAGAAAAGTTGGAGAAAAGAAGAAATTCATAGGCTCGGGTTCTGTCCTACATCAAATTGGTATTAGAGCATTAGGGAATCAACTTATTTTCATAAGTTGAGGTCCTAAATTTTGTAATCGGTATGCTTCCTCTTCTGATTATCTTTGTTGCATATTTATCTAATGGACAACACATAGAAATTGATCTACATGAGTCGGAAGATGAAATTTGGGTTTCACTTATATTGTTAAGTGTCTTTCAAAGACTGGAGAAAATATTTTTGACGGTGATCGAATACTTGTGGGGTTTTATAAAAAAATTAAATCAGTCAAACATTATGATGTCGCTTGGTATAACATTGGTGCAATGGCTGACACATGTATTATTTTGGGAAGAGAGTGGTTAGAAGAAAGAAGTGCTAGCATTGATCTAGACATGAAAACTTGTACTTTGAGGCATCACTATTTGTCGGGTGAATTTATTTTTCATAATATCTTGTTATCTCATCCGCAAGTAAACACTGTGCACCAAAGTCCTGAATATCAACCAAAAGGAGGACTGAAGGAAGAACAAATCCATGTGATTGATCACCCCTAGGAAATTATTTTATCTCTAGCAGAGTTTACTGATTGTCAAGATGCAGTCTCAGAGATTGTTGATTCTTGGGATCGTGACATGTTCATGCAGCCTGGATTGGATATGATTTCCGAGTCTATGTTTGAAGATGCTAATTTTCATTCTAGTATGGACCTATTTTAGGAGCCGATTCTTGACTCGTGAGATTACGAACTATTTATTCAGTCTAGATTGGATTTGATTTTTGATGTTGTGTTTGAGGTGTCTTCTGCACGTGAGTCATCTTTAGTTATGATTCTTGGATTTATTATGCATGTGATCTAGTAAATTGGCACCCATCATTTGATATCCATTCAGAGATCTTATTTGAGTTAGATTCATCATCAGTCACTACAGGTCCACAGGGTTCATGTTCTGTTATTGTTGCTGATGTGAGACATCATAAGGCTCAGAATGATTTTGACACAATATGGTACAGTGTTGAAATGTATATTTAGAGGCGTCGCCAACTATTTGATCTGAATATTTATGTGGATTGTTCAGTGATGAATGCTCCAGATGCTCCTATCTTTGCCAAAGTGTTTATTCGTCATTTCAAAATTCGAGGTCAAAATTTTTTTAACAATGGGAGATTGATGCAGAGCGAGTTACAGGATTTAAGGAGGATACTTTTGATTTACAATCGGTCGACCGAACTCTATAAGCCTAAAATTTTTCAACGCTGTCGAATTCGGTCGACCGAAATCCCCTATCGGTCGACCAAACTTTCTAACATTTACAGAGTTCTGATCCTTGAAATTTTTGGTTGACCGATCCAAACCAATTGGTTGACTGAACTATGGAATTCCTACAAAATAGAGTTATTAGCCCATGAAAACATATCTATAAGGCATGGCCTTGTATTTTAAACAACTTTATTATTCATTTGGGGTGGATTTAGCTCAATTTGTGCACTTTGAAGGCTTTAATCATTTTAGTATTTCCAATGATGAAACTCAACCTTATTTTGATCCTTGAATCTCACTTTTGCATTTATGCACGACACGTGACGGAAAATAAGTCCAGGGTTTTGTTATCATCAAAATCACTTAGAGAGACTCAACAATATCCAACTTGTGACCCTGCCTGGGGCTGAGATATTCCTTAATGACAAGTGAGCGGGTTCATTCCCGTGAGTCCAGATGGAAGGTGTAACCATTGTTTCCCTGAGTTAGCCTTGAGGGCATGAATGTATATATGTATTTATAGATATGATAATTAAGTCAGGTGAAGATAGCCTGCAACCATGGATGGACCATGTGAAGATAGCCTTGTGTGCACAATGGTTAGTGTTTCCCAGGCGATGACTACTTGTTGCCGGGTGAAGATAGCCCTAGTGTGTATGCCTTCGTTAGGACAAGTGTACGTCGCTAATAGATGCAGGGGCGCGTACCCCGTGTCAGGTAGCAGGACACGGTCGTGCTATTGGGCGTAAAGGCACGAATCCTAGCCAGTCCCAGAGAGAGGTGTGTGTGTGTGTGTTTGTCTCCACCTCAATCGCAGACAGAGTGTGGGTTGTGTGTAGGAGACTTGAGAGTTACATCCGTTGGTTAAGGTTGAGTTACCGACAACGTTGTTGTGACCCTTCCGGCATGCGAGCTAGTTTCCCACGACGACGAGGTCGTGGTCTTTCCTACTGGTTCAAGACCGACGTACTCCAGTAGTGAGGTAGTGATCCTCTCGTGAGAGGAGGTTGTGTTTAGGGCCCTGTGGCCTTAGTTAAGATTCCTTCTGAGAGGTTTTGTGGGCTAGTGCCTTCACGATAGTTGGGTCGTGGGTCTCCGATGGGTAGCCATAGTCCCGGCGTGAGTATGTGGGTCCTTTCCGACCTTGAGGGGGCGTGTGCGAGCCACTCAGTAGTATACTCCATGGAGTTAGCGAGGATACAAGGAATTATGGGTAATTTAGTAAATTGTGTTATCAAAATCAGGTTGATGCACGTTCATGTGTAAGTCAGAGAAGGTCGATGCATATTTACAATTGAAGCATGTAAGGTTGATGCATACTCATGATTGAAGTATAGAAGGTCGATGCACATTTTAGTCTGAAGCTGTCAGGTCGATGCATCCATGTACTACGTTGATCATAAGGTCGATGCATGCTTGTGCATGCAGCTTGATAGGTCGATGCATATACTTGACTGTAGTCCATCAGGTCAATGCACATCTTCGTATGTGGTCACACAGGTCAGTGCACTAGATGACTTTGTATTCAGCAAGGTCGATGCACATTGCACCTAGTGTTTAGTACGGTCGATGCACATTGCACTTTGTGTTCTGCAAGATCCATGCACATTGCACCTTGTGTTCAGCAAGGTCGATGCACATTGCATCTTGGACTCAGCAAGGTCGATGCTTATCGAATCCTATCTTTAGCAAGGTTGATGCATATGCATGTATTCAGTCTACAAGGTCGATGCACATGTTGCACCATTCTTTATAAGGTCGACGCACATGTAGAGTCTATGTCTAATAGGTCAATGCACCCTTGTTATTCTCTGCACTCAAGTCCAAGCTTTCATGTTTGCTTAAGGCATCAGGTCGATGATTAAGCTCTAGCTATTCTAGCCATCGCCTTAATTGGTCTGTGCAACCTTACATGGTTTAGATCTACAGGTCAACCTGTGTTTCACATAGGTCAGTGCATCTTCATATATTCTTGTCCTCATCCATATCTCATGGCATATAAGGTCTACCTGTGTTCTACACAGGTCGGTGCACTTGCATTTAACTTACTGCATTCATGCATAAGCTTTCTCACACAAGTCGGTGCATTGTGTGTCTGCATCGAAGCATATACATTATCATACATTCTTTTGACTTGAGCATCTGATTTTTCTGAAATTGGCTAAGTATGCATTCTTCTAAGAAATTATGATGATAACGTGTTTGATGAAATATTCTATATCTTATTGCCAAGGACTTGATCAATCATTTAAAGGGCAGAGAGCATTAAAGACTTAAGTGGTCATGTGGCCCTAGAATTGAGTTAATAGGCACGTGATCCAAGGTTGCCAATTCACCAGAACGATCAACCACATGGATTTGCCTCGTCTTCAAGATCTGATATGTGGACCTATTTGGGTTACTTTTGCTGAAAAGCTATTGGCGAGAATCCTCCCTCCACGCATCGGACTGAAACCGTGCGGAGACCACATGATCCAGTTCCCTGGTATAAAAAGGAGGATCTCTCAAATGTAGAAAAAAAAAAATATGAAAAAATTACCTCCGTGATCCTAGGAAGACGCACAATACAGTGGTACTATCCTGGAGTCAGAGAATGTAACGGTTCACCCTGCACAGTGTTCCGAAGGTCTGATCTGTAAAAACACGCGAAAACCGCTAAACTCAATCTGGGAGCCACAAAAGTAATCCGAAAAATATTCAAAAAAATCCGGGGCATTACAATGGCTCCCGTAGAGTCCTTCGTGGATTTCGTGGATGGTCTGGTTGGCTTCCGTAGGGAACAAGCACTTCAACAGTGGAGCCGATAGGGAGCAGCGATATAGTCTGCCGTCCACCACGGTGAAGTGGGCTGCTCTTGCTCGTGTACGTCGAGCCTCAGCGCGGTCGTTTGGGAGTTGTTGTCGAAGAAGGAAATCCAAGAGGGGATCCATCTAGGAGGGCTCATAGTCGATGGGGATTACCTGGGACATTGGCTCGTCTATGCTCGGCGCTGACAATTCTTCTATCTGGACTGACCTTGAGTTGGAGACCGCGATGGCTGACGCCAGGCGGGATAGTGCGTTTGCTCAGACGTTCTCTTCCCGTGGGATGTGTACCACCTCGAAGTGGGAGAATTCTTTTGCCGCGGCCCTGGCCTGCTCCAAGTACTTGACCATGGATGGTTTACGTGCCTCGAACTCTCCCTTCTCCTGGTTGGCGACAAGCATGGAGTCGCTGTATGCTCGCACGCTGGTCGCCCCCAAATGTTTCACCATGAGTAGCCCTGAGAGGAGTGCCTCGTACTCGGCTACATTATTTGTGGTCGGAAAGTTGAATCGCAAGACGTACTGAAGCTCGAGCCCTTCCAGTGAGAGTAGGACCAACCCCGCTCTGCTCCCCACGGCACAGGACGATCCGTCGACGTATAACTCCCATGTGGGCCCGGAGGGCTGCTCAGGCGAATCTTCAGCTGGTATAGTGCATTCGGCTACGAAGTCAGCAAGAGCCTGAGCCTTGATAGCAGTCCTCAGACGGAACTTGATGTCAAATTCCCCCAGCTCGATAGCCCATTTGATCAGCCTTCTCGAGGCGTCAGGCATGACGACCCGGATCCCAGATACCAGATATACCCTATAGGACTTTCGAATACACGTGATACCGCTTGGAACTCGCGAGGCCTCCCAAGAGTGGTAAAGCTCCGAAGGGAAAAAGGATTGCCGTGTAGGATATTGAAGCCACAGAGATATAATAGTAAGCAATTAAATTTCATTAGATAGGTTTGCTAAGGAGTAGAAATTAAATTACTTTTTAATTTACAAGTTAATATCCCTGAAAGGGCTGCCCAACGGCACCAGTTTCGTGTCAATCCGATGTCGGAGCTGATCACAGCAAGCATTTTTGCCGGGTCGTGCAGTTCTGGAACTACAACACAGGCTCGGGACAGCAATCTGAAACACCCAACGAGCTGAGCCGTCCCACCTTCCATAAGTTGTACCAGCCTGGCCACCTTCCAGGGAGTAATCTTCCAGGAGTCCCCTTTACAACGGGACCAACCCCGCCCCAATCGGCCGTCCGAGTAGAACGTGGTCCCCACAACCGTTAGCCTACGCTGTCCAGACAGCACCAATGGAGTGGTCCGTCACTACCCGTCAACCCGAAGTTGCTACTCCCAGGTCCCACTATAGCCCTTTACCTCCCTGTGTGGAGTGGGCAGTAATATTCATTGATGTAATTTAATTATCTACTGTACCAGGAGTGCGATTCTTGACCAGGATCACCTTCCCCACGCCCGGTAGCGTGGAGGTATCGTCTCTAACTCTTGGCATTTGCTTTTCTAGTATATTTTTATATGCCGCTGCATGAATAGGTTATGTTATCTAGCCCGTCAATTTTATTACCACTGTGAGTGAGTGAGCGTAACCGTCCTGTGACCCAACCCGGGCAAGTGAGAGAGCCGACACCCTCGACTCATTGTTGGTTTCTCAATCGCGTAAATCCGTACACTTCCCTCGCTTAGGGATGTCCGCGAGCTAGAGTCCCAGGTTCGCTATCCGTCCCGCATCACTGGAACGTCAGTGGAAGGCTCCTCTTCGATGACTGAAGTCGGCGGCATATTTTTGGAGGAATTACTTGGTGGACTGTTCTTGCTGGCCTGTCATGGAACAGATCTGCGCGCCACCACGAAAACAATCACCACGCCCAGATTTGGTGTCGGATCGGGACGAAACTAGCGCCTTTGCGAAGGGAACTCTTGGAGCTTCTACATATGTGAATTTTAGATCTATCCAATGGTTTGGATCGAAATGAAAAACTCTGTGCTCTGTAGTTTTTTTTAGCTTAGAATCCAGATCAAGTAGGATAGAGCGACATCTACCTGAGAACAAATTTTGACCGAAGGAAAGTTGGAAGATCTGGACTTTGAGAATTTTATGCGTGAGAGGGGGGGAGTGAGGATCACGCACAAATATTTTTGTAATTTGCAGAGATGGTTTAAGGGGTGGGAAAATTTGTGGAATAAGTTGCTGTCTCACAGATCTACAGAAAGGTGGACTGCAAGGGGTGGGAAGAATTAACTGGGAGGAGGAGCAAACGACGTCTGATCGACGTTAGCTTGTGCATTTGTTAAAACATGTGTCCATGCATGTTTCAGAAGTCCGTGCACTTTTAGTTCTGCACAAGTAAGCATGTGCATATTTTTAGAACCAACATCCATGCACTTCTTGTGTCAACAGGAGACAAACCCCGTGCACGTTTTCAATCTAAGCACCTTCCATTTGACACAAGTCCGTGCATCTTTTCATGCACACACCTGAACCCCATGCCCGTCTTTATCCTCACACGTTTTATCTGCAATAAAGCCCGTGCACCTTTTTGCTCACTGTTATACTAGCGTTGCATGTCCAAGCATATGCATCATTCCTCTCTTTGCAAGGTCAGAGCATACACTATTGCAGAGTCAGTGTACGTCCTCTTAAAGTCCGTGCACATACATCTGCAAGTCCGAGCACATACACCAGCATGTCCGAGCATATACACTAGCAAGGTCCGAGCACATAACAACACCCATGCACGTTTTGGCTCATTGCTAGTTGGAGTCGGTGTAAACACTTTAGCTAAGCCAGTGTTGTAAGTCTGAGCATAGAATAACGTTCGTGCACTTTTGCTCGTTGCATGTCAGAGTCTGAGCATACATTGTAGCACAGATAGGGTATGTTCTCTATAAGTCCGAGCACATTGGATCTAATCCAACCCTGTGCATGTTTGAAGTCAGAGCATACACTGCAGCCTAGTCAGTGTAAGCCTGAGCATCTATGTGTTATGACTACCTTAGCTTAGCAAGTCAGAGCAGGTACTGTAGCAGTCAGTCTAAATGCTATAAATATACTCCATGCATACCCCGTGCATCTTTCTACTGTTTAATATATTGGTAACTGAACTAATGGTTGTTTCTGTGTTGACAGGTAATATTTCATGGAAAATAAAGGTGGCACGTGATCCAAGGTTGGATGCAGTGCCAGGATCGTGACACGTGTAAAGTGAATGAGAAAATGCTGCCACGTGTAAAGGTTTTAGGGCGGGACTTCATGGAAGACACGTGCCCTTCCTACTACTAGTATAAAAAGGAGTTTTCTCCTTCTTGGAGAAGCAGATTGTGAAAAATATCCAGACAAGTAGAAGCCAATCTGTGCGATCTAGAGAAGAAAAAGAGAGAAGAGCAAAGAGAGAAGAAAAAAGAGGAGAAGAGAAGAGTCATTATGAATGTGGATTGTAGAGAGATTGTGAGAAGAGAAGGGTCACTCAGTCTCCTAGTTCAAAACCAGAGCTGAGATTGCTCAGTGTTGAGCTACATTTCCCATTTGGGATCTTCGTATTTTTCTTACTTTTGTTTCGTGTAAAATTACCAAAATACCCTCGGGGCCCAGAAAACTCCCTTTCACTTCAAAAATGCCTACGATTTTCACACTTTTACATCTCTACTCCTAAATCCCAAGGTTTTGCCCAGACTTAACCCTAACTTAATCAGCATGTTGGTGGTGAATGAATGGACAATGTGAGCTCTTCGAGCGAGAGTGCCCTCAACATCTGAACCTATGGGAAGGACTTTGAGCTTTCTTTGACAGTTAAACAAAAGTGTTCGGATGTTAGGCCAATGTAAATCAACACTGACTCCGGTCAGTGGGGAGAGGTCCAGCACCCGAACCCAAATCGTCTATATACAGAGGGAAAATATTTCTTTCCAACAAGAACATTTTAAATTCCTATTTTATCTACGATAAAAATAATTCCGTGGTCTCACAGACTGGCATGTCCGGTGGGACCTTTCTCGCCTTTCTTCTTTCTGTAAAGGAAAGTTTCTAAACCTTCCTTAAGGTTCTAATCTCCCTCCTCTTCCTTTTACAGGACGGGAAGAGGAGGGTGCGCATCTTGCTGCTCATTTGAGAGCTCTCTGTGCCTCGGCGCACTTATGCATTTGTGCTACGCACCACCAACAATAACAACCGCAACAACAGCGATGGCCGCCGTCACTTACGGCCCCCAGATCATCGCCAACCATGCCAGGTTCGGATACCTGGCGACCCCAATCATCTTCGGCGACTTCCCCGCAGTCGTCGGCTCGCCCTTCTTCCTGGGCGTTGTAGCCGTGGTTGAGGCCAGCTCAGCCACGTCTGCAACAACAACCACCGAGGGTGTCAGGCCCTCCGCTTCAGCAACTGGCCGAGTCCCCTCGGCCAACAAGCCAGCTGTCGGGGGCGTCAGGCCCTCGGCCCCAGCAACTGGTCGGGTTCACTTGGCTAAGAAGACAACTACCGGGGGTGTCAGACCCTCGGCTTCATCAACTGGCCAGGTCCGCCCGGCCAAGAAGATAACTGTCGGGGGTGTTAGGCCCTCGACCCCAGCAGCCGGCCGAGTTCGCCCGGTCAGCAAGACAACTGTCGGGGGTGTCAGGCCCTCTACTGCAGCAGCAGGCCGGCTTCGCCTGGCCAACTCCTCACGGACTAGGGGCGCCAGGCCTTTGGTCCCATCAATTGGCCGAAATTGCTCGGCTACCACGACAACGGCCGAAGGTGTCAGACCTTATGGCCGAGTTTTCTCGATCAACCAGATCACTGTGGGCGCCACTCCTGCTCAACGGGGGCAACGCCGCCGCCATAATAGCTCAAGCTCTACGGCGGCCACCCTCAGAGGTGCTGCTCCTGTACAACGAGGGCAGCGTCGCCGCCACAACGACGCCAAGCCTATGGCAGGCGTCGCCAGCGCCGCTCTTGCTCAACGGGGGCAGCGCTGTAACCGCAAGGGTACACAACCTGCAGCGGTGACATCTCACTTCGGCAAGACCGTGATTATCCGGGATATCCGCATCCGGCTCAATGGAGGCGAGCCGATCTTGCCACGGGGCCGTCATGTCCCAACCATCCCCACCTCCAATCGCTTCGAACTCCTCCGGCAGGTCCGGGAGGATGGAGCGAAAAAAAAGAAGCCCGCCGTACCGGTGGCAACTCAGGGTCCCCCGCAACGGCCCAAGCCACAAGCTCCCCGATCAAGGATAGGGGGCAACCCAATGGAGGAGCGCCAGCTTCACCTGAAGAAAATATGGGTCACCAAGAGGAGGCCCGAATCATAAGACGCGCAAGGACAGAGGAACCCTTCCGCATGTCGGATCTTCAACAAATGCGGAGTCCGACAAGCACTGAGGTCTCAACATCCCTGAGGTCTACAACTCAACCCCTACGGGGGCAAAAGCGCAGAGGAACCGGCAAAAAGGTGCAGCCGACCTCCCCGTAGGCTAGTTCCACGCACACAGAGGAGGATCGCTCCCCTCAAGCTTCCACGTCCCAAGTCTCTGTCTTTGACAGACTAGGGATGCCGCCCAAGTCGGATCGACAACCACCCAGGAAGAAGCGGGTGGTCCAGGTGACGAATGATTCTGTCAAAGTGTTCACCTGTTACGCTATCTCCGGCGATAAGCAGCACGAGGACACCTCGGGGGAGCTTAACCAGCCTCTACAAGACTCGAGGAGGCCGAGGCCCGTGTCCCAGATCCTGGCGCAAACACAACAGGCACTAGTCGCTGGGACGTCTCAGCCCGAACTGGCACGGCATGAAGAGCGCCAGGAGGACGTCCACAGTGTTGATGGGGACAGCCACCCCCGGCATGAGGAAGATCTGGGGGAAGAGATACACACTCCCGCGTTGGAAGAGCTCCGACGTGAGAATGAAGAACTCAAGAATCTCTTGCAGGTACTATTGCGAGAAAAAGAGGTGCCTATCCAACGTCAAGCAGCACCGGCTGGAGTGGAACAACAGCCTTCCCCCATTCCAGTCGCGGCTAATGCCTCTGTCACCGCGGCTAAGTTGTCATTGGCGGTGGAATTTGAAGTCCCGCCACATGAAGCCAATGCATGGTCATCTGCTACTCCTGCCGTAGAAAGCCTTACGGCGTAGAGGCAGATGATCGAGCGCATCGTAGAGGCGAAGTTTGCTCAGCATGGGGAGGGTGTAGCCACCGTTGATTTGTACAGCGTGCCCTATCCTCTTCACCATCAGTTCAAGAAACTTCCGCCTGATTGCCCGAAAACCCCGAAGCTTCAGAAGTTCAACGGGCAGGGCTCCCCACATGAACACCTGGCCGACTACATGACAGCCATGGGTGAATTGGCACTGGAAGAAGCATATTTGCTGCGGTACTTGGCCACGTCATTGACTGGCACCGCCTTCCAGTGGTACTCCAAACTAAAACCCAATTCTGTTGCTGATTGGGCTGATATGTAGAAGAAGTTCGTCGACCATTTCCAAATGGTCGAACGCAAAGTCTCCCTGGCGGAACTCTGTGCCCTCCGACAGAAGAAGAGTGAAACAGCATTGGACTTTATCAAGCGATAGAGGGACGTCAGCATGCACTGCAATAATCCTCCGACGCCCGAAGACGCAATCACCATCTGCCGCAGGGGCTGATCGACGGAGGTCAGTGAAAAGCTTCTGGGTTCAAATATCAGAAGCTTCGACCAGCTAAATATGGTGGTGGCGAAAATTGAAATGTTCTTCGCTGATCACCCGACCCAAACTTCTGCCAAAGGTAAATCCTCCAAGGACCGCCCGGCCAGCACCAAGGAGGTGAATGCGGTAGACTTCTCCCCGACGAACGAAGACAAGGGAGAAGGAAAGTCCAAAAGAAATGGCAAAAAGCCTGATGACAAGGCAAATGTGTCTCTCTTAACAGAGCGCATGAAGACGCCATATTCCTTCAAGAATGAGCATACCAAAATGCTCTTTGATCTATGCATGAAGGAGTAGCTCATTACTCTGCCAGATCCGCGAAAGCCCTCAGAGGTGGACAAGACAGAGGATCCTACCTATTGTGTGTATCACCGAAGGTTGGGTCATACCATCGGGGACTGCTATGTTTTCAAGAACATAGCGGAAGAGCTCATCTAGAGGGGCTTGATAAATATGTTGGGTCATGCAGTCGACCGACCCCAGCCTCATGCCTGGATCCGATCGAACCGGTCGGCTAATGTGGTCTACATGGTGGCGAGACTTCAAGCTCCAACGCCTTCGAAGCCGGGCCTTCAAACCAACCGCCCAACATTGGCCCTAGAGCCGCCCCTCCTTCGCTCCCAGAGTGTCTGGCATTGCGGAGAACCATTCGTAAGATCCGATGGGAAATCCGACAATTGCAACTGGAACAGAGGCGTCTGCTGCAGTTCCTAGAGAGCATTGATCAGCAATTGGCCACTTTCCCCTTTGGCCCATTCGCCAGGGGGTTAGCTCCAGCCCACATACGGGAGGCAGGTGTATCACCTACCGGCCGGGCTCCACTCAGGGGCTGACTCTCTGAGGAATCCTAAGAATCATCTGAAGACGAGGAGGACTCACCTAAAGGCGAGGAGCGTACACCTGAAGGCGGACGACCCGAGAAGTTATACTCCTTCCCGCTCGAGAAGACTCTCGGCATCTTCTTCGCATGCCGACGTACGGGACTGATCACCTCGTCGCCTATTGAGCAGACACCAGGTGCTGTTTCTCATCAAGGCTATTGCCCATATCATGAGGTGGTTGGCCATTTCATCTATAAGTGCCAGCCTTTCAAGGAGCTTGCCGAAGATTTAATCAGGCGAGGGAAGGTCAACATGGGTGAATTCCCGGTTGACCCACCGCAACCGCACGCGCGGAAGAGTCTCCACTTTTCTGTCAATGTTACACATGCTGCAGTAGCCTTCCAGCTCCCCGAGCGGCAGGAAGAGGGAGTCAGTTCCCAGGGAGCCAGTTCCCAGCCACCTAAAACCACACTATGGTATCCAGGGTGGCAACCTTCCCAACAGTGTTCTTTTCCCAAGGAAGACACTAAAAAGATTTTTGACAAACTCCTGGAAGATGGTCGGGTATTGACACATGATCCACCAGCCTACTACAGTGAGACGGCCAAAAGTCACCCCCGCTATTGCAAATATCATGCTCAGGTGTCTCACCCTACCCGACAATGCCCAGAAGTGTAAGACTGCATTGAAGTCCTCATCTGGAGAGGGGAGATCAATGCTCAAGGGAACTCTATGACAATGCAGCATCTTAAAGAGGCCGCCGAGAAGACTCTCCAACAAGGTCGGCAAGAGGTTAAGATTTTCTCTCAATTAGCCCGACCGAGTGAGCCTGCGGACAGAGGCAAACCTCAACTAGACCCCAAAGGCAAGGCTACATACGAGAGGCCTAAGGCCCAGACCCCAAGAGGCCAAGCCGCGGGAGAAGGCTCCAAACCCCTCTCTAGGGCGAGTCAACCCGGCATTGTCATAAGGGAAAACCCTCTGCCAGACAATAAAGGCAAGGTGAAGTTGAGGGAGCCTCTGGGCAAAACTCCTGTCAAGCCAGCGAGGCCGCCAATTGCAAAAAGGCCTCAAACCTCTTGAGCACGCAAAGGCGCAAGTCAAAGCAAAGTCAGTGGAGTTACCAAGCCCCCAAGGGCCCCACTAACCAGGAACTGTCGCATGAAATAATTGCTCAAGCAATCAATGTCACCCTCCAGGTTCAGCCGGAGGAGGCCAACTGGACTAAGGTCGTCCCCAGAAAGAGTCGCGGCATAAAGGTTCCTAAGGAGCCAGCCCGGAGCAAAAAGCAAAACTCTGGGGGAAAACCAGTCCCACCTTCAAAGCAAGGTCCCCTTTCTTCTCAAGAGGCAACACGCCAGAAGAAGCAAGAGAAGAACCGCAGGAAGAACCTGAAAAGGAAGCTAAAGAAGCAAGCTGAGCAGGCAACAGCTATGGAGGCCCCTAAGGAGCCGACTCCTCTGCAGCGACTTCAAAAGCTCATAGATGAGCTGGAGGAGTACACTCCCCCTCGTCCCACCAGGATCGTCACTTTGGACGAATACATTCCTTGGGATAAGCTTGGGCGGAAGGCCCGCCTTCTGCAATGGCTTCGGGAGATGGCTCACCGTCTTGAAGAAGGTGAAGAGTTTCCAATCCCAAAGGAGCTTTCCTTATTCTACAAAGATGAGGAGCTTACCGTCGAGATGCTCGAGGAAATGCTGCAAGAGCTCTCCTGCAACATGATGGCGATCCCGCCGCCCGACAACATCAATACGCCTTCGGTTGATAACACCGGAGGTAGGGCTCCTATGGCGACATTTCAACGTCGCTCGGCGAGAAATGGCTGGGGTCGCGGCTAGGGACGAGGACGTGGACGTGAAGGTCCCCTCACTCTCGACCGGGTGATAATTTTCAGAGGGGAGAAGCCGGGTCCTATCCCGGAAATTCAAGTTCGGGGAATCCCCTTTATCCTGAACTCTTCAGAGGGTTCAGGCCCCAGCTCAGAAGCTAAATCGGGCGGCATTCTTTTTACAATCGCCTCTTCTGATGAAGAAGAAGAGTTAGCCAATCCTCCGGTGTGTGAGGAGGCGTTAGACAACGCTGGCCCCTCTAATGGGGTCGAGCCTCCATGCTCCGCAGGTCCTTCTAATGAGGGCCGGCGTGATGAGCCTTTACCACCTCCGGAGGAGTCTCTGGCACCGCTGTTCCAAGAAAATGTGGAAAGTCAGAACGATGAGGAGCGCCCTTCTAAAAAGCGGGACAAGCCTCGCCAGGCACCGAAGACCCCGTCGGAGATCATCCCGCCATTTGATAAGACCCGTGCTTGGGCGGACCGCAAGATCATTCATCATATGAAGCGGTTCCCAACAAATGTCACCATCTGGGAGGCCATCGCCTGAAGCAAGGATCTCAGGGAGGCTCTTGTCAAAATGCTTCAAGACCCAGAGGCCTATCAAGCCCATGTCGCAGAGCTGCAGGCCTAGACATATGAGGCACTTACAACCAGCATCTCCTTCACGGACAAAGACATGTTGCTGTCCTCTCCGTGCCACAACCGCCCCTTATACATGCGGGGGACGATTAATGGGCATGATGTGAATCGCATCTTGGTCGACGCTGGAGCGGCCATCAACATCATGCCCCTGAAGACCTTTAAGTCTTTATACTTGACACCTTACTTACAAAAGGTGAGCGTGGTCAAGATCTCGGGATTCAATCAGGACTCTGAGGAGGCGCTTGGTCGGGTTGAACTCAAGTTAGCCCTGGGCGACTTTGTCACCCAAGTGACATTCTATATCATCAACGCCGACACGTCATACAAGGTGCTGCTCGGGAGGCCCTGGCTCCATGAAAATTGGGTTGTCCCATCAACTCTGCACCAATGCATTAAATATGCCAAATGAGACGAGCAACATACGGTCTTCGCAGATCAGTCTCCATTCCATCCAAACGAGTGCCACCTGGCCGATACTTCCCTGTATTTTGGGGATCCCACCCTAGCAATTCTCGAGCCTTTAAAGGACAAAGGGAAGCAAAAGATGAACTATGAAGCCGAGGAAGGGCAGTTGTTAACTGTCAATCAAGACATGGTAAAGCTGCACAGGCCAAGCCTCCAGGCCGCCTCCAAGCCGACTCAGCCGGAGAGGCGAAGTGTTGACTTTGAAGTCAACCTCATCAGCCAGGTCATCGACCGGAGTATCTCCTTACCAACTCTCGTCCCAACAGGAAGAGTATGAGGTGGAGCAGTTAAAGACCTTCACAGTCTCCTATCAACGAAGAAGAAGAAGCAACAAGGCAAGGGAGACAAGCCGATCATCTTTTACAAAGGTGATCTAGTCCCATCGCGCCCTCCTGAAGATGATTTCGACTGGGATACTCCCACCGATGTGGCGCTGGAGCCAGTCCAAGAGATGGACGACATGCCGAAGCGCATCAGGGAAATGTGCAAGAAGTAACACATCCCGCAAGCTTAGGACCCCACACGAGCGGCATATTTCCATCAGCTGTGGAACCCTCCGCAGGTCCGTGGGCAAGCTCCCTTCTCCCGCAAAGACACACGGGGACTCGGCTATGACCAGGAGAGTGACTTCGAGGTATATTATGCAGTCAATGCCATAGGACTGCTACCTCCTCATCACGGGCAAACTGAAGTTGAGCCCAAGATTGACGACTCTGTAAAGGAGTCTGGTGAGGCGTCAACGACAACATCACCTTCATCAGAAGTCAACAATGACCATCCCTCAGAGGGAGAAGCAGCCCAGCCTGCTAATCGCCAACAACATGGGATGAGCCCCTTGACTTCAAGCCACAAGCAAGAGTGCTTCGAAGAATTTAAAATCTACCAAGCAAACACTGAAGATGAGGGAGACTTCATCGACCTCCAACCAGCTCCACGCACGCGCGCTACACTGATGTATTCAACGAGTCTATAACCTTGGCCGACAGGCCCGGGTAATCTTTGAAATTTCATTCGGTTTTTGTCTTTCTCTCTCCTTATCCCGTTTTCCCTCCACCCTCCGCCAAGCTCTGCTAGGGCGTGCTCCTTCCGGCCATGGCCGGAGGCGGGAGAGGCCATCTGCCTCCCCGCCGGCCTGGTCCTTCTTCCTCCCGAGGTGCGCTTCCGCAAGATCGACGGCGCACGGATGTCCCATCGGTCAGCGCGGAGCCTCTCCAGGGATGCCACGAACGCGGCTGTCCTCCTGTGCAGCTCCCGCCCTCGGGTCCCCCGCTGCGCATCTCGCCTGTTGACGGAGAGGAGTTCCCTGCTTTGCCGTCATCGAAGAAGCCTTCCACCCCCCTGCCGTCGACCGCTCCGGTCCTCCGTCCACATCAGTCGCCCCCGGAACCGCAAGCGCACCCTTTTGCCCCTGCTGCAGCGCCGTTCACGCACGCCCTTGCTTCCTCCTCTTCGAGCGGAGGCCCCTCTGCCTCTCATGCTGTGCCCAACGCCTCCCTCGCCGACGGCTCGGCCCCGCCAGCTTGTGTGCTGCCCCCGGCGCTGCGGACCCGCTCCCGCTCTCCCTGCGGACTGACGCCGCCCGAGATGCAGCTGCTGATGCCCTCCCCCGACCTCGACCGGCCCCCGGCGTCGCGGGAAGAGCTCCTTCCCAGCCCGCTCGCTGCTGCGGCCGAGCCACTGCCTGCTCCTCTGGCAGCAGAACCTCCACCGGAAGATGCTCCGGTCAGCCTAGCGCCGGGTCAGCAACCCTCCCTGCCTCCCTCCCCGCCGGAGCAGGGGGTGCAGTCCGCTGCGGCGCCAGAGCCGGCCGTTCTCCAGTGCCCTCGACCGTCGCAGTTGCAGAACTCTGCCCCATCCGCAGGCGCGCCTGCACGTCAACCTCCGCCGCCCGCATGGGCCCGTGCGCCGGGGCCATGCATTGCTGGTTCCTCCGCTAGGGCAAGCCCGCCTTCCTTTGCGCAGGTTGTCCTGCAGTCAGCAAGCCTCCCCAAGCTCCCCATGGATGTCCACCCGCCGGCGATGTCGGACTCAGGCGAGCCTGCAGCATTCTTCACGCCAGAAGAGGTCTCCTTGTCTTGCCAAGCCCTCCAGTTCGCCTTGGTTGCACGCACCGCTCGGGGACGGCCTCCCTTCGAAACGATCAGAGCTCATCTCGCCCAACGGTTCCGGTTCTCACAAGACTTTGTCATTAGTGCCTTGGATCCAAGGCATCTTCTGCTTCGGTTCCACAACAGAGAAGATTTCTTGGCTGTGTTGCTTAAGGAGACATTATACATCCAAGGGAAGGAGTTTGTGTTCTTCAGATGGTCTATGGACTTCTCCAAAACATCAGACTCGCCGGTTGTACCCGTTTGGCTGGAGCTTCCTGATCTTCCGGTAAACTTCTACCATGAGGCCTGCCTTCTATCCATCGCCGGAAGCATTGGCCCCACCTTGCAGATCGACCGCCATACCAGCAACCTCACTAGAGCCCATGCCGCCCGGGTCTGCGTCCAACTTGATGTCTCTAAGCCCCTGCCTCACCGTGTCTACATCAACTGTGGGGCTTCAAGCTTCTGGCAGCCAATTGTATATCCCTCCCCCCCATTCTACTGCTCTGTTTGCAGTAGACTGGGCCACACTGCCGGCAAATGCAAGCGCCTGCCTCCGAAGCCGCCACCAGCCACCGCACACGAGGGAGCTCCTTCCTTGCCCCCCCTGATTCGCGCGCGAACTACGGCACCGCCGACGGTCCTGCCTTCCCAAGCGCCCTCGCCCATGCAGCAGCATGAAGAAGGGATGCAGCTCCCGACTTCTCCGATCTCTGCAACTACTCGCGAGCTCCCGACGGCCCCTTCTGTCACTCCGCGGCCGACGTCTCCTGTGCCTCCGTTACATGCCTGTGCCACGGTAAGCACAGTTGACGTCCCGCCTGAAGCCCCAGTTGATTTGCCGGTCCTGCCCTCGCTGCCTGTCGAAGGCTCACCGCAAGCCACGGAGCCCCCGGATCTTGAGCTCGACCCCCTGTCCAACCTCCATGGTGCGGCAACGGATGACCCGTGCGCTCTCAGCCCGCGGGATGCAGTTACATCTCCTCAGTCCGCCGCTGCCCAGACCCAGGACACTGCTGCTTCGAGCCCTGTGGAGGCCTCCTCTGCCCAACGAGGTTCCTCCCAGCACCACTCCAGCTCCAGTGCATCTGAGGACTACCCTCGGCCTGTAAAGCCCATTATACAAGCACTCTTTATACCAGGCCTGGAGCCCACTGGCCCAATTCAGGACCTGCTCTCGGCCCATGCCATTCATGTGGGCAGCTCTGATCCGCTCTCTGCTATGGAATCCGGAGTCAAAACCCGGAATCAAGGTCGACGGCTTGCTGGGGGGGCGCCCTCCATCACCCCGTTGCAATGAATGCTCTCTGCTGGAACATTAGGGGACTGAGGAATCCGCAGTCGCTTAGCAGACTCAAATTCCTCCTCTCCGCTCATAAGGTGGATTTTCTCGCTGTTATTGAGCCCAAGCTCCCAACTTCTCTTCTTGACAAATATTGTCGCAAATTGCGTATGCATCACTCAGCTGCTAACCATGCTACCAAGGGACGTATTTGGGTCTTCTGGAAGAACTCTTTGCAAGTGCAGGTCACTGCTACCTCCGATCAGCTTATCACCTTCACGGTAAACTCTTTGTTACCTAAAGAGTTCTTTATAACCATCGTGCATGCTTCTTGCTCACTGGTGGAAAGGCGCTCCCTCTGGGGAGCTCTTGTGGATTCTCCCCCGCCGCCCGGAGCACCATGGCTAGTTGGGGGCGACTTCAACACTATCCTCCACCCATCCGAGAAGAAGGGGGGGAGACGTGCTTTCTCCCTCTCTATGACTGACTTCCAAGCAACAATCTCTGCGGCTGGCCTTGAGGATGCAAGTTTCAGCGGTGGGAAGTTCACTTGGTACAACGGCCAGGTTGCCAACGGCATTTGGGCACGCCTTGACCGGTTCCTCTTTAATGGGGACTGGGCCTGCTGCTGCCCGAACTTCATGGTCCGCCACCTATCTCGTGCATGTAGTGACCACCGCCCACTTCTTCTGGTACTCTCTCTGGACGCCCCACGGCCACCATCCCGCTTCTGTTTTCAACACATGTGGCGTACCCATGATACCTTCCATCATCTGTCCAAGCAAGCATGGGAGGCCGCACCTTGTTCATCCTTTCCCCTGGTCACCATGGCCCTCAAGCTATGCCATATGAAGTCATTTTACAAACAGTGGAACATGGAGGTATTCAAAAATGTTTTTGCTAATGTGTATGAAGCAGAGTGCAACTTCAGCCAGGCAGAAGCTACTTTTGATGCACTGCCCTCGGAAGCCAACCGTGCGCTCTTTGTGGCAGCCAAGGACAGTCTCGCCCGGACACACTTGCAAGAGGAGATGTTATGGCGCCAGAAGTCACGCATCCGTTGGCTTAAGGAAGGTGATCGCAACACAAAATTCTTCCATGCTTATGCCTTATCACATCGCCGTCGTTCTATGCATGCAGTATGTTCGATGAAATGATATGCACACAATATGCACTGACTTCTCCAGTGTATGCACGCAGTATGTTTGTTACATGCAAAACAACTAAGTATGCATGCGGTATGTTCGATGAAATGATATGCACACATTTTTATGCAGATGCAATGATTGTATGTGAAGAGAGTCAGCATTATGAAAACACAACACACATAACAAATGCAACACACATAACAAGCAATCCTCATTTATGCAACATCTTTCAATCTTTCTCAGGCAAACACATGGTGAGGCATAGTGTAGCAATAAAGACACACCCCCACATCAGTTTAATCAACAACAGAGCAACATCAGTTAAGTCAACAACAGGGCATACAGATTAAACACTCAATCATAGATCAATCCTTGCTTTCTTATGTGGTGACTCATTATATTGCTATCATCAAAATATCACATCATCATCAAAGCACAAGGGGCACAACAGATGGTTGTGGCGGTTGCATAGGCAAGGGTGCGTGGCTAGTGGAGGGACTAGGTAATGGTGCAGGAGCGAAAATGTAGTGGACCTCATCTACCTACTAGGGGTGTGATATTCCCTTGACCGGAGGTGGAGGTAGATGCGGGTACGCAGAAGCAGAAGGCTGACTCATGGAGGGTTGATATGTAGAGGTTTGATACGTGGAGGTTTGATACGCGGAGGTGGATGTGGCGTAAGGTTGACTGATGGAGGGCTGACTCATTGGAGCGTAGGGTTGGCTTGTGGAGAGTGAGGTGTAAGTGGATGGGGATGGTGGAGACTCGGGGTCGAGGGAACTTTGGAGTTGTTGACGAACGAAGAGGGCTCGGCTATAAAGTTACTGCCAGGAGGTAATGTCATTAAGGGCTAAGATGAACCAGTACTCGAGCGTTGCATTAGATATCAACATCTTGATTTGTTCCCCCTCCGGAATGTGCCCTGGGACTTGCGCGGCGAGACGACGCCAGTGGTCTGCAAAGGTAGAGAACTCATCTTCGGGCTTCATCATCTCATGGGCTAGATCCACCATAGAATATCTGGGCCCAACCTGGTCCTGAAACTATTGAATAAACTTATCTTGCACGGCTTGAAAATTAGCAACTTGCTCTTGCAGAAGAGAGAAGAACCAATCTCGAGCCGGGCCTTCCAATGACAAACCAAATAGATAGGCCATCAAGTATTGGTCATGTCGAAATTGGGCCGACTCATAAAGAAACTCCTTCAAGTGCACAAGGAGGTCACTAACTCCATCATAACAGCGATATGGGGGAATTTGAGAAGGGTGGGTTTAGGCGGATCAGATGTGGAAGAGTGAGGGGGCAGTCCCCACTCTATAAAATTTAGATTTTCTTCTATTTTAGTCCTACGTTGACCAAGAACAAGAGGACAAAAGGATACGTGGCTTGAACTGGCTGGCTAGATGCTTGTGCATGTAGACTGAGTGGGGAATTGAACCACGCACTTCTGCGTGACCTCGGGCTTCATTCTTCGCGACTCCTTTCACGCACAGGTACGTTGAATGAACTTCACATGAGATTGGGACTATGGAGGGCCGTGGGGCCTCTGGGCTGGGAGGAGGGTGCGGCCCCAGGGAGTTCACCCTCCTTGGGGCGCAGCCTCGCCCTGTGGCGAACCTGCCCCGGGAGTGAGCCGCGGTCGCGAGGTTGTCCCCGATGGCCTTCTGTAATTGTTTGATGTTGTCCTTTAAAGGACGAACTGATCAAGGGTGCTGGGATTGGCCTACGGGGGCCTGTTGTTGTTGTGTCATAGTCACCATTTGCAAGGTGTTCGGGTAAATGCCCGACACCTCCCGGGTTGTCAAACGGCTCAAATAGGTGACTGGTGGGCCTTAGATTTTGCTCGGAGCAGAGGGTACAAGCTCATGGGAGCTGAGAAGAGGCACTTTGGGTACTTGGGTCTGGCCTCGTCGTGTGTGCCGCATTGCATGGTTGGTTGGCAGGGTAGCCCCGGGTTGGCCCGAGGGCTAAGAATAAGAGGCTTATCGCCACGTGTCTGAGAGTCGGGGGTCACCCTAACTTGCTAGAGGCTTGTGGTAGAACCTGGCTGGTATGCTAGAGCCACGGGTCGGCTCGCGATTTACTGTAGAACGACTGGGAGATGCGCACCCACAAGGTGTTTGGGGAAATGCCTGACACACGTGTGTGAGCCGTATATGCGTGCTGCCAGCCTCCGAAGCCCGTGGTCGACTTAATTAGGTCTCCCTTTGACCTTGGAGAGCTGGAGGAAGGCTTCTTGGGGGTAGGCCCCAGCCTTGTTGCTGGGTGTCATGTGGCACAACTTGCAGTCAGGGCACCCCCGGGTTGGCCTGGGTGGCCGTGTAGAATGCAGGGGAAAGCCCACCACTGAGTAGTCGGGAGAAATCCCAATCAATTGTTGATGTTGCCATATGTCACGGATAACTGGTTGGGACCCTTGGTTGGGCCCGACGAGTTGAGGAAGGGCTGGGTAGCCCATGCCTTAAAGGTGTTCAGGGATGTTGGCCCTTGACTAGATGGCGGACAAGAAGGGGGGTTGAATTGTCCCCTTGACCTTGATGGCGGATTGAGTGTTGGATGGGTGTCAGGATGAAATTTATTCATAGGGAGGATATCACTTCAGTCAGCCGGATCTTCAGAAGTCATCCACTATTCTTCATAGGTGGCGCCTTCAGGTTCTCTCCACAAGTCGAGTGTAGGATAGTCGACAAGAAGACAAGGGATGAGTGGCATCTCTACATCAACACCTTGCCCCTAGATCGATTCGTGATGCGCCCCGCCTTCCTCCATGACACTACTGTTAGGCTACCTAGGAGGCCAAGCTTGGACCTGAGGCTTGTGAGTGACACCGCCTTGGCAATGTACAGCCCGCACTGATGCTTCCTACAGGTCAGACTATCTCGAACTATACCCCCAGCGCTACCCCACCTTCCCAAACTACAGGCGAGGAGGTTTGGGATCGAGGAGGATGAGCAGACGGTCAGGAGTGCCCGGATCATGTGGGAGGTTAGTACGGTACACACCCTACCGGCTGAGGTGATAGAGGTTCTAGAGATGTACCAGGCTTATGTGAGAGAGTTGAGAGATACGTCCCTACGGGGATGCCCAGCAGAGGATAGAGTGATTTTCCTTCTTTTCATGATGTAGACGTATGAGAAATGAATGTTGGAAGTTTGAAATATGAATAAAATGAGTTGGTTTAAATAAATAGAGCTTGAGTTTGGCCTTTCTTTTGGTTTCACGAATCAAGATTTTGGGATGTACGTGGTTGTAGACGGACCACTCTGGTGAACGAATGGTTAAACCATAACCGCTCTAGGAAGGTGGACGACCAGGCCCAGGCCGTGCAGAAGTTTAGTGACGGGGTGAAGGATAGGAGTTCTGGAGAGATTGAACGGCCTATCACTAGACCGTGGAATGATGGGAATGGCTAGGGGACAACCGTGCAGATTGATGAACGGTCTGGAATGGACCGTTGAAACTTGAAGAGTTCTGGACATTGGGGCGGTCTCAACAAAATCGTGTACACATTTGAACGGTCTGATCAAGGGCATGGAAGAAAGTCAAACGGCTTTAGAGGGGTTGTGTATGTATGAAAATGCTGAATTTTATCTTCAACCTGCCCCTGCACACATGCAAATAAGAAAACAGATTAAATCTATTTTAGGCTTAACCCCTTGCCTGTAACAAGTTAGGGTATGACCAGTTCTTGATTTTTGGTCAAGGGGGTAAGCCTTATCAAATAGGCAAAAAGACACAAAAGGAAAGTAAATGCAATGCAATGCCATGAATGCAAAACATGATGATGATTTTTTTAGGATTTTCGAAATACTTGATTTTTGTGAATTTTTTGGCAGAACTGACAGAATTGGATCCGGGTCTGAACCACTACGGATCCATTAAGACACGGGCGTCACACTCTCTCACCGTCTAACGGAGCTAAGAGGCAATACTAGTTAAGCAACATGAACCAGAAATAATAGGGGGGCCAGAAGCTCACCTGATCGACGTGAATATGCCGATCCCGGCCGGAGACGAGGGTGAGCGAGGAAGCGTGGGCTTACCCGCACGCCACGCCGATGAAGCTTCAACCTGAAAATTTGAGTTACATGCACTTATCCCCTTGCAAGGGGGTTGGACTAGGGGTGGGGAATTAGAATACAACCAAAATATACCTCCACGCAGGGAGGGGCGGTCAGTCGGCTAGGCGGGGAGGGGAAAAGGAGAGCTAGAAGCCGAATGTAGGGAGCTCGTCGGTTCTGCCAGCTCTTAGGATAGCTTGATAGGCAGTCACTGTCGGCCCCACCATGGGCTCTCCCGAACTCTGTTGTTGACTAAACTAGCAGCAAAACCTTCTGGGGTGGCCCGGGAGGACGTCAGAATTTCTGGAGATTTTCCTGATGATGACGACGACCGGGGCAGGGTCGTGAATAGGACCACTAGCTTCTGAATCTGACAGCTTCTGGGTCATTGTAGTTGGAAGGAGAGGCCGCCACGAATGCTCCTGAGCTCTGAATCAAGCGAGGCTAAAGTCGATGTACTCGTGGTCGAACCGTCTTCGAATGAAGACCAGCGGGGATACCACCAGAGGTCAGAGTATATGGGAAAGCCGTTCTGGAATCCAAATGCAGTGCCATTTCTTGGTGGTGGAAGCAGACTCATGGTAGAAGGTCTCAGCCAAGTTTCACGCCAATATGTATAGTGGAGTGGTCGGAGGAGCTTCTAAAAGTTGCTTTAGGTTGCTGGCCGGACCTATTCTATGCAGTCGGGGAACAAAAGATCTCCCGGGCAGCTCCGATTTCAAAATTCGTTGAAACCACCTTGCCTACGAAGCTCTCTGGACGACCTTTCTAGAGTTGTAGGGCTTGCCACTAGAAACTTCGCAGAGATGATGATGCTGGCTCTGCAAACAGGAGCTTCTCTACTGCCTGCAAACTAGAATGAAAGGGTGGAGATAGGTAATGGGGAAATAGGGTAGATGGGAGGGGAAATGAGGTTGTTGAACCCCCTCCTCTTGTATCATATCTCATGAATTTTGATGATGACCAAATAAACTAAAAATGAGGTTTACTAATGTGTTGGAAATGTTTGGAAGTGTTTCAATCACTTAAGGAGTTGGCGGTTTGGACAGCCCGGCGGGTACGAGGCCGCCCCGAAGCTGCTTTACTTCCGGGACGCTGGCATCAATTGCGTGATCGTGAGGAGCTCCCCGCGATTCCTTGTGTACGATGCCGAGTTTGGGTTGGGCAAGCCGGAGAGTGCGCGGAGTAGGGCCAACTTGCATGGATGTCGGGATCACCCTGAATGGTCCCGCTCATCCCCATTGCTCCCCTGTTTGGAACAGGGGCATCGCAAGTTCCCTGTCGCTCAACTCCTCCCGTGCGCACCTCTAACAGGAACGACAATAGTGGTAGCAACACACTCCTTGCAGCACACGACACGCCACCGTCTTCTCCAGTCCACTCCGAGCAGGCCGCCGGTGGTACGGCTAAGGTTTCCCAAAGTCTCACCTTCCCCCCTGTTCCTCATCTCTGCACCCAAACCTGTTCGGCATCGCCAGCGTGCATCACCCCGCTGTTATCATCCTCTGAGAAACTGTCTCGAGGAAGACCCGTTGTTGCACCGTTGCCTCCAACAGGTCGTCGTTTTCTATCCTTGCTCCCTGCACCGGTGGTAGTAGTGAAGCTGGGGCACCGTTGGACCCACCGCTACCACTTCCAGCTGTCCCTGTGAGGACACTTGATACCTGAGACCACCTATTTGGCAGGGACACTGGAAAATTTCTAAACAAATACTTGGAAGCTTGTTGGGTTCTGTGCCTACACTTGATGCATTCGAACTCGCTGGAAGTGATAATCACAGTAAAGGCTGCTCTTGCATGGTCTACTCGTGTAGCTGTGAAGCTTTGCCTTGGGAAGTTAAGTCTATCTGAAATGAGTTAAACAAGTGAGGGTGCAATTAAGGTTGGCAAGCATGGGAAGAGAGTCACTTGGCATTGAAGGCACCTGACGTGGGTAGTAATCCCATGAGGATGGTTGGTGCAAGGTGTTTAGCATGGTCGGTTGGTGCGACCTGTCTCATCCCCGGCAACGTCAACTTGGTGCCCCTTTCTGATCACCACCGACCGACCATCAACTGCCGCGAAGCCTCCTGTTGGTCGTCGTCCCGAGTGTTGTACCCTCCGAGCATGGGTGAGCATGGCAACCGGCCAGGCATCCTTGCGTCCGAGTATGGCAACCCAATCCCTCTGAGCATGGCGCCACCTCCTCTCTCTCTCTCTCTGTCTCTCGTGAACGACTTTGAAAAAAAATTGATGAGTTTTTTTTAAGAAAAAAAGGAAGAGAAGCTAAGAAAAAAAAAGAAATGAGAGAAGTTATTTTCTTTAAAAAAAAGGTGAGAGAAAATAGAAAAAAAAGGTATCATCCTCCAAACAAGCCGCGATGGTTGTAACCCACGAGGAGCAACTTCTGGGAACAATGTAAATACCTAGGCATTGAAAAAGTGTAACAGACCAACCGTCTGAAAGTTCCTGGGGAGACGAAACTGGTGCAAGTCTCCCAGCATCTTGTAAATCAGACACAATGCCACTGGGCAAAGAGAGAGCTTCGTGCCCCAAGCCATCAGACAAGCGGGGTAGATGGCTTCAGCTCTGATCATGCTCTCGTCGCCTAGTGGGAGAGTGAAGGAACAAATCCAATAAGTCAGATATGCAGCACAGTGCATGACTGCATCAACACCAGTGGGGTTCGGGCCTCCTTGCTGCCCTTCCTTCAAAACTGGTGGGAAAGCAACTTGCCGCCGAACCCTCTTCTTCCACTTCAGCGCAGTCGGCGCCACAGTGGAAAAGTCATCATACTTTCACTCCCCGCTGAAGAAATACTAAAGCCAGGTGCCCATTCGCACACGCCTCTTCTCCCCAGGCTTGCGCGCTTCTTTGATGTTGTGCGACGAGCGGTAGAGTGTACGATAGGCCTTCATCAGGTAGCGATAAGCAAAGCCCGCCAGATATCGGCCCTCACCGTCTATTTGGTCCTTCAGCCAATCTGGCCAGCAGACTTCTTCATACGACTCACCGTTAATCGGTAGGCCACTCAGCTGTGAAAGGCTCCAAAGGTCTAAAGAAGTCTCTCCCTCTGAAGTGTAGAAAGTGTTATACTCTGGGCAGAAGACTTCAATCATACTGGAGCATAAACCCTTGGAGATAGGGTAGCGATACCTCGAGGCGTACACACTGTGGTATACGCCAGCTTGACCAAGATGGGAGCATAATATTGCAGGACGTAGTCCATGAACTCCACTGATCCAGGTCTGAATGTATGGGCATCGGTGGCCTTCAGCTCGGCAAACCACCACACGAAAATTTGATGCTTGAATCGGACCACCAAGCAGTCCAGCAGAAAAGATTCTTCTCTATACCCCCACTTCAACGGGACTAAGAACAAATCAAATATGGGCTTCTCTCAGTCAACACGACCCATAGTTTCATTCCAATAAGCAGGTACGAACTCAGGTGCTCTGGTCAACAGCCAATCCCTGGAGCCCTAGCACAACACTCCATTTGCGGGGTTCACCAGGTAGGTAGATGGGCCTTCCTCGCACCATGAAGTCTGTGAAGCTGTCCCTTTCAACAAGTAGTGCCTGCTCAGCTCTCCGGACGAGGAACAAATCCCTCTTCCCTTGAAGGTTACATCACCTCAGGAAGGCCTATAAACTAACCTTAATTAGGGTTAAACAGTAAAAACTTATGTGATTACTTAGCCGAAATCTTCCTATCGTGATGTCGAAACCTCCCCCTTTCCTCCATCGAGCGTGAGGCCAAACCAACCTTCTCCCTTCTTCTCCCGGCGGAAGTCACGGCCCCATCTCTACCCTTTTTCACACTCCTGTTCTCCTCTTGTTCTCCTTCCCTTCCTTCTCTTGTTAAACTTCGATCGCATTAAAGCTCTTGGACCCCACCACACACCCACATCTCACACTACGCACACTGTCTTTTCTTCTTCTGTTACTCCCTCTCCCTCCCCCGTGTTCCCCTGTCAGCGACATCACAGCCGCCCCGCGTCCGCGCCACTGCAACCGCTGTCCGCCAGCCACGGCCCGGAGCTGCACCGGCCTGCCGCTGCTGTTGGACCCCACCGCCATCAGTTCAGAGTGCCGCCCAAGTTCCCACTACCACCGCGATGAATATTCACCGTCGCGGCCCTGCTACAGCCACCCCACTGCGGCCACGCCAGCAGCCCTCCCGGCCGTCTTCTCTATGCTCCATCGGCTGCCATCGCCGCTGCCCGCCAGCGACTCTCCACCGCCGCTGACCCCTCTGCAGCGCAGGTGCTGCCACTGGCTCGCCGTTGCCACTGGGCCCCACCTGCCCGTCCAGCCACCGTTGCAGGCGTTGCACCAGCCACCTCGAGCCAGCCCACCGCGAAGGCCAGGCCAGCCACGGCCGGACCCGCACAGTGCCACCTGCAGACTCCACCCCTGCCGCCGCTACGGCTGCACCGCGCCAGCCAGCCACCGTCGATCCCGCGCCACCGCCAACGCGTCTGCTGTCGTGGAAGCCATCTTCACGTGCCACCACGTCTTCACCCCACTACAAGGAAAAGCGGTATTAGAGATAAAAATTTTCGACGGATTATAGCGTCACTATTTCAGATGCGATATATTTCTGAAATTTATCTGTAATTTCAGACGAAAATAAGTTCGTCTGAAATTCATTGAAAAATTACCTTTCCCACCTCGACAAAACCCTTCTCCCCTTGCCCCTTGATCTCCCTCTCACTCTCGGTCTGATCGTCGGTTCACCTCTCCTCCCCCATTCCGATGCCGTCCTTATCGTCGCTGCCTGAGCTCACCGTCGCCGCCAGTACGTCGCCGTCCTGGACACGGTCCTCACCGTCGCCATCCTCGCCGGTCCTCACCATCCTCACTGTCGCCATCCTGCTGGTCCTAGCTATCCCTCGCCATCTTCTTTGGTCCGGTAAGCCCCAAATAAGTTAATTCCTTAAAGTTCTGATACCAATTTGATGTAGGACGGAACTCAGTGGCCAGCAAAATGGACTCCGCAGTAGAGACAATGATGGATAGCACCTGTGGCCATGCTCATTGTAGGGGCGATGGACCACTCCATTTGATGTAGGACAGGATCCGAGTATATGAATTTCTTCTTTCTTCCTTTTTTTTATTTTTTTTCTCTATCTTTTCATAATATATTTTCTCTTTCTTCTTGCCTTTTTTTTATTTTGCACGATGGCAGGGAGAAGGAGAGAGATAGGGCCGTGCCGGCACTGGGCCTGCCGCCGATGACGACGGGGGGACCACGAAGGGTGGAGACGGTAGTCCGTGGTGGTGGAACGGAGGCCGGGTGATGCAGGCAAGGGGCCCACCGTGGAGTGCTAGCAGCAGCGGGGCACAGGCACCAGGTGACGATGCGGCGGCCCTGTGGATAGTAGCGAAGGGATGCTGTGGTGGCGGTGACCTCAGGCGATGGTGGCCTAGGGAGGAGGCCGACGAACCCTATCCGTGGCCTGGCGGCATCGGTGCTGCGGGTATGGATGCCGGAACGGCGATGGTGCCTAGGAGAGGGGCCTGGGAGTCGCCACAGGGCTGGCGGTGCTTTGAATGGGGGGGAGTCGTTCACAGAGAGAGGGGAGAGAAGGGAGGGGCCAGTGTAGGGTGAGAAACTTGGAGGAGAAGCAAAGAGGGGATGAGTTGGCTATGGGCTTGGTGGTGCTGGGAAGGCGTCAACGGTGGGACTCTCCGATGGGTCGCGTAGAGGGCGGGTACAGTGGAGAAGCAAAGGAGGGAAACACGGTTGGGGAAGGAGAGAAATAAAGAAAATAAGGAGCAGCAAATAAACAGTGTAAGAGAATAATGGCGGTGCGGTGGGAAGAAGACAAATGGACTAAACAAGTCAGAAGGAGGAGAAAGGAGAGAGGGAGGAAAGAAGAACAGATGGGGGGAAGGGGAAGAAAATAAAAAGATTAATAGCGGGAGATAGGGTGTTACCTGAGATGAAGCCAAAGTGAGATGGATGATAGGAAGGATAAGAGAGTAGAGGGAAGAGGGAAGACGGCTGTTAGGTCTTCCCTTTCTCAGCGAAGAAGAAATGACAAATGGAGAAGACGAACATGGCGGAATGAGAGGAATAAAAAAAATAAAAGACACATTAAATAACCATAGATGATGTTACGGTGGAGAAGAAGAAATGAAGGAATCAAACCTAAAAGAAGAAGGGAAGTACCGGAGGAGGTTAGATCTCACGCTAAGAAGACCCGCACGGACCATCCTCTCTCCCTCTCTCTCTTCTCTCAACGCACACCTCTCCACCACGGGAGACTCTCTCCCTCTCACGTACAACTCTCTTTCCCTCTCTGGCCTCTCACCACGCCACCCACGCCCGTCACTGCCATGCCCACGGCCATGCCACGCTCGCGAGACCCCCCTCGCCCTCGTCACCCTTGCTGGCTGCCTCCCCTCTCTCCCTGTCACCTCCGGCCAACCCACCGTCGCACTCCCTCTCTCTCTTTCAAACACCCTCTCTTCCTCTCTCTAACGCACATACACCTCACTCACCTGCACCCCCCTGCCTGCTCAACCTTCTCATTGCCAACCTCCTTTTTTCCCTGCATGCCCACGAGCCCCACTCCCTCTCTCATTTTTCTCTCTCTCGCGACCCGCCACCGCAACCACGCCCTCTGCCTGCACTCTCTCACCCCCTCTCCTCTCCACGCACACACACACACTCCTCTCCCTCTCTAACACAATCGGCCACCACTCCACCACATGTGCCCACGACGCCAGCACCACCACTGGCATCCACTCACGCCACCCCCACTGTCGACCCCGCCGGCATCCAGCACCTCCGTAGGCACTGCCACACCCCCTCCGTATCTTCTCTCTTTCTCTTTCTCTCACCTCCCGCTCTCTCCATCTCTTGTTCGCACCCTCTCCATACACCAACCCCCCACGACAAGCCTCTCCCTCTCTCTCTAACCACACACTCAATCACACCCTGCTGCCGCTCCCTTCCTCACTCTAACACACGAACCCACCGCCCTCTCTCTTTCTCTCTCTAACACCACACGCACACACTCTACACGTCGGTCGCACCTCCCACTCTCTCTCCCTCTGTGCATGCAACACCGGCCGCCCGTGACCTCTCTCTGTACCATCGTCAGCAGCCACTCCGACCCCTCCACACACAACATGCCGGCACGCATCTCCCTTCACCACCCACCCCAGCACTGCCTCCGCCAACCTCACCGCGGCCACCTCTCCTCGCATACCTATCGCACCCGGCCTCCGCTCCCTTCACCTCCCTCTCAAACACACACCGCCGCACGGCCCCCCGTCCACCTCTGGCCACTGCACCCTTCGTCGCGTCTACCCCGCCTGCACACCTCGCCTCCCACCACGACACCTCCTCCTCTCACCTGCACACATTAGCTACACCACTCTCTTCACACACCTCACTGTCCCCCACCGTCCCTCTCTCTCTCTCTCTAGTCCACACATGCATACCACTCCCTTGCCTTTCACCCTCTCTCGAATCCAAACAACTTGGTTGATCTTGAGTGTTTTTACCCTCTTTTCACTCATATTTTGTTGGAATCACCTAGTTCAAATTGCTTATTGAGTGTTTATTTCATGTTGTTTGCATTTTTCTAAGGTGTTTGCAATTGCATGTGGAATTGCTTTCATCCATTAGAGTCATCTCCTAGGGTCGATCCCTCCTTCAAGATCTATTCCAACCTGCTCTTCAAATTCACCATGGCTTCTTTCAATCCTCCCTGCTCCCAAGAGGAATCCCTTCCTCAAGGGCTCCTAGAAGATCCTTCTAGGGTTATTTCCTTCCCATCTGGAGAGGGGTCCACCCCTCCTCCGTCTTCCATCCCTATGGAGGGCACCCCGTCCACTCCGTCTCTTTCTCCTCCTTCTGCCAATTCTATTCTCCAAATGATGGCCCAGTTGGACCCGGCCCAACTTCAAGCTATCTATCAGGCGATGCAGGGGCCCAATACGCCACCTCCCATGGTTACACAAGGCCTATCCAATGCTTTCATTGCCCAGCCTAGGGTTGATGGGCCCTCCATCCAGTACACCCCAATTGATCTCACTCCGGTCCAACCTAGGACCATCACCTTCTCCAATCTAGAAACAGGCCAGTCCTCAGCATCGACCCAACAATCTTTTGATAAGGGAAAGTTCACTCTCCCTTCCTCTTTTCAAGTGGATCACCATACGTCTAGCCCATCAGTGCCACAAGTTCTTGTGGGCCCATCTGATTTTATGCGCCCTCAGCAAGGGGCAGCCCAAGTTCATCCTAGTTTGGGTCATCCTTCGGCCCAATATCCTTCTTATGGGCTCCTTCCGACTCCGGCTCCTTATCCTCCTGCCCCTTCTTATGGGCCGCCACCTCCAGCTACCTATCCTTCTGCTCCTCAAGTTCAAGCCTCTTCTTTCACTAATCCTACTCCATCTTGGGAGTAGGAACTCCTTGATAAATGGGCCACCATGTAACAACAACTCAACTTTCTCTAAAAGCGGGTTGGCCCACAATCCTAGGCAGACATTCCCGTCCCAAGTTTTTAGAATATCTGATTTCCTCCCCAGTCTGAGCTCCCTAATTACCGGAAGTATGACAGGAACGGTAATCCCTTCATTCATGTGAGGGACTTCTTATATGAATCTGCGCAGTTCAAATATGATGATCGCATTATGGCGTATTTGTTCTGCCGATCGCTAGATGGAGTTACATTAGAATGGTTTTACTCTCTGCCATTGGAAGATGCTGAGAGTTTTAAAGTGGTCAAAGATAAATTTATTCAACGGTTTCCGATGTACCCCTCACAACAATCCTTTATCCCTTTAAGGGGCTTATCCGCCCTTGGGAGGCCTCGCGGGTTCCAAGTGTTATCAGGTATATTTGATAATTTATCGGGTATATCTGGTATCCGGGATCCGGGACGTTACAATTACTGTATGCCTTGCACGAGAGATGGGATCTGGTTAGCAGGGCATTCATCTTCCCGTGGGGTCATATGATCCCAACATTGGAGGGCATGGCGAGGATCATGGGCTTGAGGGTGCATGGCAAAGCAGTGACACGGTACACCTCTGCAGACTACCGGGATGTAGCACATGACCTGCTGGGACTGGATTTGATCAGGCCGGGACGCCACCCCTCCCAATTATTGTGGGCGAGACTCCAAGAGAGCCTGGGACTGAGAGGAGCAGTGATCACAGTGGGGGAGTTACTAGAGCAGCACATTGACAGAGTGATCGAGTAGGTTCACCCGAGAGTGGCGGCGGAGGCGGGACCAGAGGGAGACAGAGTTTTAAGGCGATTCCTGATCCTACTGTTCGGGAAGCTACTATTTTCGACCAGAGCAGATGTGATCAGTTGTAGGATCCTACCCTTGTTGGAGGATCTGAGCAGAGTGGAAAGATATGCTTGGGGAGCGGCAACGCTGGCCTTCCTTTTTGAGTCCCTCAGCACGACGGATCAGGAGACAATGCTAGGCAGCTTCTCGCCATTCCTACAGGTACATGCTGAATTCTAAATGCTTCTATATGATGATTACTCATGATTGCTATATGCTGATTTTTGCCTTCTAAAATGCAGATCTGGAGCTTTCTTTACCTTTCTGGGATTGGGCGAGGAACACAACTACACCTGGAGAGGATCCCCATCTCGAGGCGGTGGGCTATAGCCCGAGATATGGGGTCGGTTATGAGATTGACCCGAGCCATTCTGGATGATATTGACTCTTTCCCACATGCATCGGTGAACTCCCGAACTCAAACTTCTAGAAAGCTTCTAAATGCTAACTTTGACTCAATTGCCCATTTCAGGTGCGCTGGATACCGTATCAGGATGAAAGACACGAGGGATAGCCATGGGTGGCGGCATCCCTAGCGTACAACAGGTGAGACATCTGGCTGCACTACATCAATGTCATCGAGCCCCTCCACTATCGCCTGATCATGAGGACCAAAGGTGCACACCAGCTCGTGGAGGAGTTCCCCAGCCGAAAAGATGAGCACCCTGGGAAATCGTCAAAGGGGATTAGTGTTGGGTTGCATTTAGGAGTCCGGGCATACTTCATCTTGTTACAAACAAGTCCGTGCATGTTTTTCCTTCATGCATATTCAAGTTCATGCATGTCTTATTTTTGCAAGTCCAAGGTCCATGTACACATAGTCCAAGTCCGTGCATGTTTCTTATGTGCCTTAAGAAGTCCGTGCATGTTACATTTCTGCAATCCAAGATCGGTGCATGTTTTGGTTTGAACACCAAAGTCCATGCAAGTTTCCTACCTTGGCCACATAAAGTCCGTGCAGGTTTCCTGCCTTAGCCACATAAAGTCCATGCAGGTTTCCTGCCTTGGCCACATAAAGTCCATGTAGGTTTCCTGCCTTGGCCACATAAAGTCTGTGCAGGTTTCCTGTCTTGGCCATACTAATTCCATGCAGATTATAAGTCCTTGCTTGTTTCACCAATGCATTCTAAGTCCGTGCAATGCAACGTTCGTGCATGTTTTGGTGTGAACACCAAGTCTGTGCAAGTTCTGGTGTGAACATCAAGTCCGTGCACATTTTGATTTGACCACCAAAGTTCGTGCATGTGTTTTGGCATAAACAACAAGTCTGTGCATTTGGCATCTTAGAGTCCTTGCTACCAAAGTCCCTGCATACATAGTCCGTGCACATTTCCTTAAACGAAGTCCATGCATGCTATTTGTTCTATTACATCTGAAGTCCGTGCATGTTGTGTCCATGCATAAATTGCAAACATAAGTTCATGCATAAGCAAGTCCGTGCATACTTCATCTTGTCACACAAAGTCTGTGCATTGTTTAGACCCATTACATTTTGAAGTCCGTGCAAGTTTTACTCCAGCATACAAAGTCCATACACACCAAGTCCGTGCACATTTTCTATTAGAAGGAAAACACAGTTCATGCACTTTCTTTGCAAGTCCTTGCACATTCTATTTTCTCACTCAAGTGCGTGCTAGCTACATGTTTGTGAGCAAAGTCCTTGCATGTTTCTTCCTTCATACATACATTCACATATACAAGTCTGTACTTATTTCTTTTAGGGACTAAAATAGCAGGGACTTCTTGAGTATCAGGATAATGGCACGTGATCCAAGGACATTCCTAATTCACAGGTGCTGCCACGTGGACTCTTATTTGTCCAGATTCTGACAAGAGGCATGATTCTCCTGAAGCTTCCAGGCAGGAGTATTCCCTCCACAAGCCTAGGGCATGAGCGTGCATCCTCAGACTGAAGGAGTATATAAAGGATCCTTCTGCAATTTAAGAACATATATCTCTCCGATAGAAATTAAGAAGGATCATTAGAGAGAGAGCAGAGAGAAGAAGAGAGTTCGAGAGTGAAAGAGCAGCAGAGAAAATAAGAAGAAGAAGAAAGAAAAAGGGAGTAGTAGCAGAGTAGAGGTGATGATAGCAGACAGAGAAAAGAGAAGGTGAGAGCAGTAGAAGAGAGAAAGAGAGAGAGAGAGAGAGAGATCGTGGAGAAGAAGCTGAAGATCTGTTTCTACTGGATAGTGGATCAAATCCAGGCCAGTCAGCTCCGAGAGAGATCCACATCTGTCGTGATTTCTTTTACAGCTTTCAGTCACTGTATTTTCCCCATTTCTTGTTTTCCATTTTACCTTTCTTTGTTCTTCCAATCCTTTAGCTTGAGGTTGGGTTCCTCCTGTGGACTCAGGAGAAGGGAGACTTGGTGTCTCTAGTTTACAAGTGACTAGGTGTCATTTGTGGTTTCTCTCTGGGTATCAGAGAAAGGGGGACTAGGTGTCTCTAGTTGCAGGTGACTTGGTGTCACTTGTGGGTACCCTCCTGCTTGGAGGAAGAGAGACTTCGGCCTCTGGTTGCTCGTGACTTGGTGTCACTAGTGGTTGCCCTCTAGGTTGGAGGAAGAGAGGAGTGTGTTCCTCTGGTCAAGCTGTTAGGCAGCGGTTGTAGGCAAACTGTAAGGCCCAGCGAATTTTTCAAGCTGTTAGGCAGTGGTAATCCAAACTCTAGTTGGAGTGTGGGGTGGACGTAGGTCTGGAAGACTGAACCACCTAAAAATCATCTGTCCCGTGGTTTGATTGTGATGTGTACTTCTTTATCTTCTACCCCATTCTCAGGTTGCATGTGCGTTCCATATTAGTAACATTTCTGTGAGTGGTCTAAGTTCAAATTTGGAATCGCTGCTAAGTGTTTGTCTAAGTGCTTGAGAGATATATATGCGTTCTATATCTGACTGTCTTCAGTCACAGTAGATGAATGCTTAGGTTCATTTCCATCAACGATTCTGAAACTGCGGATGTTGTGTATACACATGCTTGATTGGGTTTTGATGACTGCATAGATTTGCTTAAGGGTCTTAGCGGATCATGTGCATATTACACTAACGTGTTTATAAAATTATTTTTGGGAACATGTTAAATACACTCTTACTTCCTCCTATTATGTAAATTTGTTTTGCGTATGACTGCAAATTTGTTTTGCATATATTAATATGCGAATTTGTTTTGCATAACTGATATAAATTATGAATTTGCTCGAACTCATTCTAAGGTTATTAAATGATCTTATGTGAGTGGGAGATGATTGTAGTTGTCTGACTCTGTTTTCGAGTTCGCCATATAAGAAAGTTTAATATAATTAGTTTGGACTTCTGTTAGCAAATTGAGACGACGTGTAAATTGATGTCGTTTACTTTCTCTATTTATATAGTGGTCGATAGTCATGGCTGCCAACTAGGGGTGAAAAATTAAACAACACAAACTACGATATGTGGCACTGTAAGATCCAATATCTCCTAGATGAGCAAGAGTTGCTCGACCATCTTACTGTTACCATGTTATCACCCGAAGAGGGCAACACCGTCTAATATCGCCAAGACCAAGAAACCTATAAGACTTGGTTTAAAAGAGATCGCAATGCGCGCTTTACTATGCTAAGCGCGATGGAGGACGATCTCATTGGCGAGTTTGAGAGTTTTAGTACTGCCAAGGAAATGTGGGATCATCAGTTAAGATTTGTCTTTGGGGAGATGTCTGTGACCCAGTTGAGGGCTCTTATTTTGAAATTTGAAACCTATCGGAAGGACTCGCGCCACACGATGACTGAGCATCTGAGGGTTATGGATCATATGATTCGTGATTTGAAGACAGCGGGACATGATCTCACAGACGAGCAACAAGTGCAGGCTGTGATTAGATCTTTGCCTGACTCGTGGTTCCAAATGAAATAAATTCTAACACATAACGATAATATCAAGAATTTTTCAGATATTTCTCGTCATGTAGAGTTGGAAGTTGAGCGCAAGATTCTGCATCACGCCATTGCTAATGTCGATCAGAGTAGTCACCGATGTGGCAGGAAGGGATCACAGAGGAAATTTTAACTACGAGATGCCGCACCATGTCCCAAAGAAAATCAGTCCTTTAAGCACCGCCATGGAAGACGTGGTAGGAAAAAAAAGAAAGACAAACATCATATAAGATGCTTTAATTGCAGGAAGAAATACCATTTCGCTCATGAGTGTCCTGAGCCGAAGAAGGTAATTAATGTACCTAGCTCTACCATAGCTGTCAAGGCGGCCGCTTAGGCGCCGCCTAGGCGTCCGGGCGGTTGGTGGCAGCCCAAGGCGTCTGTCCGCCTTATCAGGAGTTTCTTACCCTAACTCAAGGGTCCATGACGGTGTTTGAGTATGAGGCACGTTTCGCGGAGCTGTCCAGGTATGCACCTCATATTGCAACTGACGAGTGACAAAAGGTGAAGAAGTTCGTGATGGGCCTTCGACCGTCCCTAAGGTCCAGATTAGTGGCCTTCAATCATCGGACGATGGATGAAGCTCTTAGTGCAGTATGTCGACAAGAAAGCGAGATGGAGCAATATTAAGAAGAAAAGAAAGCATTGATGAAGAGGCCATCATCGTCCTTACATCGACAAGACCGCAAGAAGAAGAAGACTTTCCCTCGACCATCGGAGTCTACACCAGTAAAGTTAGCTTCACCACAAGCTGGTGGATCAGGTGGATCGTTCGGAGGCAAGGCAGAATGCAAACATTATGGAAAATGGCATGGAGGTAAAGAGTGTTGGATGGTGACTGGCAGGTGTTTAAGATGTCGAAGTCCTGATCACAAGATTAAAGATTGTCTGAAGGCACAGTCGTCTACGCCCACTATAGCCCTAACGACAATAGCCGAAGTGCCTACAACAGTGAAACCAACTGGGAAGTCTAGAGCGCCAGCATGAGTATTCGCACTAGCTAAGGAAGATGCAGAGCAAGCGGACCATGTGACCGAAGGTATGCTTTTGATATCGGGCTTCTATGCTAGAGTCCTATTTGACACTAGTGCTACTCATTCGTTCGTGTCCGATCGATTTTCAAAAATATTACATGATAAGTTGGGTTTGATGGCAAAAGATTTAGATGTGCCCCTTCAAGTGCACACGCCAGCAAGAGCATTATCCACTACCAACAGTTATCCTTCCTTGTTTATAAATGTTGAAGGGCGGGAATTGTCAGGTCACTTCTATCTTTTGAAGATGAAGGACTATGATGCTATTCTTGGTATGGATTGGCTGGAGAGATAATATGCTCTCATTGATTGCCGCAAGAAGTGGGTTGTTTTTCACATTCTTGGCGAGAAGGAGTTCTTCCACCCTTTACCCAAGTTTGGGTCAGGAAAGTTCATGGTCTCAGCCTTGAAGGCAACTGGATCATTGTACAAAGGTTACAATGCATTCCTAGCTTGTGTAGTGACCACAGCTGAAGTCAAGGAAGCGCCATCAGTAGAGAGGATTGAAGTGGTTTGAGACTTCCCCGATGTCTTTCCTGATGATTTGCCAGGGTTGCTACCAGTCCGGGAGATCGAATTCTCTATTGATCTTCTACCCGGTAAGGCACCGATTTCTAAAGCACCTTATCTAATGGCACCAACACAAGCAAATAGAAGTGGCCTTGGCTATGGCCGCATTCCACCCACATTTATTCTTGCAATGGGCAATAACCCACTGGGTCATGGGGAGCAAGTGGATGTGCTGAGAGCTAATCATGGTCCTAATATCCTTTGAGTTGATTAGGAATTCCCCTAGGATAAGAGAGGGATCTATAGGGGAAATTATGTGGCACATTAGGTCCTCATCCCCCACCTTAGTCTTAGGGAGTGCTAGTAATGTCTCGACCTCCTCCAGAAGGATAGTAGCTTCAAATGTGGGAAAGACGAATGTATGGGTTTGAGGATATCATATCTCTACTGGAGCCGAAATGCTATGCCAATCCAGTGAGAGTTTATGGTAATTTTTGGCCAAAATAAGCAATGGATGGAGGTGCTAGCATTTTAGAATGGAGATCACGTCTAATGGGAGTTCACGAATCATGGGAGCCACCCATTTCAGGTTGGAATAGCACCTTGGGCCAAGGAGAAGCTTAGGTAAGGGAAGAAAAAAGAAGTAAAGAAAGAAGAAGGAGAGGAAGAATAATTAGAGAAGATTTGAATGGAATTTGACAAATTTGAGAATAATTGCATATGACTTACCTCTCTTAAGGGATTTGTGCTCAAGTGATTGGGAATAGAAGTCAGCCGTTACAGCGCCCCGTACTCCTTTCTGGCCACCTTTGGCCCGTCGTAGGAGCCCTCACCCATTGTGTTGGCTTCAAGAGTTCTCTTCATGATGATTTGAATGGTTATGCTAAGATTTTCAAGGCTTGAAAAATGAGTTCGTATGAATTGTGAGTTTGGAATGCCTCCCTTCTTATAGGGCCTTAATTCCTAGACCTTTCCACCTAGGATTGAGGTAGATAGGCTCAATTGAGGGTAGGATAGGGACTCTTTGAGAGAGTCGCGATCGGAATTAACAGTGCTCTGACTTGGTGGTCCCTCGAGCGACCGCTAAGTTAAATAGTGGTCATTCAAGGACCATTTCTTTGTGCCTCCTGGACTCGTATCTCCTTCTGTGATTAACGGTCTCGGGTGAGGCCATCTTTCTTTACAAATGGTCATGGTGAGACCGTCTCCCTGAACTTGGCGGTCTTCAATTCACCATCTATTTCACTCATTCGGTCGTGGTTCATTCAGACCTTAGTGGCCTATCGGGCGACCGCCAAACCATTTTAGCAGCCATGTTGCGATCACCTCTGTAACGTCCCAGAGTACACAATATCGATAACCCGATACTAGGTATCGAATTACCGCCATTATGCACTGAGAGCCCATGATAGCTGTGTGCTTCCTATTAATAGGATGAATGATATGTATGCATTAAGGGAATGAATGTTCGATGTTATACCTATCTCTCCCACTCTTCTCACAATTTGTGTATCCGATTGTTCCCCTCGTGCGTCTGATTTCTGAATTCGGGTTCTCGACATTGAACATGCCCTGGAACCCCACGGGCTATAGAAATGACCCCCTCCTTGGGTCCTCTATGCTAATGCAATGGCCATGCCTTGCTTTACCCGTTCCGTGGATTCTGTGGCTAGAGGCACACCTGTGTGTGCACCTCGGCCTATTTCAATTCGAGGTTGATTCCCCGATACCTCCCTACACTATTCCATTACCCAGGGGGAATTGGGGTCACCTCCAGAACTCGTGTGTTCGCCCTGTGCTATTTGGGTCATCTTTATGTTTGGATTGTTCTAGCCTACGGCATGTGAGCCATTCGCCAACATTAAGCTGTTAACCACCTTAATTCGCACACTAATTGTCTTCCATATCTCCGTGGGTGCTAACCCCCCCTTTCTCCCCGTGAGCATTAACATGTTAATTTCGTGAATGCCAACCTATCAATCAACTGAATGCATCTCTTGTCGTGCATCTCTTTTCATCCTATTTGTGATTTACAATCATCGAGTTAGGCTAATTCCATTAGCTTCGCCCTAACAACCCGGGGAAGGGGACATCCCCCACTGTTGCATTAGAAACCCCTATTGGTCGGAAGGATTCCATCTGTGAGTGATGGATATCCCCATGGACCCTTGGGTGAATATTAGCAGGGGTTTAATCCCGACAATTCAAACCCACAGTCCTTCGGGACCTTGTGGTGGCCAAGGGATGCGAGCCCCTCGTAGGCTAGCCCTCAGGGTTTCGTTCCCTACTAGTCATCCCTAGTTCTGATGTAGTGCCGACTATGGGTCGTGTGCCCCTTGTAGGCTAGCCCTGGGGGTTGTCGCTTCCCTCATTAGTCGTCTCATCTGTTCGGTTTAACCTACGGATCTTGGTGCCCCTAGTAGGCTAGCCTTCGGGGTTTCCTATCCGTTTGGGTCTGCCGGCCGTCGTTGTGCCACCCGACTCTTAGGGATTTACTCCACTACGTGAGTACTTCCCTGCTTCTCACCCCCGCAATCCTCTGGGATGGGGAGATGCTGCCCGATTTCTGTCGTGAATAAGATAATAAAACCTGTTCAATAATTTGAGCTCAATAAACTCGTTCTACTAAGAATGGACGTTGTGCTCGTGTATGAACCTCGCACGAACTTGTGACTCTGCTTCTGGAAGGCCCGGGGATTTCCCATGTTGCTTCATGTGGCCAAAATTTGTTCCATTGAACTTTGACCATAGTGATCATTTTATTCCAAAGTTGGCGTACTTCTTGCTCAATTATTTTGATGGACTTTTGCTCGTGCGTCAAGTCCTTTTGAATCTCCAAGTTATCATAGCTTATAACATGGTATGGATTAGGTACGTACCTTTTGAGCATTGAGACATGAAATGCATCATGTGCTCCAGCCAATTGAGGAGGCAAAGCTAGTCGATAAGCCACTTCGCCAACTCTTTTTAGAATTTTAAAAGGGCCAATAAACCTCGGAGTAAGTTTACCTTTGATGTCGAATCTTCGAATACCTCGACCTGAAGAGACTTTGAGAAACACATGGTTGCCTATTTGGAATTTCAGGTCACGCCTTCGATTATCAGCATAAGATTTTTACCTATTTTGGGCCATCTTGAGTCTCTCTCGAATTAGCTTGACCTTGTTGGTAGTATCCCTAATTATCTCTGGACCTAGAACTTGTCTTTCCCCAACTTCACTCCAGCAGATAGGTGAGCGGCAACTTCTCCCATATCATGCCTCGAATGGTGCCATTTTAATACTAGCTTGATAGCTATTGTTGTAGGTAAACTCCACTAGAGATAAATGGTCGTGCCAGCTTCCACCAAAGTCCATAACATATGCTCTCAACATATCTTCTACCACTTGATTGGTCCTTTCGATTTGTCCATCAGTTTGTGGATGAAATGCTATGCTGAAATTCAATCGGGTCCCCAAAGAATGTTACAGACCCTTCCAGAATTGTGAAGTGAATTGAGGATCTCGATCGAAAATAATAGTGACAGGGACACCATGTAACTTAACAATCTCCTTCATGTAGAGAGCAGCCAAGATATCCACAGACCATCGACTTTTAATAGGCAGGAAGTGAGCCAATTTGGTTAAACGGTCTATGATTACCCAAATTTCATCATGTCCACCTCTTGATTTAGATAGTCCCATGATAAAATCCATCCCTATACTATCCCATTTTCACTCCGAAATTTTCAAGGGATGTAGTTTTCCAGCGGGCCTTCGGTGTTCTGCCTTAATCTGTTGACAAGTAAGGCAACGTGATACATAATCCGCTATTTCTCTCCTCATATTGGGCCACCAATAATTCCTTTTGAGATCTCGATACATCTTGGTAGCACCAGGGTGAATGGTGTACTTAGACTTGTGAGCTTCTTCTAAATTAATTTCTTAGTATCAGCATGATCCGGTATATAAACTCGGTCCTTAAATAACAATCTTTCATCAAAAATAAGATTTGGCTAATTTCTTTTATTGAGGGAAGAACTCGCGACCCTCAAGTGGGCCCCTCCCTCTCTTCTCTCTCTTCTACATCATTCCTTTACCCCGTAGTCAGTGGCCCCTCTGCACCGCCACCTCGCACCTCCCCCCATGCCGCCACCCTCTCCCTCCTTCTCTCCCCTTCTTCCTGCAAAGCCGGCAATCCCGCTACCCTGTCCCCGTGCAGCAGCCCTCCCTCTTCTGTCTTCTCCTCCCTGCAAGCCACCACCGCAGCAACCCTCCCTCCTCTTCTCCTTCTTGCAAAGCCGATCGATAGTCCCCCTACCCAGCCGCCGCAACCCTACGAAGTCACCCTCCTTCCTCCTCCTTCCCGCGAAGCCGACGGCCCTGCCGCCCCACCACCCGCAACAGCCCTCCCTCCTCTTTCTTCCTCCTTCTTCTGAAGCCGGCCGGCAGCCCCCCTGCCCAGAGCCTTATCGCCTCAACCCCACAGTGACTCAGGAAGTACGCATCATCGTCATCTTCCCTGGCCTCTTCTCGAGGGCATCAGAATAGGTGGAAAGGTCGAGAGCTCCACGGGTGCTACACACGGAGCTCCGCCGATTGGGCCTCTCTCTCTCTCTCTCTCTCTCTCTCTGTGTGTGTGTGTGTGTGCATGCTTTCGTGATAGAGCCTTGTCCAAGGTGACGGGTCTATTTCTCTCTTCCTCTCTCTCTCTCTCTCTGTGTGTGTGCACGAAACAGGGAGATCCCTATTCCCTTCTCTCTCTCTATATATATGTGTGCGCGCATGCATTCGTTATAGAGCCTTCTCCAAGGTGACGGGTCTATTCTCTCTCTCTCTCTCTGTGTGCGTGCACCCAACAGGGGAGATCCCTCTTCCCATTTCTCTCTCTACGCGTGTGTGTGCATGCATTCGTGATAGAGTCTTGTCCGTGACAGGCCTCTCTCTCTCTCTCTATGTGTCTATATATGTGCATCATGGTGGAAAATCATGCCGACTACAATATTGCCTCTCTCTCTCTCTCTCTCTCCCCCCTCCTTCCTATTTCCTCGTTTGATTAGAGAGAGAGAGCGTGTGACATAGAGCGAGATGAATGAAGCAAGAGATGCACAACTTTCATATCTCATATTCATCATTTTTATTAAGAGACATTCGGGAAATCTTCACCCGGATGTTCTCACTTCTAAACAGTACGTAGATGACTACGTACATGTCTCAAAAGCTATAACATATATATATATATCACATTTACGTATCTCCAACTGATCGTTTATTATGAACTACCACCAGACCTGACCACTGTCCACTATAAATTCCACCAAAATTCCATACCTTCATAAAATCCTACAAACTAATTATCCCAATTCTCCTGACTTCCATAGCTAAAACTTTCATGAAGACCTCTCCACCCAGATCTCTCCTTAATCACCCGGTCAACCCCCATTCTCAGGAAATCTCACTTTCTACCCTGTCAGTCCCCCACTAGTGGATTAGCAGCTTCTAAAATCTTTCACGGCCAGCACTAAAGATTTAGAATTATTTCTCCCATCTGGTGTCGAATTATTCTGAAATAGCTTTCCAACGCCACTGACCTCGCATCGATCTGACATCGGCACTGATCGCAGCAACGTTTCTCGCCAGGTTGCGCGCTACCAAATAGCAGCCCTGGTTCGTGGACGACATCCGGCGATCATCCCCGGGGCGACCGCCTCACGTTCCGCGAGGCCGACCAGCACGTCGCCACCCCCGGGACCACCCATCCAGGGGCCATCGATATTGCAGCAACTTCCCGACTTCTACGGACCGCCAGCTAGGATGTGTGCCCCACGAACGCGCGTGCTTGCCTTGTCAAAGCGGCCCCGAGTGCTGCCCGTCAACCCGATCGCGTCACTCCCGGCTTCCTTGTGTAGCCCTTTACCTCCCTGCATGGAGTGGGTAAAAATCAACACTTCTGTAATTAGAATTAATTATTGTACCGGGAGTACGAGTTCGACCAGGGTCATCTTCCCTACGCCCGACGCGTGGAGGTACACCCGCACTCCCTCTTTAGTTAGTTAATTGCTCATCTAGTATATTTCTTGACGCCGCTGCTAGTGAGCACGATAGGATGTCTAGCTTGCTGTTTCAATCATCGCTGTGAGTTGTGAGTGTGAAACCCGTCCCGTGAGTCATTCTGAGCACGAGAGTGAGCCGACCACCCAAGACTCAACGTCGGTTTCTCAACTGTGTAGATAGACTCGTTTCCCTCACCGGGGACGACTGTGAGCGAGTGCTTCTTGTTTGAGACATCTTTGTCCCTTCGGGAACCACGTTAGGTGATGACTTGGTCGTATAGTTACTGGTCGCGTCGTCTAGTGAGTCGTGTCATTTCATCTAGGTCATAGGATCGTGTCCACATATCGAGTCACATAGTCGTCCCGCATCAAATTGGTATCAGAGCACGGTTTGAGTCTAGGGTAGTCATTTTTTTCAAAAAAAAAAGTATTTTAAAGTTGCATTGGTCCATCCACATAGGGTCTTAGAGTCTACATGTGTAGTTAAGTCTACATTCCAACTTGTCATGTTGTCTGAAAGCAAAAGAAAAGAAAATGAAAACAAAAAATAGACTAAAAAAACACAAAACAAACAAAAAAATTACCTAAATGAATAGTGTGAAGCCACTCACAGTTACCTCCCGGTCTGTCTCCTGGGATAGACCTGTGAACAAATACGCCAGCACGGTGACTCCCCAGGCATACTGCCCTACTCTCTCGAGGTCCACTAAGAGCTCTAGGAAGCGACAGTGGATGCCGTCTCCCTTTGAGCTCACTACCAATCTCCCCAGCAAAAAGAGGAGAAATCTCCTCAAATCCATGTTGGACCTCTCCCAATTGCTGGCATCTATGCAATACACAGCACGACACCCTCTTTTGGTCCTCTCCATGAATTCTTCCAAGGACTCATCATCACGTGGACGAGTCTAAGTAAGCCCCAGTGCCTCCATGATGTACGCCTTGGGTACTGACCTCCTTTTTCGATCATCCAGGTCCAACCCCAATAGCTTCTGGGCCCCCTCTCGGTAGTCAGGGTAGCTGACTCCGGTCACCACCTTGCCATCCACCCTGAGGCTTGTGATTCGGACCACGTCTTCTAGGCTGGGCACCATGTGTCCCTACGGCATTAGGAAAGCTCGACTCTCTGGGTCCCATCTGTCGCGCAATGCTTGGATGAGGACAAGGTCGAGTTTGATTGGCTCGATCTGAAGAAAGGCCCCGAACCCCATCATGTCTAGCCTGGTCTTCTGGAAGTCTGAAAGACCTCGATATGCGGCAACCACTAGCTCCCAGGAAATGTGTGATCTCATCGTGCTCTGCACACACACAACAAGTGAGAAAAGGGGAGCTTTACCAAGGAAGAAAATGAGAAGAAAGGATGAAGGGACGAGAAGGTTCATCTTACGAGTTGTGATTGGGTCCTCTCACTGACGTGCCCTTCCATCTCTGAGAGTTTCCTGGAACTGCTGCTAGACCTACTCCTCTTTGAGGAGTGGGAAGACTCACCTTCCGCCATGAAACTAGATTCACCCTCCATTCAGAAACTCTCACTTTCACTCTTCAAATCCTCTCTTACTACTCCAATCCTTCAAAGGAGAGCGAAGGAGGGAAGTATTTATAGGAGTGGAAGAGGCCCGAGACAGGGCTATCACCATTCCCTCATAGTCCTCGTGATAGGGCGCCTCTTTTGCCGCTCCATGTGCCACTTGGCCGCTTGCACAGGGTAATTGATCAGGGCAGAGTGATCTGACGACTCGCTCCCTACGCAGTCTAGGGGTGGCTTGTCGTGTTGTAAATAATCTTGAATAAAAAAGAAAAAAAGAAAACAAGAAAAAAAATGAAAGGATGTGTTTGTCTGGAGGATTGAAATCTCGCATCGGAGTCGAGCTAAAAGTCATCATTGCTAAGTCCAACGTAGGATTCCCGCAAAAAAGAAAGGGATGCATCTATCGGGAGGTTTGAAATCTCACATCGGAGTGGAGCTGAAAGTCGTCATTGTCGACTCTGACGCATGATTCTCGCAGAAAAGGAAGGGATGTGTTTGTCGGGAGAAATCTCACATCGGAATGGAGCTAAAAGCCATCATTGATTACTTCGACGACAGATTCCCATGGAAAAGGATGGCCGCAGTGAGACACGATTCCCTATTTTCGGGTAGGGTCTCGTCAATCGTAACATATGGGAATAGTCTAAAGGAGAAGAAGCGTAGGGGAGAAGGAACTGGGAACTAAAACATTCCATATAAATTGCCATGGACATCATAAGAGAGGGGGTGGGTGTACAAGCATCTCTCTAACTCTCATTGCCGCACCCCGGGCCACTCTTCTGGTCGTCCCTTTCCTTTATCCTAAGATGAGGGTCCTTAGGGGGCCTCTTGGAAGTTCTACAAGGTATCATTCGCTCCACCACACAGTGCACGCTCATCCTCGGCTGTTCGCTGCTACTCTACGGAGGTGACAAAGGAGCTACACACAGAGAGGTAGTCAGACTGATGAAGGCATGCCCTGAGCACCCGTGCTCTCTCGTGACGCTCTAACTATCTTGCAGCCTCTGCTCCGCTGCGTCGAGCTTATGCTCCGTGGTGACGAGACTCAACTAGTCCCGTCATCGAGGCCTCTAGAGCCCTCTTCTCCTCTGTCCCCTCTCTCCCTCGCTGCCTCTCTCCTTGACTCCTCGAGGGCGATCCTTAGCTTCAAGATGTCACGAGGTAGCTTCTCAGTCTCCCGATGCCGTCGCTCCTCCTCCGGTCTAGCTAAGTAGGCATCACAGGCATCCTACACTCGGAAGCATCTGGGTGCACATACAAAAATGTTGTGCTCGGCCAACCTCCCGAACTAGAGACACTCTACACCAGTCTCTATGCAGTGCCGCAAGTGGTCGGCACTATCCACCACAGGCACGTCATCTTCCTACCGGTCTTAGAACTGGGTCGGGAACCACGTGCGCCAGTTTACGAGCTTCGCCTCATTGCGGGTCTTTTGCCCAACATGGTTCGGCTCGTCCGCACTTGCCCACTCACATGCTAAGTCCAAGGTCTTTGTCACACCCTGTACATTGTCCAAAAATAATAATAATAAAAGAGTAAAAAACAAAAAAAAAACACAAAACACAACAAAAAAATAACAAAAAAATGCACTGGCGATAAGGCTCCGCGTTTATTTCTTGAGAACAATAAAAGAACTACATCAGGGGTTTAGGCACTTCAGGCCTCAGTTTCCCCAGTTCGGTTACATAAGCCCTCCATAGTTCGCACTCTTCTTCTACATGCACCATTGCCCTTCCCGAAAAGCTCGTTTTCCATGACACTTTGATGGTCTTCACATCCCTTGCAACTCCCTTCGTACCGAGCTCCCTCTTCCTCAGAGGAGGAATGTCAGATAGCAATGGGAACGAATGACGAGGGAGGCCGATTTGAGTATAACACCGATGTGCATTGTTAAGAACCAACTCAGTCGCGCCAACAAGCTGGAGCTCTACATCCGGGGAAGACCGCGTGAGAAGTTCGCATGAGAGTAAACATGTTGGCGCACAAGTGAACATGTTTTCTGTCATGGTGCTGAAGTGGGCCTGCCAATCTTCGCGTCTCTTCAGCCAGGGACTGCGATTCATCACATTATCACTAAAGCCTAACACCTCGGCTATATGGTAGAGAGGGCTTGCTTGAAAAATCCTTGAGGCAGTCGACATCCCCTCACGCTGGTCAAATTTGAAGTGGAGGTCGATCCAGCAGTTGAGAAGAAATATGCACCCATAAGGAGGTCAGCTCATGCTGGAGGCCATGAGACCGCTGTAGAGATATGCCAGGATGGTGGGCCCCACTCGCTTGCCCTCCCAAAATCCACAAATCGCACTCAATTGGTCTTCTTCCACAATGTTGTCAGTGCACGAAAATAGGAGGGCACTTCTTCCCTAAGACACGATTTCCAAGCTAGTTCCGAGGGCTTCCCCGACTATGCCGTAGCATCCACGGGGGGAAGAATACTAGTTAGAGGCCTGGCTTATGGTCGATAGCCAGTGTGTGCACATGGAGTCAGGGGCGTTGGACTCACGTCGACGGGCGTGACCCTGACTGGACCTTGCAGTGGTGGTTTCCACGTGGACCTAGTGCCGTGTGAGTTGGCCGCCGACTTCGGCCCGTTCGGTTCGCTATTGTGCTTGCTTGTGTAGGTCCAAGGTTGTGTCACATCACGAGGGATCGACTTTGTTCTCCTCACTCCGGGGGGAGTGACTATCCCGATTGCATACCAGCTCACTTTTCCTGCTACCAACAACATAGCCGAGTATAAGGCTTTCCCTGCTGGATTGAAGCACGCCTATGTCTTGGGCGCGTGATACTTGAACATTATAGGAGATTCTCAGTTGGTGCTGCGTCAGGTTCTCTCTACCTATCGCACCTATGACCCTAAGCTCAAGCCCTATCAAGATCTGGTCACTCTCTTGGCTAAGTAATTCCGCAAACTTATATATATTCACACTCCTCGATCTCAGAACATTCTTACCGATGCACTTGCATCGCTCGCTTCTTCCCTCTCCTTTCCTCTCAGCCGCTCCACTGAGACCATTGTGGTCCAGCAGTTAGATGCTCCTTCCCTTCAGGATCCCCGGTTCGATAACTTTAGGAAATCCGTAGAGAAGAAGGTTGAGAGGGAGGATTTAAAAGAAGTATCCTTAGCTGAGCTCAAAGAGATCTTAGAGGAAGAGGAGTTGCATTGGTACTATAAAATCGAGCAGTATTGCAAGGATGGGTCATTCCCGGAATCAGCTATCACTAAGCAGCGTAAGGCCATCAGAACAGTCGTCTCAAGATACACAATCATCGTAGGTGAACTGTATAGGCACGCTATTAATAGAGTTCTTATGAGATGTTTAGATGATGATGATGCCTGGAAGGATGTTGAAGCAGCTCATTCGAGTGAGTGTGGAGGGTATGTTAATGGGTAGGCCTTAGCAAAGAAGATTTTTAGGTAGGACTATTACTAGCCAACATTAGAAGAAGATTATTCCACCTATGTTCATAGGTGCCTTCAATGTCAACTCTATGCTGACAAGATTCATGCTCCTGCTTTATCCCTCCATCCTCTTTCTGCTCCTTGGCCATTCTCCATGTGGACTTTCAACGTTGTAGGCCCACTAGGTGATCCTAATTCTCAGATGAAGCAGAAATCCTTCATTCCTACAGCTACTGAGCACTTCACCAAGTGGGCTAAAGCTGAAGCATACACAAAAATCAAAGCTACCATAGTTTGCCTCTTCATCCTTAAGAACATCATCTCACGGTTTGGAGTGCTGAGCGACATCGTCACCGACAACGGACCTCAGTTCGTGTCACAAGAGCTCCATGACCTCTGTAAGAAGTTCAATATTTCATTGTATCATTCATCCCCATTATATGTGTAATTGTAATCCCATTGTCGGGCTAATTGTAATCCCATTATGTCAGTTGTATTACCTGTATGGCAGTTGTATTTCCTATTCAGTTATGTTAGTTGTATTAAAGTATTAAAGGAGCTGACTCTACGTATTTGGTAATTTGGATTGTAATAATTGTTAGTTCAAACTATTTGGAAAATCTCTAAGTTAAATCTTAGTAAATTGTGCACTCTACGAATTCCCATCAAATAACTAGCTCGATTTGGTTCTATATAAAGAACTATCACGCTGCAGGTAAGCTTTCGCACTCGGGACATGACACAAACGCTGTCTTGCCCTGGTCAGGCTTGTGCATGCTGATCTGGTGGTACCAAGAGTAGGCATATAGGAAGCTCAGCATCTCATGCCCGACCGTCGCATTAACCAGTTGGTCAATCCGTGGCATGGGGAAGCTATCCTTGGGGGTAGCTCTATTGAGATATGTGTAGTCCACATACATCCTCCGCTTTCCATTGCTATTGGGGACTAGAACCACATTGGCCACCTAGTCCGGGTATTGGGTAGGCCTGAGTAGCCCTGAGCGCAACTTCTCATTCACTTGTTCTCTGATGATAGCCTGTCGCTCGGGGTTGCATTGTCTTCGGCGTTGCTGTACTGGGCGACAGGTAGGATCCAACCTAAGTTGGTGTGTGATGACTTTAGAAGGGATGCCGGGGAGCTCATCCTCAAACCATGCGAACACGTCCTGGTTGGATGCGAGGAAGCTCACATAGGCTTGCTTGTCGTGCTCGGACATAGTAGCGCTGATCCTCAGTATTTTGCTTGGGTCGTCCCCTATTTAGATGAGTTATAGGTCTTCGGCTGGCACACTCTCACTTAGACCTGGGTCCTCAGTTCGTGCTTTCATTTCGGGCAGCACCTCCTCAGGCTATCGATCACGTGTCAAAATGAGGTAGCACCTTCTGGACTCCCTTTGATCCCCTCGGACTTCCCCCACCACCTGGGGAGTGGGAAATTTGAGTTTTTTGTGATATGAGGAGGGAATGTCGCATAGTGTGCTGAGGATCCCTCGCCCGATGATGGCATTATACCCAATCATGTATAGACTACGGTAAAGTCAGCGAGGAAGGTTACCTATTTTGGCGCAGTCCTGAATGTGATCAGGAGTGAGTTGCGTCCTTCCAGATGGACTGTAGTGCCAGAGAATCCATATAGCGGTGTGTGTAGCGGGGCGAGTCAGGATAAGTCCACACTCATAAGCATGAGATAGTCATACGCAATAACGTTTGGACCACTTCCCTACAGCATTATATAGAAGCTAGGCTATTAGCCGAGGAGAGGTCTCGGTGCACAATTGTCGGGGCGGACCAAGCCGGTCCCCTGGGGCAGAAAAATCAGCAAGAGGGGCCTCGATTACTAAGACTCCTCATTATCAGTCCTGGGAGACTCGGGGCCATTGACTTGGGACTACCGTCAGCACTTTCTCAGGGGCCCTCTCTAGCCAGGTACTTTAAAGGCATCGCCAAGTCAGCTCGAGAAAGAAGATATAGCTTGTACAGTTGCTGGCCCACCATTGCTGCCTAGGGGGCCTGTTGATGACATGGAGGACTTTAGTCAAGCTTGTTTAAGGTTGTTCTATGAAGAAGGCTACCAGGGAAACTCGAAGGTGAAGGTTGTGTAGTAATTGCCAGGCAAGTTGGCTTACCATCCGCGGGAGAGGGGGAGCTCACTTGTTGTCTTTACTTGGTCTTCTTCCCAGCTGTTATTATAGCGAAAGCTAGACTTTGTGCCCCACTCACCTCCCATATTGGTTGACCCTTTGCTATTCCAGAATCCAACTAATTTTCTCATCGTCAAAGTCTGTGATTATGGGCACTGCCCGCTCATTGATCTCTCTACTCCTTTCTTCTCCTCTTCTGATCCCTTTCTCGATCTATTCTGTTCGTCTATCTATCCTCTCGCGCTTCCTCCTCCATCCTCCTCTCCTTCTTACTGCATGATCTCCACTGATCTTAAAAAAAATGCCAATTTTAAAATGGAGGTTTCAATGGAAGATTACACTGTGTTCTATCTGTCTTCCTCCAAGGGGCGCGGGGCCCCTGCTGCTTCCTTTCCATTAGATTTCCTTTCTCCTAGGTTGGATTTAGGGTTTGACAAGTCTAGGGAAGTAGAGTCTGTCAGGTCTAGAGAAGTAGGGTCATGTTCTAGTTTGTCCAACCCACCTTCCATGCCTGAAGCGCGCCTGCCAGCACATCATTCCAAATCCTTCCCTGATAGGTTTTTACAGGACTTAGCTCAGCGATGTCATACTCTTCTCAAGTGCCCGGAGTTCATAGCAACGGTAATCATGCTAGAAGAAGATGAGGAGCAAGACGGGGTGTGAAGCGACGACGGACTCTATGAAGTCATGGATGAGAAAGACCCGGTGGATCTTGAGGACAACGATGTAGAAGACATTGTCGATTTATATGCACAAGGTTTGAAGAAGTTTGACGAACCATCATCGGCAGTGGATGAACCTACAAAGGAAATTAATCTTGGAACTAATGAGGACCCCAAGCCCATTATCATTGCTACTAATCACCATGGCCGCCATACGTGCTCAGTGGCGTAACATGCAACTCACCATGCAAGGCCTCACACATCCGCTACAATAGGTAGCGCAAGGCGGAGCAAACTGAGGAGCTAGAGAACTCCATCGGAGTTTTCACAATATGAACCCTCCCAAGTACACTGGCTCGACTGATCCTGACGACGCTGAGCACTGGATTAGGGAGATTAAATGCATATTCCGTGTCATGCAATGCACGGATGAAGAGAAGGTGTCGCTAGCCACTTTCCAATTAGAAAGGGATGCCCATTTATGGTGGGAGTCTGTAGAAGCCACATTGGAACAAGACCCTATTACATGGGCCAATTTTGTTGAGCACTTTAACAACAAATACTTCTCAGATCGCGTTCAAGAGAAGAAGGCTACGGAGTTTGCCGCATTAAAGTAGAGGACATTATCCATGGTCGAGTATGGGGCCCAATTCTCTAGGTTGTCAAGGTACGCTAAGCACTTAGTGAGTACCGAGAAGATGAAAGGCAGGAGGTTCCTTAATGGACTTCGACCCCAGTGCATCACCCAACTAGTGCCGATGGACATTCAAGTCTACTGGGAGATGGTTCGTAGAGCCCAACTGTTGGAAGATGCCACGGAGTTATCCGATAGAATCCATGGAAAGGACAATAAGGAGTTCCAGGAACTTGTCTACACTAGCCCTAAGAGTCGGAGAAAGTCACCTCTTATTTCGGCTCTCCGAGCTAGTAAGCTAATAAGGAAAGGGTGTGTATCTTTCCTTACTTTGATCACCATAAAAGAGACTAAGGAGTCCAAGATAGAAGATATCCACATCGTCTGGGAGTTTCCCGACGTATTCCCAGAGGATCTATCGGGTCTATCCCCACAAAGAGAGGTGGCCTTCACCATCGACCTGGTCCCTGATGCTGGTCCATCTTCCAAGGCACCTTATAGGATGTCCCCTATCGAGCTCAAGGAGTTAAAAGAGCAACTAGTGGAGCTTTTAAAGAAGGGATTCATCAGACCAAGCACTTCCCTATAGGGAGCGCCCGTACTATTTGTGAAAAAGAAGGATGGATCAATGAGGCTATGCATCGACTATCGGCAGTTGAATCATCTCACTATCAAAAATAAGTATCCACTACCGAGAATTGATGAGTTATTTGATCAGATATCTGGATCGAAGTATTTCTCAAAGATTGATCTCAGGTTAGGATATCACCAACTGAGGATCAAAGAGGAGGACATTCATAAGACCGCATTCAGGAGTAGGTATGGGCACTATGAATCTGTTGTTATGCCTCTATGCTTTCTAATATGCTTTTATGGTTATGATGCACTGACATTTGACTTCCTATATGCAGCTCGACCCCTAGGGGCAGATCGCAGAGCTCCAGGGCCTTCTCCATTCTACCATCCAGGAGCGGGATGAGCTCCAATGCTTCCTGGACCTCCTGGTGAGTTTTACTGAACTCTAAACTCAATTGTGCATGTGCTTATGATGTTGACTAACCTGGACTTCTAAATGCAGCGAGTCGAGGGGACCCAACGTCAGGGAGCTGACGCACCGGCTTCTTCCTCACAGCCACCCGAGGATCGTGCTGAGTGGGATGTAGAGTTCACCATGATGGTGGCGCGGGCCGAGGAGGCTGAGGCGGTACTCATCGAGCAGGTAAGTAAATAGCTACACCTTCCCAGTTGATTATGATTATGAAATGCAGCTAACTAACCATGATGCATGCACATGCAGATGACTGAGCTGATGACGGCCCTGGGTAAGGTCACACGACTGAGGGAGGAGGTGGAGCGTAGTCGCACAGCAATCCCGACAGAGCTGGTGCTTCTCTGTGCGAAGCTAGAGTGCAGTCAGGCCGAGGTAGCATCAGCAGACTACTACTGAGCTGAGGCAGAGCACTCTCGCACAGAGGCGGAGTGGGCTCGGATAGAGGCAGTCGAGCTGAGAGGAGAGGTACGGGCGTACGAGAGGATGAGCCATAGGCTGGAGCGTAGAAGTGCTCCGAGTGGCAGTACACACAGTACACACAGTACACACAGCTCCTTCCGCGGGTACTTCACGAGTTCCTCCGGCCGTTGGAGGAATGAGGAGGAGGAGCGGCGCCGACATCCCCATGAGGAGAGGAGCTCAGTGATGGCCCCTCCATCGAAGAGGCATGAGGGGACGGGTGATAGCGGAGGCCCAGAGGGACAAGCCTAATGTGCTTTATGACTCATGTACACATTGATGCTATGATAGTGGTATAACATGTTTTTTTTTTTGATTTTGTAAATGAATGTTATGTGTGAATGCGTCAATGTGTGTGTGCTTGACACTAACTGACTAACAACAAAGCCTAAGCTAAGACGAGAGAGTGAGAGAAAGAGAGACGAAAAGCTTTGAATGGAATGATGTAAAAAGGATAAAATTAAGATAGCAGGAATATAAACTGTCATCCAAACGTGATGAGAATCAACACCGGGCACTAACTTTTATTTTTTATATTTGTGTCCTTTAGTTTATTTTTATATCCTTGGAAAAGTATGTTGACAATTATAAGGCTTTATAAGCCAATGTGTCATTCCCTAGGAGGGATTGGTTTTTATCTGTTTGGGAGAATTGACAAGTGGTCTCAGAGTTGCAAACCTGATGGTGAGATGAACCATATATTTAAGGTTATTCAATGCACCGACCAAGAGAAGATCCATCTAGCCACATTCCAACTAAACAAAGATGCACGTACTTGGTGGAAGGCCACCTCAGCACAACTACAAATTGCACAGCTTACATGGGATAGATTTCTTACACTTTTTCGAGCAAAATACTTCTCGGAACACGTCAAGGAGAGGAAGGCTATAGAATTTGCCTCTCTAAGGCAAGGAATGATGTTCGTAGTGGAATATGACCTGCAGTTTTCGCGACTGGCACCATATGCTCCTCCTTTGGTTAGCACCGATTTATTAAAGGCTAACTGATTTATGGATGGCTTAAGGCCCATTTTATCTCTCAACTTGGACCCCAAAATATATGTACCTATCCAGAGATGGTCCAACGGACACATTTATGTGAAATGACATTAGAAAAGGTCAGAAAATTTAAAGGCAAGGAAGAGGAGTGTAGACGAAAGTCTGATCGGCGAGGAAGGAAAGGTGAGAGATTTAGCATCACAGAGTCCTACAAGCCTCGTAACAACAAGAAGAGATATCGTAATGACAACAGGAGTGGCAATGGCAAAGGAAAGAAGATCAAGGAGGAAGAAAAAATAGTTACAACTACTTGCATCTTCTGTGAGAAGTTCGGCAACTCGGCTGAAGAATACTAGAAGCGTCTCGGTGCTTGTTTGAGATGTGGAAGTCGGGAGCATCGCATGCTTGACTGCCCTTTGATGAAAGATCAACCCTCCAAAAATAACGACGGGCAAAGGCGGCAGGCTCGTTTAAATGCGGTTATTGAGGAGGAAGCTACTAAAGAGGGAGAACTAATGGAAGCTACCGTTCAAATTTACTCGCTTCATGCTTTCGTGTTATTTGGTATTGGTACTTCTCATTTCTTTATTTCTAACACTTTTGCCAAAACCTTGCCAATTTCACCTATTCCGTTACCTTCTAATTTATCTATAATTACACCCTTTGGTTCTAGAACGGAACTTAAAACTTATTTCCCCGATAGTGAGGTTATCATAGAAGGCCACAATCTCCCTGCTAACCTTATATGCCTCGATATGGAGGGCTATGATGCCATACTAGGAGTAGACTGGCTTTGTGACCATTATGCCAATATTAAATTTTGTAATAGGTAGATTTCTTTTCATAAACCAGATCTCCTATATTTTTCTTTCCTTGGCATCAAGTATAGGAAGCACCCTACATTTATAGGTTCAAGTCAAAGGACTGTTCGTCCCCCGAAGGGACGGAGAGAAGGGCTTATTGATTCAAACGACCCAAATGGAGGGCTCGAGTCAAAGGGTTGCGGGCGAAACGTTCGCTCATCTGCGTCGCCAGGGTGGCGGAGCTTGACGCGGTTCGTTCGCCTCTTAGGGCATGCGTCAACACTGGGGCGGTGCCGATGCGAAGAGGGGTCTATTTTCCCACCCAGACGTAAGGTCCAGGTGGGATGTCTACTCGTCGGTGTCATCGAGATGATGACACCGACATGGTTTGTTTGTCCTCTGGGATATTCGTCAGCACTGGATTAGTGTTGACGCGAAGGAGGGTTTATTCTCTCACTCCAGACGTAAGGTCTGAGTAAGATGTCTGTTCGCCGGTGCCGTCGAGGTGACGCAACCGACAGGGTTTGTCCGTCTCTTGGAATATTCATCGACACTGGGTCAATGCCGACGCAAAGAAGGGTTCATTCTCTTACTCTAGACGTAAGGTCCGGGTAAGATGTCTATTCACTGGTGTCGTCGAGGTGACGCGACCGATAGGGTTTGTTTATCTCTTGGAATATTCGTCGACACTGGGTCAATGCCGACGCAAAGAGGGGTTTATTTCCTTACTCTGGACGTAAGGTCCAGGTAAGATGTCTATTCGCCGGTGTCGTCGAGGTGATGCGACCGACAGGGTTTGTTTGTCTCTTGGAATATTCGTCGACACTGGGTCAATGCTGATGCAAAGAAGGGTTTATTCTCTTACTCTGGACGTAAGGTCTGGGTAAGGTATCTATTCATCGGTGTCGTCGAGGTGATGCGACCGACAGGGTTTATTTATCATTTGTGGTGGCCGTCCGTACTGGGTCTAGTACCGACGCAAAGAGGGGTTTGTTTCCCCATCACGAGCGTAAGGCTCAGGTGGGGTATCTGTTCGTCGACATTACCAGAGTGGTGTAGCTGGCGAGGTTCATTCATTCTCTTGAAGTGTTCACCATTACGCAGCAAAGCTTCACCGTCGGGGGAGGCCGTCCCCTCCTTTTGTTCTCCTTTTTTTTTGTTTCCCCTTTTTGCGTTCTCTTTTCTCCCTTTTCTTTTACATATTTGTTTTCTTCTTTCTTCCTCTATTCATTCTTTTATCCCCCCTTTCTTCTTTCCTCTTTTCTTGACAAGACAAACGGTGACCAGGCCGCCCAGGCCATGATGGTATAAGTCCATCACCAAAGCAGGGTAGTGGATGATTCTATTCTTTGAACGGGGGTGCCGGGTCATGGTATAGCCTCAAGTGAAATAACCTAATGCATATGAACAATCTTTTAGAATGCAATGGTCCCTTCTAAGTATATGCATGCATCTCAGGCAAACCTTTTTACATTTTCAACATCAATAATATGAAATCTATTTTGAAACATTGAACATATGAGGGCAAACAGATGCACATTAAATGATGACATGCAGGGACTCCTTCTCTAAATGAACTGAGCCATTCAATGTGACTTGATGACTATGCAGGGGATTAATCTGCACAAGTATGCATGAAACACAAGAGTACCTTGACTGACTCCCCCTATCTATATGCATTAAATGACCAAGTTAGAACATTAAATTGACATGATTTATGATTAATATGCAAGACCCTAGACATAATTGACTCATGGTACTAGGTAGAGGACTAGCCTCTATGCATAAGGTGGGTTTCCGGATAGAAATGATCTGCCCTTCTCCCAACATCCCATTTGATATACCATGAGGTCATGCGAAACAATGAAGTGTAAATGCAGTCCTATATGCATCTCAAATTTTTGGTGTCCTTTTGGCAATCATATATGTATGTAGATGGAAAATGGGTGCAACAGACTTTCAATGATGCAATACAAACATCATCAATATGACCCCCAATCTCAATCTGATATATGCACAAATTACTCAATATATGCATTGTGAGATAGAAAATGTAAATAATAGATGCAGATGTGAACATGTATGCATGAGATTCATATTAACAAATTAAGCATGGTATGCATTAATCTGAAGAGGATTATTAAACAATCAAATAACCATACCTATAAGACACAACATTGGGGTTTTACCATACTTAGGTGCCTTGACTTATTAACCCCTTTTATTCCTCAGCCCCAAGGCACTCCTACAAAACACAGATCTTATTTTGCATTTGTATGTACCCAAGATTTTTTGGGTCCTACATGGTTAGTAGCACCTTTGATTGGTGCTTTCCACATTTTTTGAGCATAAAAGTCATCAAACTTCAATACAAAGTAATTATCCATAGAATGTCCAATCTGCCCATAGTAATGACAAGAGACAACTTGTTTTGTGTTCTTATTATGCATGTAAGCATGAACATAGAATCTGTAAGCATGATCATGAATGTTTTCATTTTTTACATGAACATTTCTTCTTTTATCTTTAGCTAACCAGTAATTAGAGGCTTGGTGACCTAGTTTTCCACATTCAAAACATGCAAGGGATTTTATTTTGAAAATGAGTTTGTTTCTACCAAAAGCATTTTGATTTACAGGTAGATTAACCAGTTTAGAATTAAATCTTCTCTGTGGTCTAATCGGGCATTTGTAGTTTATCAGGAGATGCATATCTCACCACTCTCAGCAATGCAAGCCCTTCTACGACCTGCTAAAAGGAGAGGCTAAATTTCATTGGAACGATAAGTGTCAAAAGGTCATTGATGACTTGAAGAGTTGTCTCCTTAATCCTCCCGTTCTGGCACCCCCAGTCCTAGGTCGGCCTCTACTGCTCTATGTATCCACCACGGAAGAATCTATTGGAGCGGTATTGGCCCAATACGACGAGGCCAAGAAGGAACGCGTGGTCTACTACTTGTTTAAACTGTTCAATGAAGCAGAGCAAAGGTATACTACCATGGAAAGGACTTGCGCAGCCATCGTCTAGGTCGCCCAAAAGTTAAAACATTACTTCCTTGTACATGAAATAAAGCTCTTGGCACGAATGGACCCAATCAAATACTTGATGGAAAAGCCTGCATTAATTGATCGTTTGGTGAGATGGCAAAGATTTCTCAACCAATTTGACATCACCTACAATCAGTCAGAAGGCGGTAAAGGGGCACGCCATCGCCGAGCACCTTGCCCATCATCCACTCCTGATGTTCTCCACTATCAACGAGAGTTTCTCGGACGAAGAGTTAGGAGCCATCATAGATGGTGAACCTTTGTGGATTCTCTACTTCGATAGTGCATTTAATTCCAAGGGTTGCGGAGTCGGAGCCATTCTCCAATCCCCAAAAGGTGTTATTGTTCTCCGTGCATGTCAGTTAACCTTCCCTGCTACAAATAATGTGGCAGAATATGAGGTGCTCCTCATGGGCTTAAAAATGGTGTTGGCACTCGGAGTTAAGGAGCTTCGAATCATCGGAGATTCCTAGCTCATACTCCGACAATCCCTCAATAAGTATTAAACCTGGGACCCAAAACGGAAGCCCTATCAACACCTAGTTGGTGGGGGTAGTCCTGCTGTATAGGAAGCTCACCCTTGTACACACCCCCTAGGGCTCAGATCATTCTAGCCGATGCTCTAGCGTCTCTGGCTTCTTCTCTGCCAATCCCTAGTGAAAGGCCCTCAGCCACTGTCATCGTATAGAGGATGTGCACTCCCTCACATTCAAATCCTTGGTTCCAACAGTTCTCTGAGCCTTCTCTTCAAGTCCAGTCCATCTCTCATGAGCCTGAGGTCAACCTCGAGGATGAAAATCCCTGGTTCTTCGATATCGAGAATTATCTCTGAGATCGTTCCTTCCCCAAATATACTATCGCCCCTGATTAGTGTGCCATTAGTCGAGCTGCGAAGCACTTTGCCATGAGTTGTTCTATTCTGTTTGTCTTTCAGAGTCTCCTGATTGTCTTACTATAGCTCACTTTAATTCCGCATTATTCAGCTGTTGTAGAATTTTATTGGGGTTTGATCTATTCACCCCCCCTCTAGATCCACATCAGCTTCCTGGAGTCAAAAATGTTGACTTGGATAAGATATCATGTGATCTGGGTGGCCTTGTTCGATATCTGGAAGAGCTGTCGTAATAAGTCAACTTGTTGTGAGATTGAGTCGACTTGTTCTTTTCATTTAGCAAGGTTCAAGCTACTGGAAAGCCATGAGTCGACTTGCTTTTGGACTTGAGTCGACTTGTCCTTTGCTTTTAGCGGGATTCAAGTTTCTAAAAAAATGTAAGTCGACTTGGTGAGTCGATTTGCCAATCATATTTGGTGAGTTTCCAACTTCTGGAATGACCTTGAGTCGACTTGCCCTTATGCTTGAGTCGACTTGTTTGTTTTGCATATTTTGAAGCATTATCCTGGTTTAGGCTATGAGTTGACTTGATGTCGCTTTGAGTTGACTTGCTGCAAGCTGTTGCTGCTGGATGTTGCTATTATTGCATGTTGCGCCTACGCTAAGGCTTTATGGTTTAAGGATGCATCAAATCCATTGTTGAAGGCTGCTGTTGGGGCTGCTGTGGCTACTATTGCTGCTTATGTTGCTTGAGTGTTACAGGTTGCTACTGCTTGTTGTTTGCCAGCTCTTGTTGCTGCTAGCTGCTGATATGTTCCATAACCTTGTTGAAGTTGTTGCTACTTGTTGCGTCGACGCCAAGAGTTCATTGTGTCTACTCGACTTGAGGCTTGTTGCCTTGCTAATGCTAGCTAGCTACTGATGCTGCTTGTTGCTACGTGATGATGTTGTTGCTTACTTTGTTGAAGGCTACTGCTAGTTGTTTGTTTGTTGATGCCAAGGCTTCATTGTTCAAGGGTGTGTCAACTCCACAAGGATGTTGTGTTGATGCAGCTTCATGTGGCTTTGTTGACAAGCTGTTGTTGCTGCTAGCTGTTGTGAGCTAAACTGAAGATGCGTCGACGAAGATAGAAGGTTGCGTCGACGCAACCTGTTGTTCTCTTGGTAGTTCTGCTTCTTGTATGCATCTCGGTGGACTGAAATTGAATTCGGTCGACTAATTTTTCCTTGTCTTTGCCAACTTCATTTTTCATCTGCCAGCTTAAAAAGGAACTCACTTACTCACATCATGAGGGGAATATTAATCATTCAAAAGTGTTATACCAATAAAAAATTCTTTGCACATAGGATTGTCTTCAGTCTGTCGATGGACTTTAAGAGATAATGAAGCCATTTATATATGTTTGCAGCAATAGATATTATGAATCAAGTGCGCATGAGGAGCGTCGTTCTTGAATTCATGATTATTTAATTAATGCTTGGATTATTGGCCTTAGGAATGAAAAGTCTCTGTTTGGAAGGAAGAATCATACTCATTATGTGTGATCATGAAAATGAGAGCATGAATGCTGGCATCCATGCGCGCATGATCAAAATCACGAACGAAGATTCTAAGAGAACATGAAATACATACATACATACATATGTATATATAGCAACCTTCCACCATAAGCCTTGTACATACTCATCCATTTCTCTCCCCTCGGTCACGTACACTTTCCCCTTCTCCTCGTAGATGGCAACGGTTGGTCCTCTTACCATGCAATATCGATGGTCAAACGGAAGATGTGATCTAGTCCTCAACTCATCAATGGAGGAGATGGCCAACGGAATAACGGGGGATCCCCATGCCCACATGAGCTTCTTCGTTGAGATGCGCCATGCCCATGTTGAATGGGCCGATGTTCGTGATCGAGAAGACGTCGCCAACTACGCCGACGACGCCATCATAGACAGGGCCATCCATGTCCATAGCCTCCGTGACTTCATGATGCCATGCACAGCCGGGGATGCTGCTTGGACCATCGTGGAGGGCAAAGATTTCCACCTCGCAGATGAATCCATGGTTCGTGTCATTCGCATCTATCTCAGAGACCAGATCGCATCATTTTCCCATGAAGCGGCTAGGAAAGCGTACTCCTTGTGTTCTAGTGCCAAGATAGATGTGACCATCACGGTGTTATTTGAAAACCCTAGCCATGGAGTCGAGGGTGACGCAGAAGAGAGTAGTGTGGAAGACAAAGATAGTATTGGGCTGACGTCAGAGGGTGGAGTTCAGGAGTCGTGGGTAGGACTAGGAGGCCAGTTTTCAAATGAGCATACCAAGTCATGCCCAATATGTCAAGACGACATGGCCATGGGCCATAGGCGCCATATCATGTTACCTTGTCGTCATGTCTTCCATTCGGAATGCATAAAGAAGTGGTTGGATGAGAGTGAGCGTTGTCCCCTCTGTCGACGTAAGCTCGGACATGGATTACTTGGCATTAGCAGGTAGTCATTAATTAGTTTCTAGAGCTTAATATGGATGGTGTTAGTGATGCTTTGGTTGAAAATTAAGGGGCGGCAACCGTCAAACAGGTCAAAGATTCCATTCACCAGACATCGACCAAACTTGGTGGGCTGGGTCATTATCACATTCCTTGCCCGCATGGGTTTGCTCCTTCAACTCAAAGAAGGAATGGAAAAGGTCCAACGAAGTGCGAAGCCCGCACGAATGAGAGAGAAAGATGAAGGAGAAGATAAAAGTATAAGAGTTGGAGGCCAACTGGACAGGAGCCAGTCGGTAAAACTGAAGCAACTGCATGACGAAGGGGAGGAGAGGCAGACGAAACCCACACTTCCAAGCCAAGAGAAAAGTGCAGAACAGGCCCGAACAAACGTCCATACTAGACTCATGAGGTTTAGATGGAGAGAAATAGTACTGTCATGGCAACCCATAATGTTTCTCCATTTTCTTCACTTCGGCCTACCCCAGCTCGCTACACATAGGGTGCTCAGACTGCGGCACTAAGCTCCCTGTGCCCTGATCGGCTTCCTGCACCTCGGTTGCTGGGTACTGCTCCGCCATGGCAGGATGAGAGGAATAGGAGGAGGAGGAGGAGGGCGCCAACTCAGGTGACTAAGGAGGAGGTGGAAGCTGACAGATTACCACCGTCGTGATCTCTGCTAACTCCACAAAGGCCTCCATGATTCTTTACTCCTCCTGACCCCCCTTGCGGCGCACGAGTCTTTTCAGAATATGAGAGCGATGGAGAGACAAAACCCTAAACAAAGGAGGCATGGAACGCAAGCCCGCGTGATGTTTATACTCCCAGAGGTTTGGCGGGAGGTGGCGCGATGTTCCAAACTCTGAAAAGGGACTCCTCGCATCGACTCAAAAGAGTCATCATCACGGGCGTGTCCCTAGGACAGCCACATTAAATGGCCCCTGCCAGAGAAAATTCTCCACCCAATTCGAGCCAGCAACACCATCCCCACAAATGTTACTCATCCGAGCCCAAGTTTGGCTCGGGAGAAGGAGGGGGACAAGTGGAGAGGGGGAAAATTCACCGCCCGAGAGCTCGGCCCAACTAGGTCCAATTTGATCGAACCAGGCCCAGTTCTCCAAAGTGACAGCCCCATTTTGGTCCCACTTACTCCAAGCCCAAAACTCACTCGGACCAGCACTTCCTAGGCGACCCCCGAGCCTGAAAGTCCGAGCGACAGATCAGTCGTGAAGTCACCGATAGGGACCCAGTGCAACCTATTCGAGCTACGTGCCCATCGCTCGAGAGGACTCCAAGTAAGCGTCCCAAGCTTAGACCGACTATCGGAAGCTTATCCAAGCATCCGTTACGCACCCTTAAGGAGCACGGAACTCCAAGGGATAAGAGAGATCAAGAGTCCTTGTGCCATAAAGAGCCTATAATGAGAACGTAACCCAATTGATTCGCCCAAAACCTTTGGAGTCAGATGACCCAAAAGAAGCCTCAGTGAATGTCACTCTCTACAACCGCATCATTCCCCCATCCCAAAGGCAATCTCAGCCCGAGGAAGGGGTCAATTCCCAAGGTCCCCCTACGGAGTATGACATCCTCCAACATCTAGACAGGACACCGGCTAAGGTTTCCATCCTGGAGCTCATTAAGAAGTCTTCATCACATCAGTCCACTCTGCTTCAATTCCTCTAAAAGATCATGGTCAACGAAGACCTTCCGATGAGTGGTGTGACCGATGCTATCATGGCCCTCACATGTGGGCCATCTATCTCATTCTTCGATAAGGACCTTGCTCCACAAAAAAGTAGGTCACTTCCGTTATGCCTTATAGTCTCTCTCAACGGAGTCAAGGTCGACTCCGCTCTCATTGACATGGCAGCCTCAATTAATGTATGTCCCATGAAGACCATTCAAAAGATTGGCCTCCAGGAAGAGAACTTAGAAGAAGTGTGCACCACGATTTCAGCATACGATAATTCAAAGCGGTGTGCAAGAGGTAAGGTGACCCTAAATCTCGGCTTAGGTCTGGTGGTCATGACATCCGACTTCTTTATCCTTGATGTCGACCCTGCATATAAGGCCATCTTAGGACGGCTATGGATTGAGCAGACCCTTGGAATTCCATCAACAGCCAATCAGTGCTTTAAATTTCCTTACAATGGTAGGGTGATCAAGATTAAGAGCATCCCACTGGTGGAAACTCTTAACGGTATCACTTCTGAATAGATCCCCTTCATGACCATTCCAGATAAGGGCAGGAAACTAGTCCTCTCCATAGAAGGTGCCATAGGGCCCTCCGCCTTAAATCCATCAGATTCCCCTTCTCTTCCTCGGCCAATCGCACATTCCAATATCCCGTTTGGTAAAGGATGGGAGGTCATGGCTTGGATGGGCTTTACCATGGGTAGAGGATTGGGTCAGCATGAGCAAGGTCCCACGCACAGGGTAAGACTCAAGGTGGCTAGGGGGCATGGAGGTTTAGGTTACCACATGAAAGAACCATCCAAAACCACTCAAGGTAAGGATCTGGTGTACGGTCGCTTTGTCATAGGGCCAACACAACTAGGAACTCGACCGGAGCCGAGAGAAGATTCTGAAATTTCACAAAGAGAAGAAATTCCTCCCAATTCCCCACTCGAGGAGGACTTTGGTCTCCTCTCCCTATTTCATCTTGATAAACCACCTGATGAGTTTTTCCCCTCGGGTATCATCCTCGCTCAAGACAGAAAATGCCACGGACCTAAGATCCCTCAGTCCGTCTTCCTACACATACGTAGGGAATAGTGTATGGATATAAGTTTTGCGAAAAAGACACAAGAAAGAGGATAAGCAGACATGATATGACTATAGAACTCAAAGGGAGAAAGGGATTCCTATCTGGGATAGAGAGACTAGGCGACGCCCGGACGCTCTTCCTCTCCTCTTCGTGTCTTCACCGCGAACCCAAGAGGAATGGTGGTTGGGCTTCCTACCTGCTTTACTGGCAACCAAAGGATGTTATCTCCCTTGTAGTTTGAGCTCTAGGAGATGAAGAAGATGAGCTTTAGCATTGCTTGGATGCCAGCTGAGAGCGAAAGGTGAAATTTCCACGAAGTACTCTCTGCCACCGTGCTCTAACTTGCTGCTACCTTTCTCTCCGTTCTCCTTGTTCTACCTGCCTGTCCAGTGGTCGAATGTGCTTCTTCTGCAGGTTATCTTTCTGTTCGGACAGTATGGCCCGAATGTCCCTTTCTATCTTTTCTTCTTTTGCTTCAACAACCTTTTTGGTTTCTTCTGTAGTGCGCGCCAGAAATGGGAGTGGATAGGAGACCAGATCTACAAAAGGCCCCACCATTGGAAGATTCCTCTATCAGCCAATGATCTCTGTTGAAAAGGTGAGCTTCCAGAAGGATTTTTAAGTATGAATGGATCCTCCAAAATTGGTTGCGGATCTTAAGAAGTGGACGCTATTGAATTCAAATCAGTTCTGGGTGAACTAGATGGTGTCGACACATCCAACATAAGTGTCGACACATTCCATTGAAATCTCGAAGACATGCCGAGGGCATCAACAGCAGTGTCGACACTCTCAAATCCACAGGTCGACATGGGTGTAGTAGGCACAAGCGGCTCGTACCGTAGCGTCGAGGCATGACCCGCGTGCGTTATGGCATGGGCACCCTACAGAGTGATTTTGCATCGGTTTGAACTTTAGTGTCGACACTCACTGTGCAAGGTGTCGACACACTGGGCGTTACAGAACCCAAAAAGAAATGCCTCTGCTGCTTGTTTCTTCTCGATGTGTCGACACGCCATGCAGACAGGTCGACACATAGAATGAAATACTCCTGCACTAGTACAAAGTAGATTTTTAACAAGATAGTTAGCATACCATAAATATCTAATAATGATTTATGGTTTGTCATCATCAAAATTAGGGGATACAACATTCTCCCCCTTTTTGATGATGATAACCATGGGTCATTATTTACAAACATTCATATGTCATTTAGGGCATTCCATTTGATGGTTCTAGCCCCAACTTACTTTCCTTCTTCACTCACCTCAACAAGTGACATTTTGTCTTTTTCTTCTTCTTCGGCCCTGCCAGCCAGAAGCGACCTTTGGCGGCCCACGACGGGACTCCCGTGGTTATGAAAGTATTCTCGGACCATCTTAATCATATCTTCTTAGCTGCTATTCGTAGGGATGGCAGAAGGCAGCGCTTGGATTCGGACCGACGGCATGTATGAAAGCCTTGTTAGTTTGGCCACTTGATTGAGACCCCTTGAATATTTAGAAATGTCGGCCTGCCTTACACAGGCCCTGACAGTGGATGGAGGAGTTGTAGCTACGGCTTCCTCCGTATGCATAACTTCATTGAACCCTCTCCTAGGGACATCAGTAAAGTTTTTGAATCCTGGCGATACTAGTGCAAGGCCCCGAACCCTCCTGGGAACCCAGATTTGCTTAAACTTTGACAAGCTCAGGGTTTGCCTCCTTTACTTGTCATCATCAAAATTCACCCTCTGGCTTACTAGCACTTGGAAGGTGTTATGGGTGGAAACGGTTAGGATGACCTGGTCTGGCAGAACTTCGGCATCGCAGCCATTGAAGTAGACCCGAACACCCCCGATCAACATGGACTTCCCGAATGTCTAGAATCGGCCCTGGGGATCTACAACAATTCCTGCTATGGAGCTCTTCTTGTTGCCCCCAGCGGGCTTCTTCTTGTGTACCGCAGTTGGGCGAGTACTATGGTGAACGTGGCAGCTCACGATCACTAGACTCTTTGGTAGAGTTTTATGAATCTGGCCCTCACTTTGGCGGGTCGCAGCTTCATCATTCTTCAACTTCGTAGGCTCCGAGCCTTTCACATGCAGAAGATCTACGAATGTAACTCCCAGGAAGATGGGGAAGCCAACAATTGGGGGGAAGTTGCCAAAGACAGTTGGTACGACAAGGTAGCCATACGCAGTATGGTCGGCCACGATCTGGGGGCCGAAGGAAAGTCCAGACAATCCACTCGTCATTGCTTCGACCTTCTAGGAGAGAACAAGACGAGTGAATAATTAGCATTTGAAATAGTTGAGTGGGGTGTCCATGGTCCCTCTATTTTGGCGAAAAGATGAAGAGAGGTTGAGTCCCACCGAGCGTGCCAATTTGGTGAAACACTTTTTATTTTGCATAGGCGTGCCAGTCACCAGAGTGACAAATTTATTGTGTGCTTGATCTGATTTGATTAAACAAATGTGAGGTTCATGTCGGGACTCGAAACCTGTCGTACCGTAAAGGCTACGACGTTAATTACGTCTAAAGAATGACCCTTTGGATACTAAAGCCCTATAATTACACACGTATTTATGCAAGGACATAAATAACAACAAAAGTACATAAAGGTAAAAATAAAATGTGGATACATGGACTCGATTCCCATCAGAGAAGCACCAGAATCAAATAAATCACGAGCTGCACAACCGAAAATAGTAATCGTACCTTCGATGAGGTTGGAAGCTACAGCCTCTGCTCGAGAAATATGAGTCACCTTGCCTTTCATCTTTCTACCGACGGCTGCAGAAGACTGATAAGAAGATGTTGCTGAAGCCTGAGGAAGCATCTGTTGAAATGGCTGAGATGGCTGCGGTGATGGGAGTGGAGGTCTAAACTGAGACTGAGATGGCTGAGATGGACCTACTGGAGCAAACTGCACTGGAATCGCTCGCATCGGATAGTCTCTCACTACATGCCCTGGCTGATCACACTGGAAACACACCATTGGCAATGAACATGGTTTGCTTGGGTGATTACCACCACATCGCGCACAACCTTTCGATTGACTTCTTACAGAACTCTGGCACTGCGGGAAAGATGGGGCTGGCTACTGGGTAGCACTAGACGAAACTTGCCGATCAAAATGCTTCTTATATTTCCTCTTATTCTTGCATGCCTTAAATTGGGACTTGCTAGAAGAAGCTGCACCACTTACTGCAGGAGTGGAAGAAGAAAATCCTGGAGTAGGAGGCAGATAACTTGAAGGAAGTTGAGTTGTCGGCTGACCTGACAATGCTGGAGAAGGGACAAGAGAACTTTCCAGATCCAGTTCTAATGCTGTTGCTACCTAATATACTTCAGTCATAGTGGTAACTCGGGCAACAATCAGCGGCTGTCTCAACTCAGCACGAAGGCCTCGTAGAAATTGTTCTATTTTCAAAGCCTCATTTGCAAGAATATGGGGCATATAACGGCCCAATTCCTAGAACCTATTTCGATACTCGAACACCGACATCCCTCCCTGGACAAGCTATAAAAACTGATATATTTTATCCATGCGGAGATAAGCCAGGCTGAAGGTAGTCTCGAAAGTAGCGACGAACTCGGTCCAGAAAATCTGACGGAGTGGGCGAGATTGGAAAGAGACTTCCCACTCGGTATTCCACCAAGTCAAAGCCGCGCCCTGGAGCTGAAAGGTACCGAGCATCACCTTTTCATCTTCCGCGCATTCCATGGAACGAAACACGTGCTCGGTGGCATCCAACCAAGTTCTGGCGGCATCCGGATCGGTCTGGCCTTCAAATGTCGGCGGGTGAAAGAGCAAGCCGCGCAACATCATCGACAAGGACGAAGCCGTCGAGCTCATCACCGCGGTGCTGCCCGACGTCAACGCGCGCGAATTGCGCGACCGCCTCAACTCCAGGAAAGGCTTCATCTGGATCAAGCGCCACGTCACGTCCAAGGAGCGCAACGAGATCTTCCATCTCGGCCTGCCCGGCATCGGCTTCTGGCCCGAGAACGAGCGCGTCTATCCCAACGGCCCGCTCGCCGCGCACGTTCTCGGCTTCGTCGACAAGGACAACATCGGGCTCGAGGGCCACTCGATGGGGGGCATATGGCCGCCGCTGGATCAGAGCTGCAGGGCCACTTGGGTTGGATACCAATCAGTTGAGCCGCCAGTTCAACGTCATGGAAGCTGAACCGGCGGGGTGGCTGAGGCCCTATAAGAGGGCGATGGGTTGTCTTCCCCCCTCTTCTTCTCCCTTTCGAATTTTGAAAGCCCGAAGCCCAAGCGCCTCTTCCTCTGCCTCTCTCTTCTGCCCGCACTGGTCACTGCCGGCTACCGTCGTCGCCGTTGCCACTGCCACTGCGTTGCTTTGAGGGTGAGGAGGCCGCCGTGGACGTCTTCTCTATCCCCCTCTTCCTTTCCTATTCTTCCCTTCCTCTTCTTCTCGGTTCTCCCGCGGTGGGATGGCCAGCGTGGAGCCCTAGCACCGACCCTGCGTCTCCTCTTCTTCCTTCTTCTATTCTCCTCTTCTTCTTCTTCTCTTGTTCTTCCATCCTTCTTCTGTGTTGTTCTTCTCCTTGCGGTGGTTCGCATACGGCCACTAGTGCCACCGTACCAGGGAGCTGGGTCGCAGGGGTGCTAGCCACCATATCAGGGGCTCAGCGAGCCACCAATCCACTGGCGCTAGAGGATGCCACGGTGCCACCAGATGAGGGGAGTTGGGGTGTCCCACCAGTTCGCAGGACCAGGGGTGATGCGGGACGGACCACGGACACGACTCCAATTGGAATGCGACCCTTGGACTCTATGCAAACTCACGATCGTCCCTTATCGAGGGAAGCGTACAGACGTGCATGGTTGAGAAACCGACAGTGAGTCGGGTAGTCTAGCCACTCTCGTGCCCGGATCGGGTCACGGGACAATCTCACTCTCTCTCGCAGTAGCGGTGATATAACAATTTAAACGGGCTACGATCCTAGCTTGCTCTCTAGCAGTGGCATAAACAAGTATATATGAAATAAGTAAGTGCCGAGCAAGGGGCGAGTACGATACCACCACGCTCTCGACGTGGGGAAGACGACCCCGGCCAATCGCGGACTCAATGCAAGCACCTAGACACTCTACATGGCAATGTTGGAATGCAGACTCGACTACAAACCTAAACTTAACCCAATTTTTAGTACGCGACAGAGGCAATAATTCAAAGATTCGACTCGACATGAGAGACTACCTTCCGGATAGGCGTAACCTAACCTTCCAGTAACGTCTTTTGATATACTGGTGTATTGGGATGCAATGCAATTTAAACACTTTTTTTCTTTTGAAAATATTGACTACCCTAGACTCAAACCGACTCTGATACCAATTTGATGCGGAACGACTATGAGACTCGACTCGAAACTGAGACTCTAAGTAATGACGCGACTCTTCGGACGACGCGACCAGTAATGACTCACAAGACTCAACACCTAACCGGGTTCGTGAAGAGGTTAACGTGCCCCAAATAGAAGTACTCGCTCACAGTCGTCCCCAGCGAGAGAAACGTGTCGATCGGCACGGTTGAGAAACTGGCTTTGAGTCTCGGGTGGTCAGGTTACTCTCGTGCTTGGAACGAGTCACGGGACGGGTCACGCTCTCTCAACTCACAGCGGTGACGTAATAAGATAAGGCTAGGAAAGTAACCTACTCACATGTAGTGGCTTCTAGAGTATATACTAGCTAGCAAAGCGACAAACAGAGGGGGCGAGTGTACCTCCATGCTCGGGACGTGGGGAAGACTTCCCGGTCATGATCCGTGACTCCCGGTACAACAATGATCATTAAATTATAGTAGTCATTCTACAGCCCACTCCACGCAGGGAGGTAATAGGTGACATGTGGGGTCCGGGAGCACAAATCTGGGTTTCGCGGGTAGCAGTCGGTGGCACTCGGGTGGACGCGGTCGACCGGTTCAGCACTGTTCACTCAGGCCCGCAGGACAGCACGTGGGACTCGCTGCTAGTACGGTGACGTTCGGGGTGGGTCCTGGTTGCAGCGACAGGCGGGAGTGTTCCTGGAGTGCCCCGGGTCGATCCCCTGGGAGAAGCGATCACCGGAGAGGAGGCGGGCGATGTCTTGGGAATTAATTCCCAAGGGTATCCCGCAGCTCTGCTTCAGTTGGATCTGCGCTCTCTGACGAGAATGGCCGGTACGCCCAGCCACGACGTCAGATCGAGACGTGATTAGTGCCATTTCGAAGAGAACTTGAAGAGCTTCAACATACTAGAATTATAGAACCATCCAATGGTCGGAACGGAAATGACATGTTATGCAAACTGGGTGATGGTTCTGTCCTGAAACATAGAAGCCACAGGGTAGACTGGAACCTTCTGGTTATGAGCTTTATTTTTTCCAAATGTCATCGTCAGGGATGGCGTCCAGCTGGTGCCCAGCTCATCGGCTGCGCCACATCAACAGGACGGTCCACCAATAATTTCCCGGGTACTATGTAGCCGTTTCAAAGCAGTGACGACTTAATCTTTATTGATATGGGTAAAAAGAAGCATTACATTGGTAGCACGACTGTGATGTGAAGGAGAAAAACAAAACTTAAAAACCTCAACAACAAGTATGTCGTGGTGGGAGACATCTCCAGGGGTGATAACAAGCACTGCAGCAACGAGCGCTGGCTAGGCGCCACTACACCAGTACACTCCCATACCAACTTTAACAGCATTCAAGTGTGCTTGGAGTACATTGGGCATATCAGATATGTCCAGTTCATTTGCCTTTCAACCAAAGCTGAGTTAGGCAAAGGAGTTTGGGGTGGGGCGGCGGGGGCCCAGTAAGAAGGCAAATTCGCTCTGTTGTGCTTTACAGGAGATCAACACACAGCTTATTGCTTGGCCCTCTTGGTGGGCACTACAGGATCTGGGTCTGAGCCTTCTGGATCCAGGTTCCTCATCGGCATGCCGTGGTTGTGCTTCCCTTCGTAGGTTGTGATGACAGACCTTGGGTCGTCCAGTGCCCTCTCGACGTGCTTCCGGACGTTGCACTTGGGACTGGTGCACTTGTAGTAACTTCTGCATGATCGAAAGGCGTTCATGCAGAAAATGGCTCAGATTTAAGTTGACACCAAATGTTATAGAAGGATTAGGCTCATGTGAGATGTTTGCAACAGAAACCACATAGACACCTGCAGATCCAAAAAAAACATAGAAACCAACGTTCACCTTGGGTATGGGTTCCCCTTCACCACCTTCTGTCCATACTTTCGCCACTGATATCCATCTCCTGATATGCTGCACTCTGTGTCAGTTTGCAAAACAACATGAGGGTCTTGAGGGCCCATTGCTGCACCCATTCCCCTCGCGCGATCCTCATTCCTCCTGTGGCAGGAAAGTTTGTCGTGTAAAAGGTTAATGATGATGATCTTGTGACAATAAAAGGAAGGAAAGGATGTCCTAGATGTGACACGGGCATAAACATAAGCAGCTCGGTTTACCAAGCTCCCAAAGCAGTTCCTTTTATTTTTTTTGACAACTCATCTAGATCAAATCTATTAGGCCCGGTTTGATAACCGGTTGGTCGGGGGGCGGTCGGCCGCTTCGTGGGGCGGGCCACCTCCCCCCCTCACACCCATTTGCTTAACCGGGCTTATTAGACCATGTTGGCCGAATAAGCTAACGCATGCAAGAGTCTAGCCTAGGTCTAGTAAGCAATGATCAAACAAGTATGGTAAATAGAAATAGCAATCATGCAATGCTAGAACAAATCAGGGGAGATCAATATCAGCACCAAATAGCATGGAATAAATATGACATGGAAATCAAAATAAGGCACGGGTGCACTGTAGCACGAAAAGAACGGTCTCCTGGAGACCGTGTAGGGAGGAGAATGGCTCTGGTTGAACCGTTCAGCACCAGGGAGTGTATCAACTAAAAGAAACTGACTAGGTCACAAGATGCTGAAAAACTGACTAAATCACGAGATGTTGAAGAAATGATAGAATATTGAATGCTAAGAAATAGGTGTACCTTGATGGACGATCTCAGAGGGACCGTATGTCCTCTAGAACGGACCTGTATCAACCGCAGAACGTCACTAAAACCAGCCAGCGTGAGAGTGGAGGCGTACCTGTGCTCGGGAAATGGTCGGCTGAAATAAAGCCGCACGAATAAAGAACGGGCAGTAGTAGACCGCAGGATGCAACACGCTCGCAGAAGAATCAACACTGTATGCAAAGAAGAACGGGCGATCCATGGCTACACAACCGCCAGGAGACAGAAACCCAATGCAACCAGTGGGAACTCGAACAAAGGGGATTAAGAAACACCAGAAAGGGGGGTCAGCAAACCACTAACAGGATGGGCACTAGGCATGCCATCGTGATCGCCAGAAATTTGGGATGTAGATATATTTTCCTGTCGGCGTAAATCTTCTATCTATCCCTTTCCACTAAGCAAATATGAGAAGTAAGCAAAGTATAGGGAGAAGGGAATAGAAGCAAAACCTGTGATCGCCACCAAGGCACCAGCCGTGCTAAACGTGTCGTACCTTGGAAAGAGGGGACACTCGCCTTTAACAAGCATGGACGAGATGTGTGGCTCCTCAGGAACCGCCTCTATCGACGCACGGCCGTACCACCGCTCGTCGATGCCTGGGTGAAACGCAGGATGAAGGACTGTGGAGGAAGTGCGGCCCGTAGTCAACCACAGGAGGAAAAAGAGCTGCCTGGAAGAAGCAGCACGTCCTCTCGAGCAGTCAGGAGGAAGCCGCGCAAGACCACCACGCCTTCAGTTGAAGGGTCCAAACCTCCACCCTTTCTGGTCGGCCAGAAAGAGTGGGCCTCGTGTTAATGTGCTACTGACTTGCAAAACAATGTGGAGAACATAAAAAAGAACACCCAGATTAGAACTATAATGTGTAGTAAGTGCTAGAATGGAAGGAAATAAACATGACTAAATGAAAATATCTTTTTACATATTTTTTTATTATTGTTATTATTATTATCATTATTTTTTTGTTATGGAAGAGTGGGCCGCTGGAAGGCCAGGGGTGAGCGTGCCGGCGAAGGGCTGGGCGCGCGCGGAGGGGAGCGTACCGGCGGGGGCGAGTGTACCGGCGAAGCAGGTGGGAAGAGGAAAGAAGGGGGGGACTGGTGTGCCGTTGAAAGGCGTACCGGCGAAGGGAGGAAAGCTCGAGCAGAAAAGGAAGATGGAGAAAGAAGAGGGGGAGCTCGTGCAGGGTGTGTGACACAGAGAGAGAGAGAGACGAAATGGTGAGAGAGGGGGACCTCGTGCAGGGTGTGCGCGAGGTATGGAAATGTACCTCGTGCACGCCTGCATGGGGTACAGGGCGTGCCGGCGAAGGGGGAGAGAAGGAGACCTCGTGCAGGTTATGCATGAGGTGGAAAGCATACCTCGTGCATATCCTGCACGAGGTGGGGACATGCCCCATGCACACTGTGCACGGGGTGGAGAATACCTCGTGCACAAGGTACACGAGGTTGAGGCACATACCCCGTGCAGGTTTGCACGGGGTAAGGGGGATGGCTCGAGCAGGCTTTTAAAGATGGGGGAATAAACCCCGTGCAGCTTTCAAAGAGAAGGGCCAAACGCTCCCCATGCAGATTCCAAAAAGGGTATGGCCCGTGCAGTCTTAGAAAGAGAGAGGAGAAAGCAAGGGCGATTGGTGTGTGCCGGAGAAGGGCCTTAATGAGTGTGCCGACAAAGGCCTCAAGGTGTGTGCCGGTGAAGGGGTGGAATGTGCACCGTTGAAGGATATGGAGGACACACTCTTCAAGTTATTTTAAGGCCTTTCTTTTCTTCTTCTCTTAATTTTGATACGGCTTTGTACAAATTATTCTTCCCTTTTGTAGTTGTAATTATTCGGGGTGCTCAGTTATTATTTGGTCCTGCTCTCTTTGTGGTGCCCGTGGTCTGCTTGCCTTAGCTAAAATGTTCTATTAGTTGCTGTCCTGTTTATTTGTTACTCCCCTTCTTTTGTCCTTGTCGTATTGTCATTATTATTCTCTTTCTGACAAAAAATCGACAGCATCTCCCCTTGACCTCGGGTGTAAGGGAGATACGGGGAACGCGTCCACATGGAGTGGAGGAACCCAACATGTGGAGGTGGGCGTCCGAAGACGGCAACACCTCGGACAGACCTCAGGAAACTCGAAGGGAGCAAAAAGGGGGGGAAGGGCTACAAGGCCAGCTGCGGACACTGGGGTTAAGGAGCAAGGGCTGGTGTACCTGCCAAGGGACCCAAAGGTGTGCTGGGCTAGGCTGGCTGGGGGGGGTTAGGCTGTGCCGGCGAAGGGTTGTGCCAGTGAAGGGCTAACGAGGGGCATGAGACGTACCGGGCAAGGAGGTAAAGAGGGGGCCGTGCCGGCGAGCAGACACACCAAGGGAGTGCCGTTGAGGATAGGGTTCAGGGCGTACCGGCCAAGGAGCACAAGGGTTGGGGAGGCTGGACAGGTGTTCCGAGCCAGGAGGACCAAGGATGTGTCGGGCAAGGTTAGAAGGAGTGTGCCGTCCAGGGAGGCTGTGCCGGTGGAAGGATGAAGAAGCTACGAGTACCTCGGTCAGGGGCTGTACCAGTGAGGAAGGGCCAAGGTGTGCCGCTGAGGAAAGGAGCCAAGGGTGCACCGCTGAGGGAGTGCACCGGCGAGGGCATAGCTCAGGGGTATGAAGGCCAAAAGCTGGCTAAATGGGATGAGCTAAGACGAGTGGACGGAGGCCATGGGGGCTCTGATCTTGGCCTAGCTAAAGGAAAAGTCTCAGTGAGGGAACAGAGGTGGGGACTAGGTATTCAAAGAGGTTGGAGAGGCACGGCAGGGTGAAGGCAAAGAGGCCCCCACCCAAGGTGGAGGGACCACCGGCGGGGAAGATGAAAACGTTGCCGGGGGAACGGGGAGAAACCATCAAACACACCCACGAATCCAACGAACGAAAACAGCGAAGGAAACCAAGGGGCCAGGCTTTCATCCATGAAGAACGTGGAGTGGGAGTTACAGCAGAGGAGGAAAGAGGGAGAAAAGGACGAAGAAGGAGAGAAGGAAGGGGCTGGGGTTGAGCAGGGGCAACGACGCCCTGCTCTTCCCCGCCCTCTCTACTACACCTCTCTCTCTCTCTCTCTCTCTCTCTCTCTCTCTCTCTCTCTCTCTTACTCTTTCTTTGGGGTGGTCGTCGGAGGGGGATCCCACGGCAGAGCTCTCCTTCCTTTTCTTCTTCTCTTCTTCCCTGCGTGTCTGCTCGTCTCTCTATGTGTGTTGTTCACCGGGGAAAAAGGGGTTTATATGCTCCAGTGGCACGGTGCAGTGGGCCGGCCGTCGGAGGCAGGAACGGGGTGCATTGATGGGGATTTGACTTCCCATCACTCCGTTGACTGGGGAGTAGCTTGCGTGCCTCCCTCTCTTGCCACCATGTCGACCACTCCACTGTGCGCCGAGGATCTGTAGGGGGATGGCGTAAGATCCCCCCCTGTCGGACGCGTCATGATTGGGGAGTGTGCCATTGAAGAAGCTCAGGTAGCCGTGCCGTTGAACGGTATAGAAGCGTGCCGCTGAAGGAGCCTTATTAGCGTGTCATTGAAGATAGGGCACCGTTGCAGGGCAGCTGACGTGTGCCGTTGAAGGCATTTGAAGGTGTGCCGCTGAAGGCGTTTAAGAGTGTGCCGCTGAAGGGGCATGGAGCGTGCCGTTGAAGGCCACGCAAAGCTCTCTTTAAAGGGCACATAAGTGTGCCGGTGAAGGGCACACGGGCATGCCGCTGAAGGCTACGCAAGGCCTCCTTGAAGGGCACATGGGTGTGCCGTTGAAGGCTTGTTGGGGCGTGCCGTTGAAGGCTTCGCAAAGCTTTCTTGAAGGGCACATGGGCATGATAAAAGGTAGATTTCTGGGCCCGTTTTGGACCCGATTGATGATCCACCTGGTTCTCTTTGGGGGCCCACGAATAGTGGGCTTCCCCAGGGGCTGGTTTCTCTTCGATGTCGCGATTCTAGAGATGGCTCCACGACAGCATGTCGTTTGTTCGGAGGGTCCGGACTGGACATGCTCTCCGCGGTCTCTTCGGTCGAAACTATCGTTGCTGTTGGACTGGTAGGGGCATATGGATGTGCAATTTTACACGTCCACAACAGGCCGGGATGGGTAGACTTTATAGACTTCTACTAGGCTTTTATGAGAAATGTCATAGGCCTATAAATATACGTTGAAGGGAGAAACTATGGCCCAAGCTCTAGAGAAACCCTGGCCACCCTCTCTCCTCTCTCTCTCTCCCCTAGGGGCACCCCCTCCCTATCGTTCCTTCCTCCCCGGTGGATGGTGGTGTTGAGATCGGGTCGTCGTGTGGAGATCGCGGAGGAGATCCCGTCTGCTTCCACTGCTTGTGTGGAAACGTCTAAAGGCTGGACGCATGGACAACTTGCAACTTCGGGTTCATCTTCTCGTTCGTCTTCGAGTTTTTAGGAGATTCTCGACCCCGTAAAGGTAAAGAATTATTCTTTACACCATGGGATTTACCGATCTTGTTTATATGTTGTGCGATAATTAGTCGTCTTCTACTGCTGGGAAAATCTGAAAGGGGAAGATACGGGTACATATTCCTACTCCTATCTCTTTTTCCTTAGTTTGGGAGTACAGAAAATTAAACATCAACGGAAGTGGGAAGTATCCATTTCTCTTCCTCATGTAATTAAACCCACATTTGCAGATGACACAATGCATAACGTGTTCGAAATATTTGGGCAATATGTTAGTCCAGATATGAACGAATCAATTATCAAAATAATCAACTATAATAACAAAAGAGAAATGAGTTTAGGATCGCCTAATTGAGAGAGAAACGTGTCTCAGATAACACTGTCTTTGAAACGGAAGACACCCTCTCTTCGTAGCATAGGGTTCACCGACGTTCCATCCCCGAGATATGACTCAACCTTGCGATTTTGTCCCCTAGATATGACTCAACCCTGAGAACCGTCCCCAAATCTGATCACTTGTTGATGAAGTTCTGTCGAGAAAAATAGAGAGCATTGTTCGCAATAGTATGTTCTTTTTTGGGAGAGCACAATTTTATGTGTCTCTGAAAACTAGAACCGAGCCCCTTAATAGAAGACTCGGACAGTTGGCGGTTGGGAAGGGATACACCCTTTGGCCAACAGTTGCGACCCAATGGTAGGCCCAAACCAAATTCAAATCTAGTACATCGAAGCGGTGTGACCCTGTCCAAACCAAACCAGACAGACCAGCACAACACGGCGCGGCCCAGCCCAAACCAGACTAGAGCAGCACAATACGGTGTGGCACGGCCCGATCCGACCCAACTCGACTCGACGTGGTACGGCATAAATAAATAAATAAATAAATGTATGCTTATATTCGATCAAGCCACTTAATTCGAAACACAATTCGAGCCCACATCTTATGTCCCTTGGGTCTCGACCCAAGGTTGAATTCTCCAATACATAAAATCAAGGAAGTCTTTCCAACTTTCAATACGGGACAAACATTAATGAGGGAATTTGAAGCAACACTATAGCTTCATTTCCAACATTCTCCCACTTGATTCAAATTCCATAGTTAACGAAGTAAACAAAATAAAACAAAGTTCTGGACAGAACTACTACGTCATGGGTGAAGGTGTCTTCCGAACTTGAACCTTCACTTAGTGATATTAAGTCATCATCTGAAAGAGACTATAGTGGACTAAGTCTTGAACTAAGCCCTTTTACTCATATTGTTACTTAATTCACAACATAGTACATCAGTGATCAGATTCTTTATATGGTAGTGCTATAGGCCATGCACTGATATCAGGATTTCAAATTCCTAGAAAACCCAAGTCCAAGGATAGGTTATTACTTTTACCCGGTGAGGATAAAGCTAAGGGTTAAGTTCATATAGGACGTCCAACCTTATGGTTAAAGATACGAAACTAATTAGATCTAAATTCTCTTGTAGGACCATGGCTGTCGAGAGAGCTCAGTGCCGCGAGATGCAACAGACTGTTCAAGACCTTACGCAGACGCTACAACAAGTGGTGCAAGGTAGAGCCAATCGTGGAGTGGGTGATCTCCATCATAGCTTTTGTAGCATGAACCTGCTAAAGTTCACTGGCTCGTCCGACCCTGATGATGCCAAAAATTGGATGAAGGAAATTGAAAGGATTTTCCATGTCATGCAATGCACGAACGATGAAAAGGTACTACTAGTAACTTTCCAACTAGAACGGGATGCTCATTTCTGGTGGGAGTCCATAGAAGCCACATTGTCAGATGATCATATCACATGGGCCAAATTTGTGGAGCATTACAATAACTAGTACTTCTCGGACCGCATCCAAGAGAAGAAGGCCGCAGAATTTACCGTACTCAAGCAATGGACCTCGTCGGCTACCGAATATGTGGCCCAATTCTCAAGGCTATCAAGGTATGTGCCCCACTTGGTGTGTACCAAGAAAATGAAGGCTATAAGATTTCTTAATGGACTTCGACCCGAATACGTAAACCAACTGGCACTGATAGACATCCAAGTCTAGTCGGAGATGGTATGGCAAGCTTAGCTATTAGAAGACGCCACTGAATTGTCCGACAAGATCCGAGGAAGGGACAAGAAGGAACATGTCACAAGCCCCGGGAACTTCAAACCATCATCTAATAAGAAGCGGTCTAACAATGGAGGGGAATCCTCCAAATAAAAGAAATTCAAGAAGAATGATAAGTCTTTCTCCATTACCACACATTCCAAGGAGGTGTGTAAACATTGCGACAAGGCCGGCTATAGGGCTAAAGAGTGTTGGAGAAGACTGGGAGCATGTCTCCATTGTGGGAGCTTGGAACATCAGATTCCTGATTGCCCACTGATGAACGAACCAACCACTAAGGAAGAAAAATGCCAGGTTAAGAAGCAAGGCATTCTTCAAGCACTGCAAGAGGCCGAGCCAAGTGAAGGAGGTATCGTAGAAGGTATATTAAAAGTTCACTCTAAGACTACTCATGTCTTATTCGATACCGGAGCAACTCATTCTTTTATTTCCAAAAAAATTACTGTTGCATTGTTTGTGGAACCTACTTGGCTAACAAATTTAGTGATCTCCACGGGGGAACCGAAGAAGACGGATCGGGTTGGTATACGGCTCCACTACGAGTGGACATGCAAGGGAGGGAATGACTTGATAGCTGGTCGACTAAATGCAATGGTCCTAGGACTTAGACTTGATAGAGACAAGTCTAAACTTACTCTGATACCAATTGATATGACACCACCTTGGGGGTGATAGTCGCAAGAACGGTGCACCTGGGACCTAAACAAGCAAGCACAGTTTGCAAGAGAAACGGACCGATATCGGTGGCCACACACCCGACACTCACCCAAAACCCATGGTAACTTAGTGATGCCAAGTCGAGGTTGTGAGCGATGGACCCTTACTGGTAGAGGGCCAGCAAGGCCAAGATTCTTCCCAAGGATATAGAGGCCTAATTCCATGGGGTCGACCGGGTGCCGAGGGCACGGGTCACACTCTCTCCCACGGCGGTCACTTGAAGCAATGGAGCTTCCGGGACTAAGCACTCACTCACAGGGGCCAGTAGAGCTATGAGCTAATATTGAAAGAATAAGGCACCTAAATATGAGCAAGGGATAGAGCACTTACTCGACTAGTTTGAAGAAGCCAGTCCCGTTCAGAGACGTGGGTGAGTGGGGAAGCGTGGGTTCCCCACACACTGCGCCGGTGGAGCTTCTGCCTGTTTAAAAACATACACCACTACTCCTCATGCAAGAGGGGGATCTCGGGGTGGGGGTTAACTTGAATTACACTTAAAACTACCTCTATGCAGGGAGGGGCTTTAAGCCGGCCTGGCGGGGTGGGGAAAACTAAGTTAGAAAGGCCGAACGAAGAAGATGTCAATTCTGCCAGCCCTTTGGAACAGGGGATAGACAGTCAATGTCGGCGCTGCTGCAGCCACTCCCGAGCTCCGTTGTCGACGAAACCAGTGGTGAAATATCCGGGGTTGGCCCAAGAGGACGTCTGATTTTTGGAGGAACTTCTGGTAGGCAGCGATGGTCGGTACAGAGTCGTGAATAGGGCCTCTACTTTCTAATTCTTGCAGCTTCAGCACCACAGCAGTAGCAAGATGAAGCTTCCACAAACTCTCCCAAGCTCTGATTTAGGCATGGCTAGAGTTGCTGGATTTGTGGTCAAACCCTCTTCGAGCGGAGACCCGCGGTGACACCAGAGGAGGTCAGAGTTGATGTTTAGAACCTGAACAGTGCTGAGGTGTCTAGTCAGCTCCAGGGGAAACTGATCAATGCACCAGAGGGAGAAAATTTCGAACTCACCCGTCTGGGGTCCTAACGGAGAGCCACTTTGTGGTACAGGAAGCATTTGTAACTAGGTCTTGGTCACACCCAATATATGTTTTCCTCTTCTGTCCATTGTATAGCCAACAGCGTTGTCCTGGCACTAAGTCGTCATTTTTTACCTTCGGGGTAGGAAGGATAGGACTGTCATCCATATTTCCTCCCTCGTTTGCAACATCAAGCGCTGGTCCGAGCTTTTTGTCCTTATCCCGAAGGTAGGGGATAGTGGTCACCTAACCAACTAAAGTTTCGTTGTGAACATTCATCCCCTTAGGGCTGACAAGTTGCCGACTCCGACTCCGGAGGAGGCGAGGGCGATTAAGGCCATCCTTTGCCACCCCATCAAGGATCCTGATATGAGGCTGACCCCAGCGGTACTCCGGGAGTTGGGATTGAGCCCCCCATTGCCCCATGGTGCAAGCTTTGTTATTTTCGTGGTCTTTCTGTCTGTTGTTGTGATGTCTTTCTCGTGTTATGCTACAAGAATGTCAGTTTCATCAAAGTTGTAGTTTGAGATAGTCGAGCTGCCAGCAAACGTCCCCCACCCTCTTGATCACTTAGAGCATGGTGCTGACTAGGTTTCTGTCGCTGCTCCCCAGCAAGCATTCATCCTCAAGCTGGGGCGCTTGCCATATCCTCGCCCGACGGCGATTCTAGTGGAGTGCTCGCATCTCCCTCCTGCATCGCCATCTACTACGCCCATGCCCAACGTCGATTTGGACACCTGTGCAGATATGCAGAGGGTCACCTTCGGGAGTTCGTCGAGCGCACCTGTCAATATTCCTAAAATGGTGGTGGAACAATGCCGTCGGGTGGACCTTTCCGTAGTGGCAGCACTGGATCGCCAGCATCGCCAGGGAAAGAGGAGGAGGACTGCCGCCAAAGCTTGTTGCAGATGAACACCACCTCCTCCCCAATCTGCGACTCCTCTAGGCCCCGAGCCAATCGGGGTGTCAGTTCCAGTGCCATCTCCCTCGATCTACCCGTCGCAGATAGGGGCTGCCCCGTCAGCCCATGTTGGGGGGCCACTTGACAAAGCCAAGGGATTGTGTTGGGCCAGTGAGCGCATTGCCAGCTGGGTGAGTCCTTTTTCCCCTATAAGTTATTTTACATCATTCTAAATTTTGAGAATGAAATTTCTTTAAGGAGAGAGGAATGTCATGACCTGAGTTTTTGAGTAAAGTATCTACGACTTTCGAAACGTTTCCACAAGTCTACTTTATAAATAAATAGAATTTTCTGAGTATCAAGTCTTCAAATCTCTAAATAAGAAGTAATAATTTATTTTTGAAAACCGTAGTGTATCGCGGAGCAGTGCTCGCCTCTAGAGAACCCTTAGGTTACCTTCTCATTTTCAAGGGGAGCGTTGCTCGCCTCTAGGGAACCCTTAGGTTACCTTCAAGGGGAGTGGTGCACGCCTCTAGGGAACCCTTAGGTTACCTTTTTATTTTTAAGGGGAGCGTAGTGCTCGCCTCTAGGGAATCCTTAGGTTACCTTCTCATTTTCAAGGGGAGCATTGCTCACCTCTAGAGAACCCTTAGGTTACCTTTTCATTTTCAATGGGAGTAGGGGAGCGTTACTCACCTCTAGGGAATCCTTAGGTTACCTTTTCATTTTCAAGGGGAGCAGTGCTCGCCTCTAGAGAACCCTTAAGCTACCTTCTCATTTTCAAGGGGAGTAGTACTCGCCTCTAGGGAACCCTTAGGTTACCTTTTTATTTTCAATTGGAGCAATGCTCGCCTCTAGGGAACCCTTAGGTTACCTTTTTATTTTCACGGAGAGCATAGTGCTCGCCTCTAGGGAACCCTTAGGTTATCTTTTCATTTTCAAGGGCGTTGCTCGCCTCTAGGGAACCTTTAGGTTACCTTTCCATTTTAGGGGAGCAGTGCTCGCCTCTTAGGTTACCTTCTCATTTTCAAGGGGAGCAGTGCTCGCCTCTAGGGAACCCTCAGGTTACCTCGGTTGAATACGACTGGTGACGCTTCTCTGGACTCGCTAAGCTTTATTGATAAAACCTTCTGAGATTTATACAGCTCCAAGTCCTGGGTATCTCTTGCCCCTCCAGCATCGTCAGTCTGTATGCATCTTTGCCGAGCACTTCTGCTACCTAGTATGGGCCTTCCCAATTGGGTGCGAGTTTTCCCATGGCAACTCTAGGGTCCGCCACGCTTGCTCTCCGTAGTACCAGATCTCCGGGGAGGAAGTGTCGTTCTTTGACGCGAGCATTGTAGTACTAAGCCAGCTTTTGTTGATAAGCCACGAGTCTTACTTGGGCGTGTGCTCTGTCTTCTCCGAGTAGTTCCAGGTTTTCTCGCATTGCTTGGTTGTTCCTGGCTTTATCGAAGTGCCCTACCCATAGCGACGGGTTGGAGATTTCTATTGGAATCACCGCCTCTGCTCCGTATGCGAGGTGGAAGGGTGTCTCGCCCGTGGCAGTTCTGGCGGTGGTCTGATGTGCCCATAGGATGCTCGGGATAGAATCTATTCATGAGTCTCCTACTTGTTCCAGTCGAGTCTTGATCCCATGGAGGAGTGACTTGTTTGCATTTTTCACCAATCTGTTAGCCTGGGGATGTCCCACTGAAGTATTAGTCATTTTTGGTCACGTGTTAGTCATCTCATCACCATTGCTCTTCATTTCCCTCCATGTTTTTCACTGGCATTCTATCGTCTTCCACCCTCCTATTGTTTTCCACGCCCCATAGGGGTTTAAAAAACCCAACACCCCAGGTATTCGCCATTCCACTTATGCATTTCATCCGTCATTTATATTTATAGATACGACACTTCAATAAACTAATTTGGGTCATTTTCCTTGGTTATTTGTGTTGTCTTACAGGTCAGCAGGCATTTCAGCATGAGGCCCATCCCTCCTAGCTGGCTGGAAGGGGTGGGGGATTGAGTTCCCCGGCTCGGGATTTGGAAGCTTTTGCGGCTCATCTCCAACCGTTTAACAGAGATAACGGCCTTCCTCAGACCGTCTTTCCTCTGGTCACGGTCGATTGAAGACCGTCCGAGTTCCACACCCAGGCCTTCTTCCCGCGCTCTGTTTTAGTGCTAGCAGTAGCCTATCATCTGACTGTCTTCACCGTTCGGCGGTCATCAGGAGGCCGTCTTCTTCCTGCACCAGCACTACGTTGTCTGGCGAGTGTCTTCATCCACTTCCTTTTCCAAGGTACGTAGTGCACCTCTCTTCGCACTAGTCACCTTGGTGGCGATCACGATCTCATAGTGTGCATGGGTGATTGATTCCATTGTGTTATTTGTTTCTTTCCATGGTCTATTTAGCACCACATTGGTCACATCCATCCGCCCACACACCCATGCATACCCTTCTTTAGAACCGGAGGAGAAAATATATCTACAGGTGACAGGTGTGACGTCATGGTGTGTGCGTGGCCATCGTTGACGGGCATACATGGGCAATACCAAAATGAGGGAGTATTTGCCGTTGTCATAATGCCTCATGCGTAGTGGGAATGGACTTGCGTGTCATGGCTAAACGTCGCATGAGGGGAGTATGAGTGACATACCCTCAGCTTGTGTAAGCTGATCCACAAGTCAACGGCACACACAAATCTCGTTACATGCTGCGTTTGTTGCTGCTTTGTGTCCTTCCGTTGATGCCTTGATGGATGCCCCACCCCTTGAGCTTCTAAGGGACTTTTATAGGGAAATTGAAGGGTCATGAAAGGGTTTAGGTGGACCAAGTTGAGGCGTTGAACTTGGTCCGAGTAAACAATAAGAAAATACTTTTTTTTGTTTATAGAGTGGGGAAGGGAGGGTTTAGGCGGACCAGTCCAAGGGGCTAGGCTGGTGTGCCTAAACCCCTCCCCCAAGTGGGGTTTAGGCGGACCAGCCCAAGGGGCTAGGTCCTTTGGGTGGCTTTTAGGGTATCTCCACTCCTTTGGTAACCCTTCGTCTATTTCTCCATCTTTTCATTGGAGCTCCTCTATTGGTGGATCTTATTGCCCTTTGCTTTGAATTGAGAGATCCTCCACTTGTCTGATCAGCTTATCTACATCTATTGGATCTCTGATTTTGATGATGACACACTATGAATCTTGATGTAATTATATGAACACTAAGTCTTAAATATGTTGAACTGATGTCACATTCATGGTACCAATGTAGATAGGTCGAAGCATCAAGTGATGCATCGATGCAGCACATCATAGCAAAGGACTAGTACAAGTCAACAATTCGAAGCATCAATGTAATGCATCGACACACTAAGCCTCAGTCTTCATCTAGTGCATCGATGCATTAAGTAGCTACACCAATGCACCAAGTCTAGGATTTGATTTTGAACATTACCACATTGAAGCGTCAGTATAGTGCATCGATGCACCAAGCTCCAGTGTTCAACTAAAGCATCGATGCATTAGAGTACTGCATCGACACACTAAGCCAAGAATCTGTACTTGAGCATTACTATGTTGAAGCATTATGGAACAACATCGACGCACCAAATATCTTCATGAAGCCATTGGTCTAAAAGCCCTTCTTTCTCACTACAACGACGCATCAAGTTACTGCATCGACTCAACTTCACTCCATTTTCCACAATGTAAGAACCTAAGTGGATAATGTGCTAGCATTTTTCAAGCCTGTTGGCACGCAACCCAATCCACGTGGCTGAATTCTAGAGAAATAAAGTTGTCAGAACATTCTCTTGCCACCTGGACCAATGGAGTAATTTGTCCACAGATCAGTCCTTAAGTGGAGATCGATATTTTTGCTCTATATAAAGAGGTCGTCTTCTTTCGAAGAAAGGGGCTGCTACTACTAAGAAAGCCTATCATGAAGAACAAGAAAGAAAAGAGTGCAGTAGCCATTAAAAGAGATTGAGAGAAAAATCTATGAGAAGAAATCAAAGAAGAGAAAGAGAGAGCTCGATAGAGAGAGTACACATCTCAGTGCCAGTACGTAAAAGAAGAAGAGTGTGCAGCTAGATCCATTTAGTATCTGTGGTGTCCATTAGCTCGTGGATCAAATCCAGAGCCATTTTGCTCCTAAGGAGCTACATTTTTTTCTTCCTTCTTTTGTGTTTTTTCTTGCTCGTCCTTTGTTTTACTTCTTGTTTTTCGATACCCTGTTCAATGGTCAGGTTCCTTCTGAGTAATCAGAAGAAGGGAGAAGTGTCTTCTCCGATGGATCTCCATCAGGATCTGGTCAGGCGGAGCCGTCAGGGGCGTGTAGTGGCGATAATTGCCCCTTTCCTTTTCGGAGTGGTCGCGGTGGTCTCCGTCGCGTCGCTCTCGCTTACTCCGACCCTCTTGTGGTGGGTCGACGGATCTCTTACGGTCGGACCGATTGGCTCTAACCTCGCAGACTAGGGCCGTTATATTCTCCTCGCAGCGCGCGTGCTTCTATGCCAGGGCGAGGAGCTCAAGAAGGGTCGTTGGGGCCTCGACCCCGAGGGCACACCGGAGGATGTGGTCCCATGTCCCCTGGGTGAGGGCTGTAACGGCGATGCCGACGTCGAGATGCGGGATCCGGAGTGCTTTCGCACGGAAGCGGGAGACGAAATCTCACAACGTCTCTTCTTTGCCTCGCCTGAGGGCTAGCAGGGTCACCGCTGATCTGGCCACCTTTCGGCAGCTGATGAAGTTCTCATTGAACAGCTTCTTGAGCTGCTGGAAGGAGGAAATAGTCCCGGCCGGCAGGGACTCGAACCAATCCCGGGCATTCTCCCGGAGGGTCGTCACGAATGCCAGGCACTTCACAGTGTCCGAGGCCCGGTGGAACACTAGGTGGGACTCGAAGCTGTACATGTGGTCGGCCGGGTCAATGGTGCCATCGCAGGAGGTAAACGACGGTAGTTGGAGCTTCGACGGGATGGGGACTTCCATGATTTCCCTGCAGAAGGGAGCATGAAAGTCCAGGTCATCGTCGATCAGGCTGCGATTCTTGGCGGCCAAGAGGACATCATCTAGGTATCAGACTTTGTCTTCTATTTCCTCGAAACGGTAGAGTCGGCGATCCATCTCTGGGTTAGAATGGAGTGGGCTGCGCACCCTCGGCGCGGGCATACTGCGGGATCGTCGGGTCCTCGCAGCCGAGGCATGGGATGCCTCCCGCATTTGGCGGGGGTTCTCCCCAGTCTGGCCCCTCTCGTCCTCCTGTCGATTGGGTAAGGCGCGTTGGGGTTCGACCCGTTGGTCCTGAAGCTCCTGGCAGAGTTCTGTCAGGGCTCGGATCTGCTGACGAAGTTCGTCTAGGTCGCCTGGGGTGACCTCCTATTGGGGATGAGCGAAAGAAGCTTCCTGCGATCCCCGGCGGGAGTTGGGCCTCTGGTCGGACCTACGGCCCCGGATGCTGGCATTGCGGAGGCTTCCACGGGACGCCATAGCCTTTTTTGATGGGGACATCACCTCCCTTGCCCACACTCATGGCTCGTCTCCTCGCCTCGGACGCATCTAGCATGGTCTAGTTTGGGGAAGACTCATACGAACTCAGAAATGGAATTCTATTCCAAATTATGGCTGACGCCAAGAAGAAAATACTCCTTCAGTGCCTCTCCATGAAAGAAGCCTGGATAGTCATGAAATAAATCCATGCTGGGTCGACTGGAGCACACCTGGCTGGGCTGAAGATGAAAATTAAAATTGAAAAGCTGGGCTACTATTGGCCAACAATGTTCGACGACTGCTGCAAGTATGCCAAGTCGTGCCAAAAATGCCAACAACATGCTATGGTCCCTAGACGACCTCCAATGCAGCTACATCTAACAGCACCTAGTTGGACGTTCACCTAGTGGGGAACAGACGTTGTGGGCCCATTGCCCCGATCCTCTTTAGGATGCAAATATATCCTAGCAATGACAGATTATTTCTCCCACTGGGCGGAGGCTGTAGCCCTGAAAGAGGTGACAGGAGAAATTATGGCCAGATTTATCCGGAGAAATGTAATATTCTGGTTCGGCATTCCCAACCGGATCGTCTCAGACAACGGAAGTCACTTCTGGAATCAAAAGGTCTATAGATTGGCTGAAAAGTATAAGATTGACTGGAGGACATCCACTCCGTACAATCCACAAGCTAATGGGTTGGCGAAAGCATTCAACAAGACCCTCTGCACCCTCTTGGCAAAGACTGTCAGTACTAATAAAAAGGACTAGGAAGACAAGATGTACGAGGTGCTCTGGGCATACCCCACCGTCTACATGACTCCAACGGGATACTCACCTGTCTCTTTGGTATACATCTCGGAAGTCCCCATAGAGTTGGAGATACCCTCCTTCAGGGTCGCAATCCAGCACGGGTTGGTCAGGGAAGAATAGACAAATATTGAGCGAAGACTCAAAGAACTCTTCGACCTAGAGGGAAAGCGGCTCCAAGTCCAATAGAATATCCAGGTTTATCAGGCCCGGATAGCATACACCTTCGACAAGCTCATCAAGGAGCACAAATTCAAGATGGGTGACCTTCTTATGATCAAGAGAAGAGAAGTCATGACTGCCAATTCCAAAGGCAAGCTGAACGAAAATTATCTAGGACCTTACGTGGTCCAGAAAGTGTATGAAGGAGGAGCGTATGTAATCGTCAACCACCGGGGGGAGGTTCAATTCCCACTCCTTAATGGTAGACATTTGAGGTTATATCATGCTCCAATTTCGCCATTCAATGAATAAATCAATTCTCCTCCTGACCATGGACGAGTTTGCATTACCACTTCCATATGGTTTGCCGACACCTTTCCGAGATGAGGAAGAAGAATTAGAGAGTTAGTACACCCGCCCCCTCTCTTATGATGTTCATGATAGTTTATATATATTTATGAATGGAATGATTTGATTTCCTGCCACTCGTTTGTTCGCCTGTGTGTTCCTTCTCCCTTACGCTTCTTCTTTGCCATGATGTTCCCACGTGACATGTTTTGACAAGATGCTACCCTGAAATAGAGGATCGTGTCTTGCCATGGTCATTCTTTTCAATGGGAATCTACCGTCAAAGTCAGCAATGGTGGCTTTTAGCTAGATGCGCCCATTTTTTTTCTTTTTTTATTATTTTTTTATTGTTCTTTTCTCTTTCCTCTTTTTTTACAAAAAAAAATTACAATACGACAGGCCACCCTAAACTGCGTAAGGAGCGAGTCATCGTGTCACACCATCGAATCAATTACCCTGTGCAAGCAGCGAAGTGACATATGAGACTGCAAGGAAGGCGCCTTAGCACGGGGGCTATTGCTAGTGGTAATGGTGACAGTTTTGGCTCGGACCTCTCCCACTCCTATAAATACCTCCCTCCTTCATTCTCCGCAGGGGCAATGGAAGCCAATTTGAAGAGTGTAAGCCTCTAAGGAGAAGGAGGAGCGAAGAGTTCTTAAGTCTCAGAATGGAGGGTGAATCTTCCCACTCCTCAAAGAGAAGCAGGTCCGGCAGTAGCTCCAGGAGGCTCTCTGATCTCAAAGGGCACTTGAGTGAGAGGACCTAGTCACAGCTTGTGAGTGGTCCTTGCTTCACTTCTTCCCTTGCACTCCCCCTTTCTTCTGACAACACACCCCTTTCTCACTTCTTGTGTATGCGCAGAGCGTGATGAGATCACACGTTTCATGGGAGCTAGTGGTGGCCGCATATTGGGGTCTTTCAGAATTCCAGAAGACCCGGCTAGACGTGATGCGGTTTGGGGCCTTTCTCCGAATCGAGCCAATCAAGCTCGACCTCGCCCTCATCCAAGCATTACGCAAAAGGTGGGACCCAGTGAGTCAGGCCTTCCTGATGCCTTGGGGGCACATGGTGCCCAACTTGGAAGATGTGGCCTGAATCACAGGCCTCAAAGTGGATGGCGAGGCAGTGACCGGTGTCACCTGTTCTGATTACAGAGAGGGTGCTCAGAAGTTTTTAGGGTTGGATGTAGACGATCAGAAGATAAGGTCAGCGGCTAAGGTGTCTATCATGGAGGCATTGGGGTTTACTGACGCTTGTCCTCATGATAATGAGTCCTTGGAAGAGTTCATGGAGAGGGCTAAAAGAGGGTGTCGTGCTGTGTATTACATAGACGCACTTCTCACCCCCTCCCCTTGGCTGGTTGACCAGCTCCCTTCCCCTCCCATACATTTGAGAGAAAACTGCACACCACCACCAAGACCCAACTCCACTTCATCCCAGCCCCTGCTCCACCCTCCCTTGCACCCCTCAGCCCTCCATCAACCCCCAAACATCCCCCCCTACACCTTCCATAGCCATTAGCCCTCACCCCATTACAGTCCCTTACCCCCTCCCTCCACTATCAACACCCAACTTCATTCTGCTAAGTCCAGTTCGTAGGCAGTAGTAAAGGCATGAGTTGCAGTGCCTGATTCAGAGTCAACACACATCTCCTGGTGGTTTATCCTAAATCTTTGGAAAGATATTTGAGTCAGCTTCGTAGGCGAGGTGGTCCCGCCTCCATTCGACATCGGTGCTATTCGGTGGAGCCGTCCTCGCCAGACTGCGCCGACTATCTCTGGCAGACAGCCAGAGATGATTTGTAGCAGCTCTCACAACCAGATCGGTGAGGATCTTGGTTCTCCATTTGGCTGGAGTAAAGCACTACCAGTACTCTGTCATCCCCAAGAAGCGGACCGAGATTTGGACTCCGTCATCAAGAGTTACGAATTTTCTCCCCAAGGTGAGCAGACAAGTCCAGTCAGGGCCTGAACAGACCCCCCTTCACTCAACGGGCCCTATCTCTCTACTCCGACCTCCTATGGTGTTCTTCCAGGTTGCTGCTCGAAGAGGACTCAACCGTGCTCGCATCTATTTTGGTCTCGCATCATTCAGACTTCTGGAGCACTCATGGAGGCCTCTTCTTCCTACTGCTGAGGTACCTCTGCTGTCAGAATCAGAACTCAGGGACCCCATTTGCGGCCTGTCCCCAACTAGCACCGGTGACCAGGGAATTTGGAAAAAATTAAGACGTCACCCTGATCCAACTATGAAGGTTCTCCAACTGGTCTCATCATTGGCAAAATTCGGGAGCGGCCACAGTAGCGTCAACTCTGACTGTCTGTCTTGAGTTTCAGAGAGCGGACAAAACCGACGCCGTCCACCCGTTTGATCTCACTTAGGTCTTCCCCTTCCCCGCCTGGCTGGATTAGCACCCCTCCTTGCGTGGAGGTAGTGTTTGAATGTAACCTTGATTTATCCACCTCTAGTCCACCCCTCCTGCATGAGGCGTAGTTCATGTACTACTTAAACATGGAGAAGCTTCACCGACGCAGTGCGCGGGGAACCCACACTTCCCCACTCGTCCACGTCTTCGACTTGGGATCGGTGTCTTCACACCGATCAGGTATACGCTGAACCCTCCCTGGATATTTGTGTTCAACTAGTATCATTTCTAAGTTCAGCCGGCGAGGAAGAGAGTGCCCGATCCCATGACTTCCTGCTCATGAGTGGCCACTGTGGATTGAGTGAGGAGAGAACCCGTGCCCTCAAGGCACGACGTCCGCCCCGCTGATGTGGGTGCTCCAATCCTAGAGAGGGAAACACATTAGGCTAAGCCATCTCCCCAACCAACATGGTTTAGACCCTCGGACCCACCCTACCATCACTTAGTCACCACGAGAAAGGGTTGTACTGCGATATCGGTTTGCCAACATCGAGTCCGCCAATTTGAAAGTGTGCTTACAAGTCTAGGTCCGAGGCTCACTCGGTCGGTACCTTTGCATCCATAGTCCATGTCACATCATAGGTCGTGCCACATCACAGTGCTTGGTCAACCACATGTTCAATGCGCAGATCGGCTGTAACATAGAAGTCTACATCGATGGCATGCTCGTTAAAAGTCTCCGGACAGTCGAACACTTGGAATACCTGGCGGAGACATTCGCGAGGCTCAACAAGTACAATATGAAGCTCAACCCAAGCAAATGTGCATTCGGAGTGAAGTTAGGAAAGTTCCTTGGATTCCTTGTTACCCACAGAGGGATAGAGGCGAACCCTGACCAAATCTAAGCAGTGCTAGAAATGAAGCGATCAGTGCGGGTGAGGGACCTACAGTGCCTCACCAGCTACATCGCCCCCTTAACTCGGTTCCTATCTCCAGCGGCAGAAAGATGCCTCCCCTTCTTCTGACTAATCAAGCAAGTCAATAGAATGCTAGAGAAGAAAGGGCAGATCGAATGGGATCAGGAATACGAGCAAGCATTCGAGGAGCTGAAACAGTGCCTGGCGTCCCCTCCCATACTTTCCAAATCATAGAAAGGAGAGTAGTTGCCCCTGTAAGCAGTGCTTGCACGGGAGGAAGGCAACATCATGAAGTCTGTCTACTATGTAAGCTGAGCATTATAGGGCCAGAGTTTCGGTACTTGCAGATGGAGAAGTTCGCTTTGGCCCTGATCACGACAGCCCGCCAGTTATGACCGTACTTTTTGGCTCACCCAATTTGTTGTGCCCCTCAGGCTTTGATGATGATGTGTTATTTTGATGATAGCAACTTCATGCGTCACCACATTTGTTCCTTGAGATTGTTATGTATTAGGTCTGAGTATGTTCAGTGCATTTAGTTAAAAGGTCATGCAAACTTGTTGCTGCAAGTCTGTGCATAGTCAGAGTATAGGAGGTCTACGTGTGTTCTTGCCCTTGCACATTCTTAGCAAGGTCAGAGCATAGTCGGTGCACATGAACAATGTGCTTGCATAAAGTCAGAGGGTTAATTAAAGTCTGAGCAATAGCACATGTCTCATACTAAGTCCTTGCACATCTGTTGGGCAATAAAGTCTATGCATAGATAAGTCCATACATGTCTTGGCATGAAGTCTAAGTCCGTGCACATTGTCGGCTTACATTTTCAAGTCCATGCACGTTGTTCATCATAGTCCATGCATGCTCTTTTGTCATGTCTGTGCATTTTCTAAGTCCATGCAGGGTTAATGTCTTGGACATACTAAGTCCATGCAGATTTCCTACCATGGTCATATCAAGTACATGCATGTGTAGGTATAAGTCCATGCATGATCTTTGGTTGATTGCATAGTCCATGCACATTCTGACCTTTGCCAACAATATGAGTCTGTGCACAGAAGTACTTAGGAGGGAGACAAAGTCCGTGCATGAATAGCTCTGCAATGTAAGTCCTTGCATGTTTTACGTTGAGTCCGTGCATGATTTCACATAGTTTGTGGAAGCCAAACCCCGTGCACGTCTGGGTTTTAACATGAAGTCCGTACACATTTTCACTCGATCTGTAGAAATCAAACCCCGTGGATACTCTACTCTTAAGACTAAGTCTGTGCACTTTGTTTTGATGTCTGTGTACATCAAACCCCGTGCACATCTTGGACTTAGACTGTTTTGTTGGTCGAGCTGCATTTCAAGTCCGTGCACACCTTCATCATATTTGTGCATATTAAACCCCATGCACTTTCCGTTCTGTCATCAAAGTCCTTGCACACATACATAAACCTCTTTGGTTTAAACCCCATGTAGGTTTTTCTTTGAGACAAGTCCTTGTACGTTCTCACAAGCCCCTTTGCAATTCTGCTCAAAGTCCGTGCAAATTTTCTATTGTTATACTCCGTGCACTTTTTCCCTTGCAAGATTGGATTCAAAGTCCATGCACTTTTTCCTTGGCAAGAGGACTTCCTTTTGTTTATAAGTGAGATCCTTTTGTCTCACCAGGTTGTCATGATCTATGACTTGTGATAAATCGTGCACATATTTCTTCAACATAGAAATGTGGGACACGTTGTGGACTTCGGACAATTGAGGAGGCAAAGTAATGCGATAAGCTACTCCGCCAACTCTTTCTAGTACTTCGAAAGGACCAATAAACCTCAGTGTGAGCTTGTCCTTTACACTGAATCTTCTAATGCCTCGTCCAGGAGAGACCTTGAGGAAGACATGGTCCCCAGCTTGGAACTCTAGATCTCTTCTTCTATTGTCAGCGTATGACTTCTGCCTGGGCTGAGCTATCCTGAGTCTACCACTGATGAGTTGGACCTTCTCATTTGTATCTCTGACCATATCTGGGCCTAGTATTTGTCTTTCACCGACTTCATCCCAACATATTGAAGATCGGCAACTTCTGTCATAAAGTACTTCGAATGGAGCCATTTGAATACTGGCCTGGTAGCTGTTGTTGTAAGCAAACTCGGCCAAAGGCAAGTGATCATGCCAGCTTCTATTGAAATCAATGATACAAGCTCACAGCATGTCTTCTACAACTTGATTTGTTCTCTCAGTCTGACCATCCGTCTAAGGATGAAAGGCTATACTAAAGTTGAGTCTCATCCCCAGAGAGTGTTGTGGACCTTTCCAAAAATGACAAGTAAAATGTAGGTCTCGGTCAGACACGATCGAAATAGAAACTCCATGCAGTCTGACGATTTCTCTGACGTATAAGGCTGCTAGCACATCAACTGACCATCGACTCTTTATTGGTATGAAGTGAGCTGACTTAGTCAATCAGTCTATGATGACCCAGATTCTATCATGTCCTCCCCTAGATTTAGCCAGACCCATATTGAAGTCCATGCCGATATCTTCCCACTTCCACTTGGGAATATCTAGAGGATATAGTTTACCGACAGGCTTTTGATGCTCAGCCTTGACTTGTTGGCAGGTGAGACGGTAGATACAAAGTCTACTACCTCCTTTTTCATGTTGGGCCACCAAAATTTTTGTTTCAAGTGTTGATACATTTTGGTAGATTAGGGATGAATCGTGTACCTTGATCTATGAGCTTCTTGTAAAATTTTCTTCTTTAATTTTGGGCAATTCAGTACACAAGTCCTTTCCCTAAATAATAATCTTCCATCTGATTCTGCCATGAATTCGGGTCGTTCTTCAAGTTTATCCTTAATTTCTACTAACACTAGGTCATTGTCGTAAAGTCCTTGTATTTCGGTGAGCAGATCCGGTTGTATGAAATAGGTTTTTAATTCTGTTCCCGACCCTAAAGGGGTAACTATGGTTAAATCTGATGGTAAGGGAGCAGGTGAAATAGGCAATATTTTTGTAAAAGAACTAGCAATAAAGGAGTGAGTAGCACCTGTATCAAATAACACAAAAGCAGGATGTGAATGAATATGAATTGTACCTTCAATGAGCTCCCCTTCTTTTGTTGGTTCATCCTCCAATACGGCATTCAATCTAGCCTGCCGCTTTCGTCCACTATTGTTCCTCATGGATGGTTGCTCTTTCACAAGAGCACAGTCAGGCATACGGTGCTCCCGACTTCTACATCTTAAGCATGCGCCCAAATGCTTCTAACATTCTTCAGACGCATGACCGAATTTGTCACAAAATGAGCAATGACTTACTTATCTTCTTCTTCTTTAACCTTCTTGCTCTGGCGATCATCCTTGTCATTTCCATTCCGAGATCTCTTCTTGTTATCCCGAGAGTTGTAAGTGATGTTGAATTTTTCCTATTTCCTACCTCGCTGATCAGACTTTCGGCTCGGCTCCTCTCCTTTGCCTTTGAGTTTATCAACCTTCTCCAAGGTCCGTGCATACAAGTGTGCCCGTTGGACCATCTCTGCATAGGTCTGAATATTTTGTGAGCCAAGTTGCTGGATGAAAATGGGCCACAGCCCGTCCATGAAGCGATTTACTTTTAGAAGATCCGTGCTCACTAAATGCTAAGCATAGGGTGCTAGGCGAGAAAATTGTAACTCATATTTTGCCACCGTCATCATACCTTTACGTAGTGACGCAAATTCGGCCACCTTCCTCTCCTAGACATGCTCGGAGAAGTACTTTGCTTGGAAAAGAGTAAGAAATCCATCCAAAGTATGTGGTGCATCTGCAGGTGGTGCCAAAATAGACTTCCACCAAGTACAGGCATCTTTGTTTGGCTGGAACGTGGCGAGACGAACCTTCTCTTGGTCGGCACATTGCATGACCTCGAATATTCGGTTCATTTCATCTATCCAATTTTTTGCCTCGTCTGGGTTAGAAGAACCCGAAAATCACGAAGGGTTTAAACTCTGAAAGTTACGGTGCAGATCACCAGTGGCTGCCCTCGTGCCAGCTTGGGCCATATTTTTCAAGGCCTAGGTGAGTCCCGTAATGGTTTGATGCATTCCACCCCAATCAACACAGTGAGCCATTGTAAGAATAAGGTACCTAAGAAGAGTAATAGATTTGTTAATTCTAATGGAATTGGTGGGGTTAATCTTAGAGATAATTTCTAATTACTATCTCATGCTGTCCTCTTTACTTGTGGCTAGAGTTTACAGCTTTACTACTACTGTTTGCCTGCTATACCACTTGTGTGCATGCGCCCCGAGAGCGGGACTGGTTGCACTCTCTCACGCGGCAGCGGACTGCACTCAGTGTTCGGGAAATTTGGAACGAGCTCTCCTCTCACTTCGGCTCGAGCGCAGAACGAATACTAGGAAAGCAGGGAACTAAGAGCGTTGGCCAGTTCCTTACCTCGCCGAGTCTAAAAAGACCAGCGCTGATCGGAGACGAGGGCGAGCCGGGGAGCGTGCGCACCCGATTGACACGCTGCGTCGGGGAAGCTTCTGATCACCTGTGGTACAACCAACCAAATACATCCACGCAGGGAGGGGGATCAAGGGGATGGGGGTACAAAACTACCCTCATGTAGGAGGGGTGAACACGGGGAGGGGAAAGGGCCGGGAGGCCTGAACCGTGTGCTGGCCTGAGTGCAGGTCAGCAGGGACAGTCTGCAACAGCGTTGTCCGGATCGTCGTCGGAGGGAGGCTCGCACGTGCCCGGATGCTGGGCCGGGCTTCTGAACATCTGAGCTGTATTAGGAAGTGGCTTCCCAAGTCGTGGTGCTTCAGCGGGACCGCTGGAGGGAGGGAACACCGGTCGGCAACCTGCTGCACGCGCAGTTGGACTAGCTCGCAGCAGCGAACCAATCTGAACTTGGGGATGCCATGGGGTGTCGCGGGAGCCAATCCTTCGAACCAGATCCTGGAGAGGACCCTGGGGTCGTCATCAAGGGTTCTTGGAGTGGGCCGGTGCTGGCAGGTCCGGGAAGAGGCTGTGGCGTGGCGGGATCCCAGATCTGTCGGCGCAAGCAGACAGGCGCAGGCAGAACAGGGGATCGTTGTCGAGGTCATCCATGCAGAATCTAGAGGGGATAGCCGCTACGGCTTGTAGCATGCATAGGGGGCGTGGAGGAGAGCCTACCACGTGGAGGAGACGCACAGAAGGCGACTGTGGAGAGCATACCAAGCCGCTGAATCGCTTGCTGGCAGACTGGGCGTCGGTCCTGCACTGGCCAACGGGAGAGGTTGTTCGGCATAGCTCCGGGGTCGGGATGGCCTCTGACTTGAGCTGAGGGTGGAGGGGACGTGGGGTAGCACCTTCACCCTCCGGGACTTGCCCTGGAGTGCTGCTGGGGCGCCGATGTCAATCAAGTTGCAAAAGCTCAATTCTGAGCGCAGGTCTGCATACCCTGCTTCTCAGGTTGCTGCGAGATGGTGGGACACCAGGAGATGAATGGTGCGGGCGAGTCGACATGGAAGGCCATAAGTTGATAAAATAAACTCCTGGACTCTAAGAAATCATAGTCTCCAAGGCTCAAAGAGAATGGAACAACAAAATGAGCTCAAAATTCATCCAAGGAAGGCTCCAAAATAATTGATAATTTGGGACATCACGGAAGTGAATAAGAGAAATGACTCAACTTGCAGGATAAAAACGGATGTCAACACCTGTGACAACAGTAAAAGGCCACCGAAGGGGATGATCACCTTGGGAGTGGAGTTGGGCCTTGCAGCAGTTTCTACGGAATTCCATATCCTGAAAATAGATCCCACATTCAAGGGCATATTGGGTCGTCCCTACATAAAAGCCATGAATGTTGTCTCATCCACCAACCATTAGTGCTTAAAGTTTTCGTACAATGGACGGATTATCAAAGTAAACAACATGCCTATCCTTCCTATAGTGGATGCTATTACTACCTCTTTACTCTCTATCTGGCTGACTCACCGGCCCATTCTTTCATTACTGGACATATGTAACCCTAGTCGGGCCCCATCAAAACAAGAGAAGCTGCTCCCTGCACCAATGCCACGTCTCCCTTCCCGTTCCAAGGGATGGGAGATCATGATGAACATGGGCTACCATCCGGGTAAAGACTTGGGGTTACAATTACAAGAGAGGGTGAAGCTAGTGAAGAAAACAAGGATAATTCTGAGAGCTGGCCTAGGCTTTGAAGGTCTGATCGAAGTAGATGGAAAACCTCTTGAATGGTCGTTATATTCTCACTTCAAGAAAGGGCATGTTGTTCAGATGGGGGACTACCCACAAGAAACACATGGGGGGCCACATGTTGTGTATTTGGCTAAAAAATGTTCAAGGGCCACCAAGAGAGGAAAGGTTGACGACCGGGAGTGCGAGTGGTACAAATGGTTTGACATACTGCATGTTTCCACTGCACTGCATCGGATGTTCACGCCTACACACTTAGAAGGGCCACCTTTGATCTCTGAGATGCCAGGAGATGCTACAGCTATTGTCGGAACTCCAATCCATCCTCACCAAGAGGACGTTGCCATTGAAGGATCATTATCTGCCATTTTCTCTACCAATTCTCTTCAGCCTTTGCTGATGTCTTCCTCCTGGGCCAGACACGTGTCTGATGATCTTCCCAGGTCCCATTCTCTATTTACATTCTTGCGTGGGTTCTTCAACCCGAAAAAGATGTTTAATCACGATCTGCTCTATGAGCCACCAAATCCCTTAGCTATAATTCCTTTTTCTCCTTTTAATTGCTTTGTCATTGAAAATGTGTAGAAATCTGCCCAAGTGTATAAACTAGCATAAAGGATTGAGGGCAAACTCACCGGGGGAGGGTTTTTAACCCCTGTGGAAGGGTAGAAACAGTAGGTGTGTATATTATGATGAGATTAAGATGCAGAGATTGATTTAACATGTCATGATTAACGTAGATAAACAAGGTGCAAAAGTGCGCGTCATGCAAGAACAGTGTAGAAAACTGTGCAAACTGTGCAAATAGGGTGCAAAGACCAGTGCAAACAGTAGGAAAAACAAAGTCCAAATGGGGAGGAACTTGGGATGACAGAAGACTGGAGTGTTGGAAAGAAATAGGAACAAAGATCACTCCCAAAGGAGGTCAGGACAGAAAGTTATGACTCTGGATATTTGGGGAAAAATGCAGACAGTGCAGAAAATGAAGAACAGAGCACAAAATGGATCCAAAGAATGATGAATATCTTGCAGAATAAGACACAAAAAAAGGAGGAAAGGATGATATGAAAAGGTGGAAATATTGTGGTAAAACTAGGGGGAAAAGAAGGGTTTAAAACGGTGAAGACATTAGTTACAAACGGGGTGAAAAATACAAGAAAATAAAGGGGTGCAGAACATGACAGAACAGAGACTTAAGTGTGAAAACAGAATGAAAGTGCAAAAATCATGGAGAAAAATATGCATGAGGATGACAGCATAACTAGCCCATAATGGTGAAAAACAAAGATGATACTTCCCTTAATAGCCTGGAGTTGGAAGGACAGATCAGAAGTGCACCGTGGCCTCGCTCCGGCGACGCAAACATGCCCCCGTCGCAAGAAATCTGGGTTTCAGAAAAGTGCAGAATCAGAGTGGTGAAACCTCAAAAGTTTGGGCTTGGAAGAGGGGGAAACGATATGAGAAATATGGTAAATATATGATTAACATGAAGTTAATACTCCCCTCTTCAATATGGAGTGGAAGGAGGACGAAGAAGATGAAGCATGACTCCGCTAAGGCTTGGTGAATATGGCCCCCGTTGCAAAGTTGTAGCAGAAAACCAGCAAACTGTAATGATTTGCCAAAAGTAGGGGCAAGGAAAAGAGGGTAAACGATGATGGAATGAATCCAAAATAGAACCAAAATGAAATTAATACTTCCCTCTTCAGGCTAGGGTCAAAGGAGGATGAAGACAATTCAGCATGGCTTCGCCATCACCTCTGAAACGCACCACCATTGCAAGGTCTGCACAGGTCTCTTTATATAGAAACTGCAGAAAACCTAGAAAGTTGCCCCACGGTTTTAGAGGATAGAGTCCACCATTCCTGGCATAGCTCCATTATCAGAGTGGGCTCAAGCTGATAGGAGCTAGAGATGCTACCTCCCGTCTTGAATTCAGGCAAGACCATCATCCCCCTGGAGCCGTCATCGGACACGTTCAGTCTTTGAGAGCTTGATATTCTTTCCCCCATGCTTGTAAGTGAGGGAGTCTGATGGCATACTTCTTCATTAGGCAGCAAAGAGTGCTCCCACACCTCTCGAGGCTGATTGACGTGGCGGGAGGTGGAAGCTTCAGGTTGATTCACCTGGGCCAGCACGAAGCATATCTCTTCATCTTCTACCTCTTCAGTCATTCGGCTTGTGCCGGTCATGGCCGACAATGTGTTGCAAGAGAGGGCAATGCCTCCCCTTCTGTCTTTTGACTTTTTCTTCTTCTTCCCCTCGATGGCTAGCATATGCCCCCACACCGGGTCATCTTGTAGCTACCGGTGTACAGACACCATGTTGACAACCCTTTTGAAGTCAGGAAGCTCGTGAGGGCACGGAGGATCCGCTCTGGATTCGCCCATCTGGAGCTCTCCCCTCTTGATCAGGCCCTCCACAATATCTTTGAATACATAGCAGTCTTCAATAGAGTGCCCGGGCATTTGATGATACGGGCAAAAGCAGGGGTCATCTTTTCTTCTAATGCCTCCCAGTCTCTTTAGCTCTGGCAAAGTGACATTGTTATATTTGGTGGCCCATTCAAACAAGAGCCGGGTCTTTTCCTTAGGAAAGGAGTATGGCTTCATCATTTTGGCCCGCAAGGGAGGCCCTTCCTGTTGTTCGACAGGTTTAGCCGGAGGAGGGCCGGCGATGCCCCCTTCACCTTTATTTCATTGCCGCTCGAGCACCCTGAAGTCGACTGCATGAACTTCTTCAGGCGCGGGCCGCGTATCGGCAGATCTAGTCTTTTGGCTTGAAGCCGTAAGTGTAGAGGAGAGGAAGGCCTCGATCTCTACCACCACATTGTTCAATCGATCGAAGGACTTAATTTCGATTCCGATCATCTTTTCGAGGACTTAATTTTGATTCCGATCATCTTTTTGAGGATCCCTCGTTTCAAGTTTTGTTTGGAGATTTACACTACATCTTCTTGATGTGGCGGCCGCTTGCACCTCATGCTGAGATCCCGCCATCTCTTAATATATTCCAGGGCCGTTTCATCATTTCTCTGTTTGGAGGCATATAATTCGGCCATGGTTATCTCCCTCTCAGCAACGTAGAACCGTTCCTAGAACTTCTGTTGCATGTCGGGCCAGTCATTGATAGACCCAGCCGGTAACCACATCCGTGCCCTATTGAGCGAACGGTCAACTCAGTATAGTGGGATGTAATGGCACTGGTGGTCTTCTTGACAGAGTGGCATGTTCTTGGCATTTTTGACAAGCCTTGGCGAACTTGCAGTAGTCATCAAACATAGCGGGCTAGTAATAGCCCAGTTTCTTTATTTCAATCATCATCTTCGGACCGGCTTGGTGTACTCCGGTTGACCCTACATGAACTTCTTGCATCACCTGCTGAGCTTCTGCTAAGGACAAGCAACGTAGCAGGACTTTCTTTCAGGCATCTGCCATAATTCAGAACAGGGTTCCGTACCTCATCTCGTAAGAATCCTTGATCCTGAGGAGCTTCATTCTTTGTACCTTTTCTTTTGAGAGCTATTAGTGTTGAAACCAACGTAGGAGATGCTCCCGCCAATCGTGCTGTTGGACTTCTTCCACAGTTGCTACTTCATTATCTTCTTCATTAGCTAGAACCTCTACCACACTGGGGACCTGGCATCGATTAATTACTGTTATATTCAGGCTTGTGTCTGGCGGGATTGCCAAAGAACTGGCCAATTTTGTGAGAGCATTTGCCTGAGCATTCCATCCTCAGTTGATGTGCTTGATTTTGATGAAATAAAATTTTGTCATTAGGCGCAGCGCCAATTGATAATATGGGAGGAGTTCTTGCTTCTGCACGTCGAACTCTCCTTCCAACTACTTTATGACCAACATAGAGTATCCGAACGCTTCCGGCATCTGAATTCCCATGGACAAGGCAATCTGCAACCCGATAATCAGGGCTTCATATTCTGCCTTGTTATTTGTGCAGGGCATGTTATTGAGCAAGAGGTATATACGACTTCTCCTTCAGGGGATTTCAGGACTATGCCTGCCCTGGCCCTAACTCTGGCTGCTCCAGTTGCTGGGGTGTCAATTCTAGATGCACCATCAAAGTACAATTGCCACAAGGTAGGCTGCACTTGATCGGCTTCCAGGGTCTCATCTTCAGGGAGCTCTGTCTCTAGTGGACAGCTCTCTAGCACTAGATGCACAACAAAGAAGTCGGCAATGGCTTGGCCTTTGACGGCTTTCTGCGGCACATAGGAGATATCAAACTCCATGAGAACCACCACCCATTTGCCTAAGCGGCCCTTGAGCTCTGGCTATGATATAATATATTTAAGCGGATCTGCTTTGGAAATCAGCTTTATTTCATGCTGTTGGCCCAGTTAGGAGGCAATCGAGAGGGGGGTGAATTGATTGCCCACCCTTTCTTTGGCAATTTAAACTAGATTGAATTTCTCGACAATCACCTATGGAACCAAATGTTGACTAGGGGAGCATTGCCAAGACATGACACGTGGTCTCGAGATATCGGGCGGCACGTGGAGAGAGGGGAGGTTCCATCGGCGCGAGTGCGTAGACAATTGTGGGTATTCATGTCTGAGACGTCTTTCCCCACCTACCACAAGCAGTTGGTGTTTATTTACATCGGATTGAATCCGAACACCTTTGTTCTGTGCTGAAGAAGAGCTTGGATGTCTCTGAAGCCATGAGTAGAGGACCGGATGCCCTGACGGCTATGAGCCGATGGTTATGCTTGTCGAGGAGGTTTGATCGACTAGAGAAAGGGAATGGGACCCACACTCGGCGATGTGGAGGTAGGGTAGAGACTCGGGGACGGGTATGCGCATTCAACTAGTTTCATGTTTTATGAGAGTCACGTAGGCTTTAAAAATGGGCCGAGGAGGCCAAAATACAACTGGTGCAAGCTGCGGGACAATTCTGATGCGTGGGTCGGTCCCCGGGTCAATGCGTAACAAGGAGGATACCCACGTATTTTTACAAAAACTCTCCTTTGGGAGATTGAGTCAAACCCAAATTGTCGAGAGTGGGCTAGACTAGATGGTAGGGGAGGCTGTTGGTTGGCGGCTGAAGGCGGCCAGACGCGGCTCGAGGTGAGCAGTATGGTATGGGTCCTAGAGGGCGAGTGTCATCATGCTGGGGAATCGGGGCCGGTCCCGAGAATATTGCTTTCGGGGCAGAGTCTGACTGACTCGATTCCTTGGTCAGGGGGGTCAGTGGCCAACTTGGGGTGAGTGGTGGGCATGCGGTTCTGTGATGGAGATAAGTGCAGCATCATGGCTTATGCGTAGTTGTCATGAGGTGTCATACGCGGGCAGACCCATGATGCGAGTGTGCTCGTTGTTATCATAACACCATATGTGCTAAGGAGATGGACTTGTGTGAGATGACTAGACGGTATGTGAGGGGAGCACGTGTGACATACCCTCGGCGTGCACAAGCCAATCAACAACCCAACTGTGCGTACTTAGCTCTTTGCTTTCTTGCTTCTTGCTCGGTGCCTGTGGAGGCCAAGTGTTCATCTCCCCGTATCCTGCCTTATGTCTCCTCTTGTCCCCTTAAGCTTCGAAGGGGGTTTTTATAGAAGAATTTGATAGGTCAGGGGGGGCTTTACGTAGATCAGATTGAGGGTGGAACCTGTCCGAGTAAACCTTTGAAAAAGTATTTTTTTTATTTTTTCAGAGTGGGGGAGGGGGGTTTAGACGGACCAGCCCATCTGTATGTGTTGAATGCACTACGCTCTGATTGACTTGATCGTTATAGACTCCGTCACGCCACTTCCGAGTTATCTTCCGCGCTCGGGGCGTGACAACTACGGATCCCACATCTCGACGTCGGCATCGCCACCACAGCCCTCACCCAGGGGACGCGGGACCACATCCTCTGGCGTGCCCTTGGAGTCGAGGCCCCGGTGACCCTTCCCGACCTCCTCGCCCTAGCACAGAAGCATGCGCGCTGTGAGGAGAATACAAGGACCCTGGGCCGCGCGACTGAAAAAGATCTATCCGACCGTAAGAGATCTGTCGACCCGCCCCGAGAGGGTCGGAGTAAGCAGGAGTGATGCGACGGAGACCGCTGCGACTGCCCCGAGAAGAAAAGTGGCAATTATCGCCACTATACACCCCTGATGGCTCCACCCGACCAGATCCTGATAAAGATCTGTGAGGAGCCATTTCTCAAGTGGCCTCCCCAGATGAAGTCAGATCTGAGCACGAGGAGCAAGAAGAAATATTACCTTTACCACCGCGACCACGGCCACGACACCCCCGACTGCATCAACTTAAGGGATGCCATCGAGGACCTCGTTCGGAGGAGACTCCTCGATAAGTTCCTCGCCAAAGCCGCGGAGCGGCGACAGAAGATGCCCCCGTCGATCAACAACCGACCCAACGGAAAGGAGATCATGATGATCTCTGGGGGGCCAGCTGCGGGGGGAGATAGTGCGAGCAAGAGGCGGCGGTACGCGACAGCCATCCGTACTACGGATCAAGGCGACGACACCCAGCGTGGGATTTCCACCTTAGGTCGTCTAGGAGATCCCATTTTCTTCTCTGAGGATGACCTAGACGGTGTGACCACACCCCACTCCGATGCTTTGGTGGTCTCGACCACCATCAACCAATGTACTGTGCATCGCATTCTAGTGGATAATGGGAGCAGACCCGACGTTATTGCCTACGACTGTCTTGTACTCATGGGTGTGGATATGTCTCCACTCGCACCATTGCACACACTGCTATATGGATTTTCTGGCACGACCATCCACCCGAAAGGATGCATCTCACTCCCGATCATGTTCGGGACCGCACCAAAAGAGGTAACCATCCTCGTCGACTTTACCATAGTTCGCACGATGATAGGATATAACGCCATCATTGGCTGAGGGATCCTCGGCACGCTTCGAGGTGTTCCCTCCTCTTATCATCAAAAGCTTAAATTCCCCACCCCCTGGGGGGTAGGGGAGGTCCGAGGAGACCAAAGAGTCCAGGAGATGCTACCTCATCTCCACGCGTGATCGATATCCTGAAGAAGTATCGCCTGAGAAGAGGGCGAGGATCCAAGATCCAGGCCTGAGCATGAGCGCTCCGGCAGAAGACTTGTACCTCATTCAGGTGGGAGAAGACCTAGGCAGAGCGTTAAAGATCGGCGCAAACTTATCCGAGCACGATAAGCAAGCCTATGCAAGGTTTCTCACTACCAACCAGGATGTGTTCGCTTGGTCCGAGGATGAGCTTCCTGGAATACCACCAGAGGTCATCATGCACCAACTAAGGTTGGATTCCACTTGTCGCCCAGTCTAGCAGCGTCGAAGGCGTTGCAACCCCGAGCGACAAGCTATTATCAAGGAATAGGTAAGAAAAAAGTTACGCTCAGGGCTACTCAAGCCTACTCAATACCCAGACTGGGTAGCCAATGTGGTCCTGGTCCCCAAGAGCAATGGAAAGTGGCAGATGTACGTTGAATACACCGATCTCAACAAAGCCACACCCAAGGATAGCTTTCCTAGGCCACGGATCGACCAACTAGTCGACGCAATGGCCAGGCATGAAATGCTGAGCTTCTTAGATGCCTACTCCAGTTATCACCAGATCAGCATGCATAAACCTGACCAAGATAAGACCATGTTCGTCACCGATCATGACCTATACTGCTACACCCGAATGCCATTCGGGCTGACGAACGTGGGGGTGACCTACCAACGCCTTGTCAACCATATGTTCGACTCGCAGATCAGCCACAACATGGAGGTATATATCGACAACATGCTCGTGAAAAGCCTCCAAGCCACCGAGCACTTGGGCGACCTGGCAGAGACCTTTGACACCCTCAGAAGATACAACATGAAGCTCAACCCAGCGAAATGTGCATTCGGAGTACAATCGGGGAAATTCCTGGGCTTCCTCGTCACCCACCAGGGGATCAAGGCCAACCCGATCAAATCTGAGCAGTGTTGGAGATGCAGCGGCCAGGGTGAGTGAGGGACGTACAGTGCCTCACCGGTCGCACGGCCGCCTTGGCTCGATTTTTGACCCGAGTCACCGAATGGTGCCTCCCCTTTTTTCGATTAATCAAGCAAGCCAATCAAGCGCCGGAGAAGAAAGGGAAGATCGACTGGGACCAAGAGTCCGAGCAGGCATTCTAAGAATTAAAACGCTACCTGGTGACCCCTCCCGTCCTCGCCAAGCCACAAAGAGGAGAAGAGTTACTCCTATACCTGTCTGTGATGCCAAGCACAATGAGCGTCGTGCTCACACGGGAAGAGGCAGGGGTCATGAGGCCCATCTACTACGTCAATCAAACGTTGCAAGGCCCAGAATTTCGGTACTCGCGAACTGAAAAGTTCACCCTTGCGCTCATTATGGCTGCTCGCAAGCTGCGACCATACTTCTTGGCTCACCCAATCGTTGTCCTCACCGACCAACCACTGCGATAAATCATCCAGAACCCTGATGCTTAGGGAAGGCTGGTCAAATGGGCTATCGAGTTGGGGGAATTCGATGTCAAGTTCTACCCGAGGACTGCGATCAAATCTCAAGCCCTCGCCGACTTCGTAGTCGAGTGCACCATACCCACTGAAGATTCACCTGAGCAATCCTCCAGGCCCACATGGGAGCTGTATGTCGACAGATCGTCCTACACCGTAGGGAGCAGAGAAGGATTGGTCCTACTCTTTTGGAAGGGCTCGAGCTTCAGTATGCCTTGTGATTCAACTTTCCAACCACGAACAACATAGCCGAATACGAGGCACTCCTCTCAAGGCTGCGCATGGCAAAGCACTTGGGGGCGACCAACGTACGAGTGTACAGCGACTCCATGCTCATCGCCAACCAGCTGAGGGGGGAATTTGAAGCGCATGAACCATCCATGGTCAAGTACTTGGAGCAAGCCAGGGCCGTAGCAAAGGAGTTCTCCCACTTCGAGGTGGTCCATATCCTACGAGTGGAGAACTGATGGGGACATCGCCCATGACTCTCTCTGGCTCGGGACCCCTCTCCCTCCCGGAGAGGGACAGGATGCAGCCAATGCCAGGACGGGTTCACTTCGACACTTGGGCTATCTATCTGGGTCATTTTGGTGTATTTCCCCCTTTTATTTAAGTCATTTTGATGTCATTTTCCCTTTATTTTGAGTCAAGTCCCTAGGTTATCAAGTTATTTACCTAAGTTAGTTGTCATCTTGATGAGTTAGAATGGCTAATGGGCCTAATTGTGTGGGCTTGGCCCAGGGGCGCCCTTCCCCCTTCCCCCACCTTTTTGGTTATTTGTTATTAGTACAAAGTACTATTTATCAACTCTTTATTGCTGACTTGCTTCTTTTTTGGCATATGTTTAATAGATCAAATGGCTTCTACTTCGGGATCATCTCTCATGCTCCTGCGGCCAACCCATTCAGCCTAAAAGTGACTTGGGCGAATATTCAGGAGTTGGATATGGGCCGCCACAAGGTAGCAGTGCTTCATGAGTCTTCAGACTCCAAAACTGACACTGTAGGTCCTTCACTTCTTTCCACTATAGCTGGGACTTTCCGCTATCACCGCAGTGAAAGATACCACCTGGATCTTCTGAAGGACAAGCACCTTCTTTCTTTTGTTTGCCACTTCACTATTGTTGGGAGGAGGGACGTGCTGATGGCTCGGAGAGCTGAACAGGATATCCTTGTGGAGTAAGACAGCCTAAGCGGAGTGGTCCATCGCCACGAAGCCATCTATCTTCCAGGAGAACCTCGCTAGTGGAAAGCTATTCTAGGGGTTGCTGAGCTACTGCCTACTCAGAATATGCTGACTCAGGCTCCTGAATTTACGCCAGCCAGGTGGGACAATGCCATAGGGGCTGTGCAGAAAGAAGTCCCAGGTTATGGCCTCTTCTTGGCGCCGTTGAAGTGGGGATATCGGGAAGAACCCTTCATTCTAAACTGCCTGGCAGTTTACGTCAAATATCAGCTTGTTGTCGGCTGGTTCACGAATTTGAAGGTTGTAGATGCACACTCCTTCCACATTGGGGTAGTGGAATTCACAGACTATCTTAAAAGAATACGGCCCAATTTTGATCAGAGTAGGAGTCTTTAATAGTGTGTATGCCTCCTAGTTTCAGTACCCTATTTCAAAGGGTTTGTGTTGTGGCATGATCGACGTATTCAACACTAAATTCAACAGCTTTTTATACAGCTGAAGGTGAATCCTCACTAGATTTGTGGAGCCTGTCACAGCTTAGCGGCCTGCCCATTGACGGCGATCCGTACGAAGAAGTTTGCCTTGTTGACTATCTGAAGGATGACTCCAATGGTGAAGGTCGATACTTCATTGGCCTATCGTATCGTTATCTGATGAAATAAAAAAAATCGCTCATCTTGTCATCATGCTAGTTATGTCATGCGCATGCATCGATCCATCTAGTTGTTGATTCATTCACTTGCATTCCCTTGATAAAAAAAAAACTTCTTTTCTTCTCTCTTTCCCCTTCTTAAGATCAAGTAATTTAGGCACACCCTTCTTGGAGTTGGAAGGACAATAGAATTGAGTATTCCATCTCATTTGAGCAAAAATTTCTTCTCTAAGACCTCCATAATATGCAATGCTTGAACTTGACTGACTTACTCCTCAAATGCAGCAGGCCGAGGGAGCACATCGATAGGGACCTGATACTCCATCCTCTTCCTCCCAGCCAGCAGTAGGCCAGGCTGAGCGGGATGCTGATTTCACATGGGCGGTTGCTCGGGCTGAGGAGGCCGAGGCCACTCTTGTAGAGAGGGTAAGCAAACCAACTGACTTCTCCTTTTGATTTAACGACTGACCATAATGAATGTTCATGCAGATGAGGGAGTTAGATGCTACGCTGAGTGAGGTAGCACAGCTTTGAGCAGAGGCGACAGAGGTGGCCCATCTCCGTGCAGAGGTGGAGCGACTGAGTGCGGGAGCGGTCCACTGGCGTGTGGAGGCGGATGAGATAGGGCGGTTCCGAGTAGAGGCTACGAGGCTGAGGGGTGAGCTAGACCAGTCCTTGGTGCAGGTTATTGAGATGAAGGGCGTGATAGCGGGACTGAAGGAAGCCCTCTAACTTTTGGGAAAGAAGTCAGAGCCTAGCAGGAGCCAGAGAGGTGTACCAAGCAGCCCGTATCGAGGTTACTTCACTGGCTCTTCTGGCTACCGGAGTAGCGAGGAGGAGGTGCGACGGCGCCATCACGAGGAGGAGAGCACTACCATGGACCCACCGGCGAAGCGGCGTGATGGCACTGGGGATAGGCGGGGTCCAAGAGAGGGACCTGCTTGATGTACTCTTGGACTTATACATGCATGTACATGACTTTGCATTAGTGAAAAAAATGTGATCTTTTGTTTTCTAGGATGCAAATGCGTGGACGTTGACACCAACTCTTACTAACCTGACGACAACCCCTAAGACTAACAAGGAGGGAGAGAGAGACAGAGTGACACGAAGGTCAGGGAGAGAGGAAGAGAGGGAAAGAGGGAACACGAGGGTCAGGTGAGAAAAATGGTCCAAACAGGGCCGCTACCCCCTAGGTGGCAGTCCTGTAAAAGGCCACTAAGGGTAGATGATGAAGAACTAAGAAGAGTAGGAAAATGATCTCCTCAAGACCACAAGAGGGAAGAAACAGTCGTGTCATGACCGTTAGGAGAGTGAGAGAGAAGGCAGCGAAGGGAGGGGACAAAAGGTCGTCTGACGACCGCTAGAGGACCCTAGCGGTCGCGCGATAGACCGCAAGGGTGAAGACTCAGTTAAATCCGAGTGGGACTCTCCGGGAGAGTCCCATCCCATGGATAGGGGGGCCCAAACTACACTAAGACCCAACCTAACTCAAATTTAGACCTCTTAGCCTCAATCCCAATGCATAAAGCCTTACAATTGTGAATCTACTTTCCCAAGGATATAAAAATAAATAAAAAAGATACAAATATAAAAATAAAATATACAGGCTCGGAGTCGATTCCCATCATTGTCTTCTCATGTATGTCCTAGTAACGAACACTATTTTTGGTTTATATCCTCTGCGGCCCCCTGCCTAAGCCATGGCAGACAACGAAGGTGAGTCTATATAGGAAGATGATGAGATAATCAGAAGACGCTTTAGGCAACTGATGGTCAGAGAGAAGACTACAGAGGTGATCGATGTAGTAGACTCTATCCAAGCAGGCCGAGAACGCTGGAAATGCTCCCTGGTGGTGAAGATACTGTCAAAATCCAAGATCAGAGTAGCAGACCTCAAAGAATGGATGGAAAACCTCTGGAAGCCCAAAGGTGAGTGGCAGCTCATCGACTATCCGAATGATTCATACCTCATTCGTTTCTCTAATCCCCAAGAGGTGGAACTTATTTGCAAAAGATCTCCCTGGTTCTTCAAAAAGGATATTATGCTTATTCAGAGGGGGGAATCCTTTATGTCGCCATCCCAATACTCCCTCACAAAAGTCGACCTCTGGGTTCAGATTTATGATCTGCCAGAGGAACTCCTCAATCCATCCTCAGTCAAACTGTTGGCAAATCAGCTGGGGGAGCCCTACGCTCCTATTCCTGGAGAGATTTCCTCCTGGGGCTAGTTCGCCCGTATCAAAGTTTCAGTCAGTATCAACAAGGCCCTCAAGACAAGTATCCAAGCTAGACTCCCAGGAAATTCCATCCGGTCCTTTCAAGTAGCATATGACTGTCTGCCCTGGTTCTGCCACTACTGTGGCTGTATGGACCATGACTTCGAAGGCTGCAAGGAGCTCGCAAAACTGAAGAGGCACCTTAAACAAGCATACTCTCCTCAACTGCGGTAGGAATTGATAGAGATGATCGAATTTGAGTATGGCGACTGGCTGAGGGTTAGTTCCTCCTCCCCCACACACAGCTTGAGAGACCCCAACAAACACCGAACCCCCTCTCTCCAATGCAGTAGGGGTGAAAACAATTCTACTGAGGTGGCATCGAAATCTGTAGGAGATCATCCACCTCCTAGGTGCCAGAGAGCTCTCTTCCAAGAGAGTCCCCCTTCTGAACAGAGCCCAGTCCACACCGCTAAGGTGGTCCAACCCTCCACTCTTGTCGAACGCCATCCCCATCCTACCCCCTCCCCCTTACCTTCACCCTCGAAGACAGCTCCCACACACATCTCCAACTAGTCAACCCAAGTCAAGCTAAAATTGTCAAGGTTATGCTGCTCATTGGTCAAGATATTTTTGAAGCTCTCATTACCCCTTACTCCATCACGATGCAAGTACCTTGCCAAGAGAAGGGGTCCTCCTTAAACATTGTAATGATGCATTCAGCTGCTAAGGGGGTGATGAAGTCTATGCTCAAGGGCAGGGCAAGGCACCCCTTGTTCCAAGCTCTCAACCTCAAGTTTGCTCCATCTTGACTTCTGCACAAGGGGCAAGTGCCCATGTTACCAAATGTTTTTCACAATGATATTCTGAGAGCCCTGGGCATTATGAAGCTTCCGATGCCTAAATTTTGAATCCCTTGCATTGATATCCCTCTCCTTCCAAGGGAGTTATTTTTGAAGAAGTCAAACTTGTTTTGTGCCAAAGTTTCAAAACTCCCTAACCTTCATTGGGACTATTTACCAAGGGAGTTACCATTCATGTTGGATTATACAATTGTTGACATTGCATCAAATGAGAGCACACGGATATTAATTCCATCCATTGAGCCATCTAGCCGAGCACCTTATTGGCAATGGAGGGGCGGGCATTCTTATGATGAGGGGTCGTCCACCAATCCACTCACCTCTTATTCCGCTCCACCCGCATTCTTACTAACCATCAATTTCTTCCCATGGGCCACCCAGTGGGTAAGATGGAGGATCATTTCCTTGCATCCCTTGCATTCCATGCATTCCTCACATTTCATGCATTTACATATGCACTTATTCTCTCTCGGGTCCTTTGACCCTTATCTTCCACGTCTTTCGGACCCTCTGGATCCTTTCTATACTGCTTCTAATTCACCTTTCTCTTCTAATTCACCTTTCTCTCTGGAATTTTTGAATTCTCCATCTCTTTGGCCGGGGCATCACGTTCCCGCTTATTTTCTCCTTCCGGAACCCTCGGATCCTCTCCATGCTTCTAATTCACACTAATCGCTGAAATTTTTGGATTCTTTCTCTCTTTCCCCAGGGCACCATGCCCCTTCACGTTTTATTCCTCCGAAACTTTTGGATCCCTTATTCCATTCCTCTATCCCTCCTAGGCATCACGCCCCTTTCTTCTTCCTTCCTTCCAGAACCTCCGGATCTTCCTCTTCTCCCAGGGTATCGCGTCCCTTGGCACTTTCTCCCTCCGGAGCCTTCAAACCTTCCTTTCTTTTGATTCGTCCTTTTACTCTTCCAAGATATCGCGTCCTTTGTTCTTTTCCTCCTTTTGAATTATCTTTTCCCATATCTTTTCCCTGGGCATCATGTCCCACATTATTTTATTCAGGGCATTCTCCACCAACCTTCCCTCTCCACCAAGAACAGAACTTGCCACCCTCTCACCTGCGCCACCCCCTCTCCCTGCACCTCCAGCTCCACCCTAGCATCCTTCCACACCTCCCCCACATCCCCTTCCTGCCACTCATCCATCCCCCTTCACCAATCATCAACCCTTCTCCCCATTTCATAGTCACTTGGAGCTACACCGGAGTGCCTGTTCGCAGCTGAGGACCTGCAGAGAACCAGCATCTTGCTGATCTGGCCACGACTTCATCCTGGCATCCCTGGAAGCACAAGTGGTACCGTCGGAAGCGTCTCCCTATCCTCTTCATAGTGGCAGTGGTCTCGTCCCAGTTTGAGCTCGTGGCTGCCCAGAGGAGCCGATCTCCCCAAACTGCGCTTCTTCCCCCTGATAGTTAACCTGAGGTGAGTTGCAGAGGCTCCCATGGACAAACCCCTGTAGTTATGGAAGCGGTCCTTGGCTAAGAGCTTCTGCGGCGAGTCTACTTCTAGCACCAAGAAATGGCACCCTATTTGGTGTCTGGAGCAGTGAGTTCTCAATTTTCTCTCCCGGGTGCGCTGTTCTGTTCCCTCTGGGACTGAGCAGACACTCGATCACTGTTCGGGCCCTTGCTGTCTACTCCGACCTCCTCTGACAACGCCGTGGGTCTCCGTTCAAAGAGGAGTCATCCACGAATCCAACGGTTCTGAATCTCACCTAATTCAGAGCTTGGGAGCGACCGTGGTAGCCTCATCTTCCTGCTACTGTGGTGCAGAAGCTGTCAGAGCCAGAAAGCATAGGCCCTGTTCACGACCCTACCCTGACCATCACCGCCAACCAAAAATTCCCCCAAAATTTGGACATCCTCCTGGGCAAGCCCAAAAGATTTTGTCGTTGGTTTCATCACCGACAGAGTTCGAGGGAGGCCGCAGCGGCGCTGACATCGCCTGTCTGTCCCATGTTCCAGAGAGTGGCAGAACCAACAATCTCCCTCCATTTGGTTTCCTAGTTTGGCTTTCCCCTCCCCACCTGGCTGGCTTACAGCCCCTCCCTGTGGGAGGTAGTATTTGGATGTAATTTTGGCTTCCCCTCCCCTCGTTCAACCCCCTTGCATGAGGAGTAGTGGTGTAATTCTTTAAAATAGGTTGAAGCTTCACCGACGCAGTGTGTGGGGAACCCACGCTTCCCCGCTCGTCTACATCTCCAAACGGGGCCAGTTTCTTCAAATCGGTCAAGTAAACACTCTACCCTTGCTCACATTTAGTGTCTTGTTCTTTCAATATTAGTCCAGCAAGGGACCAGCCCCCACATCCTCCACTCGGCATCGCCGAGTCACCCACGGGTTCGGGGTGAGCGTCGGGTGAATCGGCCGCCAAATACGGCCCGTTTGAGTTGCGAATCGTGCTTGCTAGTAGGTCCAAGGTTGTGTCACATCAAAGAAGGGAGAGCTGAGAGTAATGAGCAGAGAAAGAGAAAAGTAAGTGAGCAAGATAAGAAGAGAGAGTTCATAGAAGGAGAGTGTGTGAAGAAGGAAGAGTGAGCAGCCGGTGCTGATATTTGAAGATCTGTTTCAAGATTGGTCTCGTGGATCAAATCTAGAGCCATCTTGCTCTTTGGAGCTACATTCTTGTTATTTTTCTATTGTCCTTTTTGTGTTTGCTCTGTTCCACTTTGTTCTTCTAATCCTCTAGTTTGAGGTCAGGTTCCTCCTGAAGATTCAGGAGAAGGGAGACTGTGTCTTCGGTTAGTGAGAGGCAAGGTGTCACTCGTGATTTTTTCTCTGGGTTTCAGAGGAAGGGAGACTTGGGTCTGTGGTTCTGAGTGGCTGGGGTCACTCACGGTTTCCCCTCCAGTTTGGAGGAAGGGTGGTTTGCCTCCGGTTCTAGTTCTATGGATAGCAAAGCTAGGGTGCTGGTCTTGTGGGGAGCAAGACTAGGTCAAGGGATTGGTTTCCCTTTGGGCAAGTTGTTTGGCAACACCTGTCCGCAGACTAAGTCTGCTTTGTTTTTGCTATTGTACAAGGAAGCCTCGCTCAGTGTGAGCGAGGGGTGGACATAGATCTCGGGGTGAGGCCGAACCACCTAAAAACTCTCCTGTCTTCTGGTGTGATTTCATCATCGTTCTCCTTCATTGGTGTAAATTCTAAATATCCAGTTGGTATTTTAAAAGACCCAATCTTAACGATAGGTCAAGCCTATCTGGAAGATTGGCTTCTTGCGTGTGGAGACCCTTAAGTCCAACCTCTGCCAGGTACTGCTAGTTATATGTAGAATTTGCATTTGCCTCTCTGGCTCTGTTTGGGTGCTTTATATTGCTTCGTTTACTTTGTCTCTCCATGCCTACCTATTGTTCGATCAAAAGCCTGACTACATCTCTCAGTGTATTCGTGTTAGCTTATCATCTATTAGATTGTGAAGGTTATGCTCAACGGTACTTCTGAGTTATCTGCATTGTTAGTTTGAGCTTACAATTCAAATTACATCGATTTGATTTTAATTAGGGGTGATTTATTCATCCCCCCTTCTATATCACCGCCTTCCATTCTATCAATTGGTATTGTTTACAGGATCGCAAGATCTATATCTTCCTTTTCGAGATCTCCTGAGTTTTTTGGTGAATCAGCCACAGTGGTAACCTGATTACTTTGAGGTGAACCAATAGTAGAACCCATGCTAAATTTCCCCTTCTCCTTTAGATGCCTTGCCTGAGGTTCCTCAGTATTGATGTAAACTATCTGGCCCTGCTCACCATGACTATCCTTAGAATTAATCATATCTGAAAAAATTTGGGATGAAGGGAGCTCTAAGTGCTGAGCCTGCTGAGATGTAGAGGGGTAAATAACATTAATAGAATTTTGCAATTCCACACCACCATCTGCATTTTTCATATTAGCAGTCTCACTAGCTGGCAGATTCATGGCATTCAGTCGATCCCCATCAGTATTGTTAACATTACCTTTAGGCTCCACAGAATTACCCTGCTCTAAATTGTCATTCCCTTGAAGAACCACAAACCTGTTATTCAAAGGGGCAGCTTGTCGAACAGCACGTGGGCCTGGTGCCCTAGGCCTTAAAACCTTCCTGTCTGGCTTGTATTCTACACCTCCCCAGGGCTGAGCAGTGCTCGAATTACCAATTTTCTTTTTGCCTTCAACATCCAAGTGACCAAGCTTGTGACACAATGCACATAGGTGAGGAACCTTGTGGTAATTCACCTGCTGCCAGAAGCCTTCTCCGTCCAAATCGATCCATAGTCTTTCTTTCCTTGGGGCAGATAAATCCAGTTCTATACAAGCAGGGGCCTCTGAAGTGTTGGTCATAGCAACAGTTTTGTCATGAATTCTCAGAACAGGACTAAAATTGCCAGCAATGGACCTCACATAGTCTTCATGAAAGAGATTGGCTGGCAGCCCTGGAAATCCTAGCCACACCGGAGCAGAAGCAGGGTCTGCTTCAAAATTGAAATCCGACATCCATCTGAGGAATCTAAACAAGTAGCCCTTGATGTAAAGATCCTTTTGTAGTAGAAGCTTCAGAAAGTCATCTTTACATCCAAGACGAAGCAGCAGATGTCTTTGGTTTAATCTGCTAATAACAAAATCCAAGGACAGTGCCATTCGCTACATTAGACAAGTTTTGATCTCTGGTAGAGCTGGCCTCCTGTAGGAGCATTTGGCGATGATAGCAAAGCGTAGACTCTGCATTGAAGCATGGATATCTGCCTTGGTGAAGAAAACTATCGGCTCTCCTTGATCTGTGAATGCTGGCTCCTTAAGCGGGATCAGCGGCTTGACTTCCTGATGTCTCGACAGCAGCATCTGTGCGTACGTCTTGCGAGCAACCAAGGGCTGCACTACACAAAATAATCTTAATCATGCTTAAGCACACTCAATCCCCACTCTTGATTACTTCGACACGGCACGAAGTAAAAACTAAGTTTAGGGTTTTATTATCATCAAAATCAATCAGAGAGACTCAATAGGTTCAAGATTAGGTCAGGCCTGAAGATCTTTCGATTTGTAGGAGGTATGTTGGTCTCTCCTTTGGCTGGAGAGGATTGCGTTTTGCCAAGTTCATCCTCTCGCGTGGCGTGATCGTATTGATTGGCCTCCTCTCGTGTGTTCCGTGTAGTTCGTGCAAGACGTGTTCGGTGTTTTGGTAGTATGGTTGCCTATGAGAGCAATTCCCATTTCCCTTATGCGTAAGGGTGTGTTGGTGTTATTCCGAAAGGATGAGTGCCAGTTGGGCAGTGTTTGTGAGAATTCATAGGTGGCATTGTGATTTCAGATGCGCCGTGAATCAGAGCTTGCAGAGTTGCAGGAGGATTGCCAGACAAAGTGAGACAGTCTGTGCTTTGGGTTTGAGGTAATGGAGCCTTCCTCACCGTATTTTTTGGAGTTAGCTAGTTGAGTTGAGGATCATCCAGATGGTGGATCCCGTGTCATTTGTGTTGGCTGTGCACGTGTATCAGAGTGCACAAAAGAAGCATTGTGGGCCCATAACCCATAGGTCTAAGATCGTAGCGGTTGCTACGGGTAGATATTTCAGAGGATGAGTTGAGCATTAGAGGATTTGTCCCTCGGTGTGAGATTGCCCTTAGATGTGTAAGCCAAGTGATTACCGTGCCGATACTTAAGGCATTATGATTTGTGGCACTGGCAGGATGGAGAGTTGGGGGAAATGTGTCGACAAGTGTGCCCCATGAGCGCCCTATTCATTTGGTTGGAAGCCATGCCCGGAGGTTAGAGTTATACCCTAATGGGGTTGCAAAGGGAGTCACCTGGCGGAGGATGAGGATGCAATGGTGGGAGTCGGTAAGCTGTGGTCTCAAATCATGTTGGAAGCTGTGTCCTCAGATGAGATCGTAGTCTTGGAGAGTGATCTCTCAGAGATTATGGGTCCTAGTTGGTAGCTGCGAGCGCCTGGTAAGGCTAGCCGTATGGTCAGCTACTGGCAAGGTTTGTATTGTCTCGGGACCCATGTGCATTGGTCGCGGCGCTGTCGACCAGGATGTTGTGGTAGTAGGTGATAGCTCTTCTGGTCCTAGATATCTGTGTCATGGATTGTTAAGGTCGTGTCCTATGGCTCTGTGGTGTGAGCGGAGTTGAGGATTGGCAGGCATCCATTTGGAGCAGTTGGGACTTGAGATTTTTTGTTGCATAGTCATTAATTATTCAAAATTTAGTTGCTACAAAATTCATTGTGAATGAACAAGATGGGAGGACAAATGACTATGTATATTTATCATTGATTAAACTTGATTGAGGGGCCTTTATAGAATTTTTTTCATACCTTGCCAACCTTGTGAACAGTGCATCCAAGTGGGCTCATGTACGTAGGCAAACACCTCATGCGAGAACAGTCGCTGCCCGCCCTCATGCAACAAGTGAACACGGCAACACCTCCAAAAAAATCGCATGAAGAGTAGCAGTCTGTAAGATTGCCTGGGAACACTGTAAGATCATATGGGGAGCAGCAGCAGCATCTCGTGACAAGCATGGGGAGCTGACAAGATCCTCCGGCAGCAGTGATAGTAGGCGACTGCATGAAGGCTGAATAGTTTCTTGGGGAATCGACGGTAGCATTCAACAGCAAGATCCTCCGACAGCCATGCAAGGGATGGCAGGCATTCATTAATGTTCATGGCAGGCGGGCTGAGCAGACGATCGCATGGGGAATTAGCGGCACACGCGTGCATGGCAACAATGGCCTCTTCCTTGGACCCTATAAAACCCAGTCTTCACTCCCCTGTGGGAGGAACTTCTCTCCCTCCCCCTCTCTCCTCCTTCTTCTTCTCCTCTTCTTCCCCTTCTTCTTCTTCTTCTCCCTCCCCTCTCCTTTATCTCCCTCTCGCTCTTCATTCCTAGGCCAACTGGCACCCCTGTTGAGAATAGGGACACCGTCAGTTCTTCACTTCCCCCCTTCTCTTCTCACACTTCTATCTCTCCCCTTCTCTTCCCTTTCACCTATGCTCTCCCCATTCTCATCTCTCTCACCTTCTAACACATAGGCAACACTATTTCTCCCCTCCGATTCCTCTCTCTCCCTCTCCCTTCTCTTCCCCCTCTCTTCTATTTTTTGCACTTCCGATCACACAAGCACCGCTATAGGCCCCCACTCTCTACCCCGTCACACAGGCGTCGGTGGCCTTCACTCTCCCTCTCACTTGTTCTCGCACCGGACAACTTCCTCTTTCTCCTCCCCCCACTTTTCTTCTCTCTGTAGGCTTCTCCTCACCCTCTCTCCCTCTCTTCACTACACCACCTGCATAGCAGCACCGATGACCTCTTTGCCCTCCCCTTCTCTACACTCCGAACTCTTTTTTTTTTTTTGGAAACCCCTACCTAGGTGCAATAGGAGAGTGCACCCTCTACCAGCTACACTCTGAACTCTCCCTCTCCCTCTCTTTCTCACCACCACATTTCGATGCAAAATTTTTCATTTATTTAGGAATTTTAAATCCTTAAATTCCCAGGGGTGCTACACGGCGCACCCCGAAGGGGCCCTCACCTGGCGCACTCCAGCAAACCTCTACCTGGCACGCCCCTGTGCCCCTCGCCACCGGCACACCCCATGCCTCTCGTCTCTGGCGCACCCCGTGCCCCCCGTCTCCAGCACGCCCGGTGCCCTCCTCACCAGCACACCATGTGCCTTCACCCAGCGGCACCGGTGGTGCCTGACATCATTCCACCGTGGCAAAGAAAAGAAGAAGAAGAGAAGAAGAAGAAGTGGAGAGGAGGAAGAGATAGGAAGAAGAAGAGGAGGGGAAGAAGCCTAGGGCTTCATCTCTCCCCTCCTCCCGAGCGAGAGAGGAATGGGGAAGAAGGAAGAGAGAACAAGAGAAGAAGAGAAGAAGAGAAGGGAAAGAGAAGACGGGAGAGGGGAGCTCAGTGGCTTCCTCTCCCCAACGACGGCGGCGGCGACAGTAATGGTCAGCGGTGAACGAGGGAGAAAAAGAAAGAAGGGGGTGAGTCTCGCTATCGGAATTACTTGAAAAATATGGGAAAACACTAGGTGTGCGCACTCTCAATAGGGATTATATGTCAAGATCAAGATATCTTTAAGTAAATTACATGTTCCATGAAATGCAAGTATAGCTAAGCATGAATGCACAATAGTGTTTAGAAGGAATATCAAGAGGTGATAGCAAGAACTAGCAAGTTTCAAGATGTCATGTAAAGTATCAAGAAATATCAAGCATGTAATTGTGAAGTCATGTCATGAGAATTGGCTATCATAAATTTCAAGCAAGTATATAACCATTTCGGGCCACGCAAGTCACGACATGTAAATATCATGTCAAGTCAAGCACGAGATTTTTGGAATGTCATAATCAAGTCATGCACTCCGGTGTAATGTCACATCTTAGTCAATATAGCTCCCATGGGCACAAGTACTTTTGAGTTCTTCTCCCATGACCAGACCGGACCCTATTAATGTCAGACATTGAGTCATGTAAATATCTCGACATCCACTATAGTTTATAGCCAATAGAATTTCAAAGGAATAAGTCATTGTAGGATAATAAGGTAGATTCACGGAACAAATATTTCAAGGACAAAATTTGAGTAAGGATGACATAGCGATAAATCTCGTATGAAATCTAAGACATGCATGAAACTGGGTAATTGGCGTCCGCTCAGACCGCCACCATATACAAAAATAGCGTCTACTGCATGGTCGCCAATTCTGTGAACAGTAACGTGTTTGATCACCTGTGTGCGGTCGTGTGTGTGTCATTGTGCTACGGTTGTTGCAGTGTGTGTGTGTGTATTGGTGATCCAGTCGTCGGATCGTGTGTGTGTGTGTGTGTTGTGATCTGGTCGTCGGATCGTATGTGTGTGTGTGTATGTTGGGGCGTGCCCCCGTGTGCGTTTGGAGCGTCGTCTCCATTTGGAGATTTATTCCCGGGTGAAGCCTCACTGGATTTGGTGAGAGGTGGACGTAGGGAGCCCATCGTGGTCCCGAACCACCTTAAAAACCCTTGTGTTGTGGTTTGCTTGTGGTTGTGCTTAATAGGTTAATCCATTTGTGTGATTGTGTGTGAACGGTGAGTTTGAGAGAATTTAGTTAACTTGTTTAGCTTAAATTCCTCAATCTTTCTAATCTCTTTAATTCTGCTGTGAGGTCGTTTGAGATTGTAATTAGACATAATTTCAGTAGAAGGTTTTATTCACCCCCCTCTAGAATCGTATTCCTGAACTCCGGGACCCAACAGACTCATTGTTTCCTTGCTAGAGGGATAGCTCCGCCATTAATGTGGTAGGGCTCACCAGCCATTAATGCGGCATGGTTCGCTTGAGAGGGCGTGAGGCTACATTGTCAGGAAGCGTGACGTGGGTGGCATCCTCCCCTCATCATCAGACTAGTGCACCATTCATCATTAATGCACTACAGTGGATGTAACGATCCGAGATCCAAGTACTAAGAATATCTAATATCATTCGAATCTTGAACCGCCACCCATGAGCTGGAGGCTCAGAAGGGGTTATTGGGATGGGGTGGTAGTGTATAAGAATCTAGAATAATCGCAACAATATAAATGCTCAACATGATCAGTGCAAAATAAATAATTATAGGAATTAACAATTATATAGTCTAGAATTTATATGTCCATACACAAGTACATTAAACTGAAAAGAGTACAAGACTATGGGGCATACCTCACCTCTGGTAAACTAGCATTAAACCTGACCACCGGTACCACGAGAAGCCTCATAAGCACAACCCATATGCCACGCCTCACCTGAAAAAGAAAGGAGGTAAGCCTCATCTCATTGGCTCAATAGGGATCCCGTGCACTACAAGAAGAGGTGGTAATAGCGACGAAAGTTTCTGATAAAAATTAATCCGTCAAAAAATCCATCCGTATTATCGACGGATAATTATGCGTCGAAAATTCCATCTGAATTTGGGACGGATATAATTTATGTCAGAAAATCCGTCAGAAGTTCTGACCAAATTTCCAATGGTAAAATTCGATCGGAATATCCATCAAAAAATTCTGACCGAGCTTACTGTCGTCCCAGTCCCATTTCTTCTCCAACTGTGGTCACCATGCGACGGTGCTGGTACGTGGGACGGTCCCCATACTTCGTCGGGTTCGGACGTTATTTTTCATTGCTTGAGAGTCTACTCCTTCAGTGACACTCCACTAGTCATAGCCCACCAGTACGCGTGTGCTGGTATCCCCCAGGGAGTGGTGGGACAGCTACCCTGAGGATGATTTTTAGACTGGTTTCTGTCGGGCCCCACGTCATCGGCCAGAGTCTGACTGAGGGAAAAACCAGTTAGAGGCCAGACCTAGGACGCATGGTCTGTGTGTGCACATGTGGTTGGGGACCGTGGACGCACGCTGACGAGTGTGACCCCAGCTAATCACTCGCTTTGTGGTTACTTGTGTGTGTCTGAGTCTCACGCCCGGGGCGTGGTAGCTAGACACTTGTGACGCGGTATAAGACGTCAGTGGACGCATCCGGTCGTTCTTCTAGTGGGAGGTACTTCACTTCTGAACAGGGATTGACAGACTGTCAGTCTCAGTTACTTCGACCTTTGGGTTTTGGTCGTGTTGACCGGTGAGTTTCGGTTATTTTGCACTGGCATGCGTGTGTGGGTTTCACGCCGTGAGACCGGTACTTGTAGTGCAGGGCTTCTACTTCTGAGGTACTCACTTAGCTGCTAGCATAGCGATTTTTCATTTTGCGAGGTAGGGTTCGGGTGATCCCTACTAAGTCTTGTTCCGAGACTCATTCCCTGCATGTTTTTACCATGTTTCAGGGGAGGCGCGGCTTCAGGGGAGCGCGTCTGAGGCTCAGCGTGGTTCGGGTGCCCAACGTTAGTGCCAGATGTCAGAGCTGGGGTATGTCCCGTGTAGCTGTACTTTTTCTTCTTGTCTCTGTACTAGTTGTGGACTACTGTTGTTTATTTTGTTATATCTTGTGGACCTTGTAAATTGTAAAATGTTAATTTAATTTCCTACTTATTGTATAAACTACTTTAATTTCTGCAATCATTTGTGATACTTGTGTAGTCTCCACACCATCCTTTTCACCCTTCCGAGTCTTCGGGCTCGTGGGTGGCGGTTCGAGTCTCAAGTTATCGGGCCTTCCCAGTAATCAGATTCTCAGGTCGTTACAGCTGGTATCAAAGCACGGTTGTGGGATTATACGAGAATCATAAGTAATTGTAGTGGTCCACTAGTCCATGGTAATGATGTACAGTTGACGCAGGCATCGGGCACCGTGTGTTTTTGTTGACCTTGTTATTTCTGTGTTTTTTGTCTTTTGCTTCAGGAGCGAGCATGGCGCCGAGGTAGAGGACTCGCTCTCGCAGGGACAGTAGGCAGAGGTTCAGGAGATCCAGTAGGAGGTTCAGCAGGAGCAGAGCGCCACCAGCGGCCACCGAGGTAGCAGATACTGTGAGGATTCCAGGGGCTGAGGATTTCTTCCGTGGCATGTACCAACTTATGTCGCAGCAGTTCGGCGAAGAGGCTAGTGAGGGATCGTCGACCAGGGGTGGGCTAAGCCGAGTAGTGAGGGATTTCATACAGTTCCATCCACCTTACTATGACGGCCAGCCAGACCTTGATTTGGCTTGGAGATGGCTCGACGAGATGGAGCGGGTGTTCAGTTCCATGCGGTGTACTACGGAGGACAGGGTGATGTTGGCTTGCAACTAGTTGCAGGACACGGCTCGAGAGTGGTGGGCTTCCGAGTGGAAGATGTCTTTTCAGTCTCTTCCCCTTGAGCAGATCTTATGGAGCGACTTTGTCAGTGCTTTCGAGCGTGCTTACTGCCCAGAGTACGTTGCTACGGAGAGGATGCGTCAGTTTCTGGAGCTGGCACAAGGCGACATGTCCATGTTGCAGTACGGGTCCCGATTTGTTGCGCTAGGTCGTTATGCACCTCACATCATGGAGCATGAGAGGGTGAAGACCGAGCAATTCATCCAGGGCTTGAGGCAGGAGCTGAGGCACCATTTGATCGCGAACGCTGCCTCTGATTTGGAGATGGCTTCTCGTATTGCGGCATCTTTGGAGCTGGATATGCAGAGGATGTGACGACCCGGGATCCGAGTACCGGAAAGGAACCTGCGCGACTCGAATCTCGGTCCGTCTCCCACGAGCCCGAAGACTCGGAAGGGAAGAAGAGATGGTGTGAGGGTGTGTAAGAAGGTAAAGTGACTGCAGGAATGGCACAATATACAACAAAATGATAATACAGAAATTAAATAAATAACTGCTACAAGGTCCAGTACATCTCATGTCCAAACATGAAACAGCCCCTGCCGTCGCCCGAGGAAGCGCATGATAAAGATGCCCACAAAAGCTGTCTCTCAGAAATAGTATATTTGGCATAGACAAAAGATGTGTGAAAAGCTGGTAGAACAACATTAGATTGTAGAAGAGAAATCTATTGTTCATCCCTACAAATAATAGAGAAATCCAGAGGATCTTTCCAGAGCACCCAAATGTGAGCCAACCCATCATTATTTGCAATAGCTTTAGCAATCCCCAATCTTCTACAAAAACCATCCAGCTTGCTAACATTTATTTTCAGTTCCAAAAGAACAATGTAGTCTATATTGTGAGTTTTAATAAAGAACTTAACCCGACCTATAGAGATATCATTCCCTATACCTCTTATGTTCCATATAATAAAATTCATGAGGAATGTTTGATTTTAGATATGTTACCCGCGGATCCAGATCTCATCATTGATCTGGTGATAACCCCTGAGCGCTCATTATGCATAACTCGCACATTATCAGAATCTGCAGAATTCGCAATAGCCTGTCTTCGAGCCACTGCCTCAGCAAGCTGTAGGGCATCATTATTGGACATAGAATTGAGAACAGGCTCTGACCAGGGAAGAGAAGAGTCAACACCTGCTAGGTCAGGAACTAGAGCAATGATGCCATCCTGAGCAATATTTTGGGTTGAAGGAAGCTCCAGAGGAGAATTGGCCAATGTTTCTTTGGCAATTGAAGCAGACTTAGTAGCCACAGAATTTTCTTGGGGGTCAGCAAACATCTTCAAGGAGGGTGCACTAGCCATTAGACTAGACTCTGAAGGTGGCAAATTAGAGTTACAGGCATTAATAGACCCAACAGGATTAGTAGTCGAGTGCTTCACTACTTCATCTCCCTGTTGTGATTGATAAAGTAGCTTATCAGGGAACCCCGAGCCATTTACCGCCATATTAACGGAAGCCGGTATGGAATTGGAATCAATCAACATACTCCATGTCATGTCCTAAGATTGCTTTAAACTTTCGCCTGGATGAATCATCCTTGAGGAGACCAAGTCAGAACTATTTGGTGAAATGCGGGAGTCAGGAACTAACAGGGGTAAAGCTGCTTTAATCTTCTTTTCATTTGCTCTATCCTTCCTATAGATTACAGGTTGCCATATAGTCTTGGTCTTGTTTTCTAAACCAGTAATTACCTGAGTAGGAGAAACCTGATGCAATTTCCCATTCTGTGCCAGGTTCTTTGATCCTTTACAAGTATCCACATTATGACCAATCCGGGAGCAAAGAGAACAATAATCTGGGGGAAGCCCATGTGCAAAATGGGACAAGTTATGTGGAAAGGCCCAAACATGAGAGAAACCCAATTAAAATAAAAGGGAAATCAAAAGAGGGTGCATACGCAAAATTAAAGGAAGGAGGGGCTAAGAGAAGTGGAAAGAAGAATTTCAAAAAAGAGGGAAATAGAAAGAAATTCAACAGACACTATTCACCCAGTGTCTGTGTCACTCCTCCCGTGTTTCCCCTCTCCGGGTCCCCTCTCTTGCTCACACGCGGAGTGCCCACGTTGGCCGGCTACGATGACCAGCAGTCCACAACAGCGATCGCCAGCCCCTGACAGTGCCCGGTGGGTCTTTGTCCCAGTCCGAACGGAGGCTCCTACTCCCCATCATGCGCATTCAATGCTCGCGGGGCTCCGTTCTCAAGAGTAGCGATGTGCAACACCATTCTAGCAAGCCTCGATCTCCCGACGGTGAAGGCAGGCGCACAGGTCCTCCCAAAGATGGAAACCATCTACCGATGTGCCCTATGAAGTTGGCGATAGCAGCAGCCAACCAATAGAAGGCAAGGACGGCTATGGCTGGGGCAGCGAGAAGAAAAGTAGCAGCGGCAGGAGAAACAAGGAAAAGACGTATGGGGAGTTTCTTCTCCAAACTGGGATCCAAATCCCCTATAAGAAGCCCCCTGCAGTGAAGAACACCCCTGACATCCGATGGGTGGAAGGATAGAAGAAAAGGCCCCCTTTTTATTTTGTTTCTATTTTTCCCCATCTCCTCTGATCTTGAGTGGTGGGAGCCTAGGGAAGGAAGAAGATAGTGAGAAGTGCTGTAGTAGGGTGATTCTTTTCCCCATCCTTCGTATTTTCTTCCTTTTTCCTCTGTCATCCCACGATGTATGATATCTACTACCTCCCCTAATGTAATTTTCTTCCAAGAAGAAATGAGATAAATGGGTCTGCTCCCTGATTCTCCTTCATGGATATGGTGTCCGCTTCTCTACTGTGCTTATCCAGATGCGATATATGCACATGTGTGTATAAATATGTCTATCATACCCCTTATATTCTCATATTCCACTTTGCCTGTGTAACGACCCAGAGATCTGGATACTGATATACCGATAACATCGATATATCGATACCAAGAACTGGGGAAGCCACCCAAGAGGCTGATGAGGCCCCGTAAGAGTTGGAGGAGTTTGTCGAGGGGATGCATAACGAATTGGAATTACACACGTAAAATATTAATTTGAGCAACAATTTAAAGTTGTAGTATGGAAGCAATTTAAATATACCAGAGTGATAAACGCTCATATCATCGCCCCTCCCACCTCACTCATACTACATTAGAGGGAAAACAATGGGGGATGGTCGGGAAAGATCCGCCAGAACCCACCTAAGCTTCACCACAGAAAAATAGAGTATCAGATGACGCTCTTCTTCTTCGACTGTGGAACTCTTTAGACGGATGAATAGGGAAGGGCGGTGGGATCGCTCTCAGGAGAAACCCCTACTTCTTCCCCATTCCTTCCCCCCTCTTAGGTGATTGGCTCTCCTCGAATTTGTCCCCTCTTCTTTCTTTTTTTCTCTCTTGGCGTTGTTCCTCTCTCTTTGTATTGCCTCCCCCTTTTGTATTTGATCGAACCACATGGCTTATGTAGATGGGGCTTATTACGGCATGGAGAATGAGTGCCAGAGAAGCTCCACTTCGCATTTGGCATGCCGAAAAAGAGGGAGCCGGAAAGAGGGGCGTACCGGTGAAAGGCCGCGCCGGCTATATCCCCTTCACTTGACGTGGGTCAGACAACGGGTCCCAGATTGGTTTTGGGAGTCACCGTGATCATTCATCTCACTGCGGCTTTGAAAAACCTTTGTGAGAAGCCCTGATAAAGCTTTCGGGTCGACATACGATGGCTTTCGGAATCTCAAGTACCTTTAGTTTGGATAGGCGAGTTTTTCACTGACGCGGCCTTCAGCATTGTGGTTCACGCTACCGACTCAGCTTGACTTGTGCTCGTAGCTTTCTTGGGGAGTGAAATACCACCCGTGATACTTTTGCCTTGATTAGGCGATCATTTGGCCAGTAACGGAGCCAATTTGTTGAGAAGCTGTGCCCATGCTGGGTCATCGGGGTCTTCTACTGATGGAGCCTTCGTTCCCTTGTTCTGAAGAGCCAAGGGTTTCCTATCACCTCAGGAGGGTTCTTCATTTAGGTGGCGGGCGACCAGGTATACCCTTGTCCTTGGTCAGACAACAGATGTTGTTTATGCGGCATGACCGAGTGGATGCCGGTTCATTGGGTAGGTTTGCCGGCACTGCCGGTTTGTTGTGAGTTCTCCTCGATTCTCTTGAGGTGAAGTCCTCGACGTTCATACTGGGTGACCTGGGGCTTTGGTAGCTTGAGAAGTCTTTGGTATATTGGCTTCCTTCGACTTCCTTGCTTCAGTAGGCCGCATCATTCATATCCTTTAGGCTTGGTCACCACTGAGTATATTTTGAGTGCCAACAGGTACTCCCAAAATTGTTCGAGTTGATTCAAAAATAACCCAATCTCGTTTCATTTATGTCAGACCACCGTAAAATCTATCATTGGGCGGCGATCCAGGGTTCGAATGGTATCGGATTATTCCCGGTATATGGATCTCGGGTGGCTACAGTTGGTATCAGAGCCATGGTTATGGAAGTACTTGGGAATTCGAGATACTGCAGTGATCAGAGTCCGTAAGGTCCAATACAGTCGGCAACTGGGATAGGGTTTCGTGCTTATTTTTCACTTGGTTTCTCGCATGAGAGCATAAGTGCGCAACGTTGGCGCTGTGAACCTAGTTGTTGTCGTCATTTGAGTGCCGGCGTGGGGCATGAGGATCGAGATCTTTCTCCCCTTGAGATGGTGGCCCCGGTGATACTACTTTGGGCAGTGGTTGCTGGTAGGTGCGTTGTTGTGGTGCAGTGTTTAAGGAATTTGCAATGACGTCAGGTGGCTGGTGCGGATTGCTCATGGTTATGTGGCTGAGAGTATGCTCTAAGGGAGTTATTGTCGTTTGGGCCATTCCTGTTCGAGGTTTGTCCAACCCCTGAGGTGCTGAGATCGTGACTTGAAGGTGGCAGGGCGGGTGCTCTAGTCAAGAATTATGCTCGGGTGAGAGGAGGATCTTCCTGGTGAGCTACTGATTGTCGAGCTTGGTACCCTCATCACGCTCAGTGGCGTCAGAATTGACGTGTCAGTCCCATTTATTTTTCACAGATTTTGAGGTATGATTAGGCAGAGTTGTCCTAGTAAGCTCTTTGTTCTGCGTCCCTACGTGAGAAATGGGTTGTGGTCGCTCTACATTTGGTTTGAGATCATGTGGCAATGGCGAGTTCGGGACTCGAGGATGAGCGTAGGCAGGTGCCGAGCATGGTTCGTGTTGTGGCGCTTGGCGTGGTGACCCGCGCGGTGGCAGCTCCAGGATGGGTTGGTGTTAGCACGGACAGATTCGAGAGAATGATGTTTGTGTCTAGAGATGTTACGGCCTCCGAACCTAGCATTTTGGTGGATTTTTCTTCTCTTCTCGGTAAGCGTTTGGCGTGTTCGTGAATTTGAGGTCAGAGGCAGGCATAGGTAAGGAGCGTGTGGCAGCGGCTAGCTCTATCGCTGTGGCTGTGTGGCTAGAGATCAACAGGACCAATGCTAGAGGCGTAGCAAGTGGTTGTTCGAGAAAATTACTGTGGCGACCTGGGATCCGAGTATCGGGAAGACCCGATCCCATTCGAATCCTGACCCGCCTCCCACGAGCCCACAGACTCGGAAGGGATAAAAGGATAGGTGTGGTGTACATAGAAATAAGAAATAAAGCGGGACGACAGATATAATAACAGAAATAAACAATCTAACGGACGTCCAGATCAGGATGCTATCACCCAGCTCGTCAGTGCGCCCCGGGTTCTGTCTTTTCTCCCTACTATGTGGGGTGAGGGTCTGGACTTCGGCCATTTTTCCCATCTCTACCGCCCTTATCTAGAACAAAAGGGAGATTCAATCACATGCAGGTTATTTTCATGGGCTTTGCCCTCTTCCCACGCCCTTGCTGAGTGGGTTCTGTGTATACGCCCTAGCGTTTTGGTTTACCGTCGCTTCAGCACGAAGGTCTTTGAGCCTTATTACTCACACCGGTTTGCTCGGAATTTTGAGTATGATTAGGCTATTCCTCCTAGTGCGGAGTTCCTTATGGCTCTCAGGCAGTATAAGCACAGAGATGTTCATTTAGTCGCAGTAGCATGGCATGACTTCTTTTGTCGCAACGTGAAGGAAGATTACCCTATTTCGGGACAGACGCGGAAGGGTCACTTCGACATTCATTATGCATGCTGGTGGTTCAAGGCCAACAATATTTTCAGGCAGTATAGTGACGCCATCCGGTCTACTGAGGAGAGGCGTCTGAGGAGGGATGATCTACTTCCTCTGTTCCTTAATTCAGGCTTCATCAGATCACATTTTTCTGGGGCCGCCTGACCATCAAGGATATAGAGAGTACTTGGAAGGTAGAGGGCAGATTTATTCTCACAAACAGAAGCCAATATACAGGGGCTCTGAAGCCCTTGAGAGGTGCATCAGTAGCAGTCTCAGCTCCTTTTTGTAGCTAGGGGCGGCCTCTAGTTGTTCACGGGCCTACTCCTGGTGGGAGCACCTTAGGAGCTCTTGTGGTTTGAAGAAGAATTCCCAGTTGTCACGGTTGGTGCCGGACGGAGCACTTGGAGGCGGCGTCTTCGCAGAGTGGAAAGCCCATGTTATCAATGCAGTAGGTTCTGTTGGTCCGGTGGAGTATATTTTTGACCTAGAGGTGGCCAATACTCCAAATGCCATCTTGGAGATCACAAGGAAGGTAGCCCATGCTCTCAGATTAAAGCATGACTAAATTGTTTTGAGGCCTCCGAAACCCATGGGAGTGGTAGGTAATTTCTTCACTGCCCTCCCTTTTTCTTTGCCATGTTGGTTTTTATATTTTGGAATATTTATCTCACTCATTCCTTTGTCATTTGTAGATGGCACCAGCGGTCAGGAGGATGGGGTCTCCCCATTGGGGAATTCTCCTGATATAACCTTAGGCGAGGTTGCTACTTCCTAAAAAATGCCCCGGGCTAGAAATGGCGAAGAAGATACAAGACCCCCTTCTTGCCCCTTTGGAGGATTAGCAAGCTTCATCAACCAATAGAGAATGTGGAAGAGGAGAAGGAACAATGGAAAGCATATGTAAGAGCCCTTAGACAAATGAGACCCAAAATAGCTCATTAAATGTAATGCTGATTTTTTTTTCTGAAAAGGATGACTTTATGATCAAATCTTTCAACTTCTGTGATTCTGTTCTGAGAACGCGCCTCCTTATAGGGCATTAATCACTGAAACAACGCCTGTTTCAAGGTCGTCAATCATAATTATAATATGCCAAAAAAAATGGATTAAAACTCAAATTTGATGCCTCTCAGTAATGGCGCTATTCAAATGACGCCCCTCCCACGGGCGCTATTATCCCTGTATTTTCCAATTTGACGCCACTCCTGAAGTCGTCAATTCAAATCCATCATCATTACTGGCGTCGGATCAATCAATCTATCATTCATTACTTTCTGACAACGGTTCAAATCCCTAGACTCCGTCAAAATGACGCCTTTTAACCAATTGTCAAATATCCAAATGACGCCTTGTGGAAGGGGCGTCAATCACAAAAATCACGGCTTTCATAAGGGTGCTATTTAATTTCAAAATGCTCGAAACAAAACCCCAACTTTTTCTCTTCCCTCCATTCAACCGTTCATTCCATTCCTTTCTTTTCACCCTCTTCGTGCAACCCCCCCTAAATCGAAACCCTAGCCACTCTCTCCGCTCTCGATCTCATTCTCTCCAATGGCGGGTCCTCACAAGCGGCAGTGGGTGATGGGCCCCGAAGTCGTGGACCTCACCGGCGATGATGGCGTGAACGCGGAGGAGCTCCTCGCCGTAGTCGAGGAAGAAGTCCCCGCAACGGCGGTGCCCGGCGAGGAGGAACCGGTGGCTGGCGACGGCAACAACGGAGAAGAAGAAGGTGAAGGTGAAGAGGAAGGAAACGATGAAGAAGGAGGAGAAGAAGATGAGGAAGAAGAAGGAGAGGGCGAGGAAGAAGGTGAAGAAGGAGAGAACGATGAAGAAGAAGAACCCCTCCCTCGACAGTCGATGCGAGGGGGTGGGATAGCCCCCGAACGGAGCAAGATAGGTCCCCCAAAACCTACATTTATTTATTTATTTATTTGAAATTTTTTTTGAATTTTGATGCATTTCTATAGCCCACGGGTAGGGTCTGAAAAACCTGAGACACAGACAACTGACGCCCCCCAAAGGGGCATGATACAAATAACTGACGACCCCAGGAGGGCCGCTAATTCAAATTAACCCAGAAATCCAAAAACAACACCCCCCATCGAGGTGTCCATACACATACTAAGAGGGAGCAACCATATACTTGTCCCCTCTTCCTGGCGATGGTACCTTGCTTGTCGAGTATCACCTCCATGTGCTCACGTCGGTCTCTCAGGCTGATAGGTGGAGGCTCTCCGAAGGTGTCGCTCACAAAGATAGGTGTAGGCTCGAGGTGCTCACCAGGTCCCATCGCGGGATCCTTATAGGGTACTAGATCCGCCACGCGAAAAGTCTGGTGTATCTCAAAACCCTTCGATAAGTTCATCCCATGAGCATGGTTGCCAATGCCACTCAGAACTCAGGAAGGTCCAAGTCCTCGTGCCCTCGATTTGGAGATAGTCCTAGGGTAGAGCCACTCCGATATCACCATCATTGTATCGCCTACTTGGCACTGAAAGTAACGCTCATGAGTTTTTGCTCGCTCTTTGTGAACCTTGCCACTCGTTGCTAATTACTTGCTTGAGTGCTCATGCCATGCATTATGTTGCGGTGTAGGTGCGACAACTATAGTGTGTAGGGGTTGATCGGGACAATTGTAGGTGGACCTATCGGGCATGTGGTGACTATCAGGCTTGTTAGATGTGGGAGGTTCTGGGCACCCACAAGTGAACCTATCATGCATATGTGTGACCAATGCTGGGAGACCAGGACACCCATAAGTGTACCCTCCATGCACAAGACTAGTTGGTTGGGTGACGACGGATGGGGGAGGATCGGGACATCCAAATGTGGGCCAGACATACATCTGTCCTAATGTGTGTGCAACAAAAATGGGATGACCTGACTTACTAATCATGTTGGACGATGTGATATGCTATGACACATGCTTTCTTATCCCAGAGATGACTTCCATGCATGGGGTTAGGGGATGGCCCTTGAGCTTCCACTCGTAAGGGTCAAATAGGTCTAGGAAGGTAGACATCTTGGGATGGGATCCTCCCTTATTCCCTAGGTGTATGTCGATCATGTTCATGGCTTCCCTTGTGTGGCCCGGGCCTAGGAAGAGGCGGACTTGGTCAAACCTTATGGCCGGGGTTAGGAAGCAGTGGGTAGAGAATGATGTGGGTAGGCCACGTGGGTACCTGAGCTCCAATTGGAAGGGGTCAAAGGGATCAAGGAAAGGGCCACTTAGAGAGAGGTACTTATGGACGCACTTATGGGGACTCTTCGTTCTTTTTGTTTGTTTATTCATCTTTTTGTTCGTTTATTCGGTGTATGAGTGCGAGGGCGTGCCAGTCACCGAGGTGACGATTTATGCGGGCTTAAAGAAGCCCAGGGTGCGCTCGTTCTGACAGTTGACCAAGCCAGGAGTAGAATTTCATTGGGATTCTAAGTGCCAAAAAACTTTCGAAGGATTAAAGGAATATCTGACTAATTCACCCATTCTCATTCCACCCACGCCAGGTAAACCTTTGATCCTTTATGTCTCTGTCCTGGATGACTCTGTGGGGGCCATTCTAGCACAAGCCTATGAAGAAGGGAAGGAAAGGGCAACCTATTACTTGTCCAAACTTCTAAACCCCTGTGAGCAGAAGTACACAACAATGGAAAAACCTGCGCTACTCTTGTTTGGGTGGTGCAAAAATTGAAACATTACTTTCTGGCTCACGAAGTTCATCTGATCGCCCGGATGAATCCTCTCAAATTTCTTTTGGAAAAATCTATCCTCACTAATAGGCTATCACATTGGCAAAGCTTCCTCTCCCAATTTGACATCACCTACATCCAGCAAAAGGCAACTAAAGCCTATGTTATAGCCGAGTATCTCTCTCACCATACTCTCCTTAAATTCGATCCTGTTCAATCAGAGTTTCCAGATGAGGAACTAATGTCCATCAACAAGTCAGATGATCGCATGTGGACATTATATTTTGATGGAGCTTTGAATTTCCATGGAAGAGGTGTTGGCATTGCCCTCCTATCGCCCGAAGGTGTCATCATTCCAGAGACATATCAGCTCGCATTCCCAGTCACCAATAACATAGCTAAATATGAGACTCTTATAACTGGCCTGGAAGCCCCCCAATCTCTTGGTGTCACCGAGTTGTGAATTGTGAGTGATAGTCAACTTATTCTCTGCCAGGTGCTTACCAAATATCACACCCTTGATCCCAAGCTCAAGCCTTATCAAGAGTTAGTTTCGACTTATGCCAAATTATTCACCAAGCTAATCTTTGTCCATGTCCCTCATGACCAGAATATTCTGGCCGATGCCCTCGCCTCGTTAGCATCATCTTTAAGGTTCCCTCTACGAAGATGGTTCGAGTTCATCATCGTCTATAAGCATCTCACCCCTGCTATCCAAGATGCTTCTCTCCTGAGAGTTAAAGAAGAAGTATTAAGGAAGGTCTGTGAGGGAGAAATCATTGAGAAGAGAGAAATCATGTTGGCAGAATTGGAAGAAGAACTGACCAACGAGGAGAAGCCATGGTTCTATGAAATTACCAAATACTACAAAGATCAGTCTTTTCCTGAAGAAGCCACAGTAGAAGATAAAAAAGTCATAAGGACAGTGGCCCATAATATACGCTAGTTGGAGGAATCCTTTATAAGAGAAGCCTTACTGGTGTTCTTCTCATTTCTGTTAGCGACGTATAGCCCATAGGAACTCTTAGTGTCGGGCCAAGGCGTCTCTAGTGTCCAAGTGTTGCTGATCGCATCTCCATCTAGAGTCCGAGGTTCGCATCACCTAAAGTCGGTCCCTCATTCCGTCCCGCATCAGGGGGTATCCCTATCCATTTCCTCTAGCTCTCCCCGGGCAGAAACATCATCACCTCTGATACCGATCAAGGAATTCTTTGTCAAAATTGATCGGGATGCGCCTACTGCTAGAAAAGAAAAGGCTACCTCCACTGAAGACATGATGACCCAAGGAGGTAGGGAGACGGAATCGCCTTTTGCCAAGAAGTTGCAATGCGGCTCCAGCTCGGCAATAAATAACCACCAGTCTTTCAAGGCTGCAAACACATCTGCAGGGATCAAAGATGCTAGCTTGTCCCCTAAAACCACAGCTACAATAGATCTACTGATAGAACAATGTATGCAGCCGCCATCAGCTGAATCAGAAGCCCCAGACAGAGTCTGGGTGAAATAGAATGAAGAGGCTGAAGTACTCGAGCTCGAAGATTATATTCCAGACTTTGTTGACATGTAGCCAGCACCTCCAGAAATAGGAGACGGAGGCTAAGGCACGATCAATGAACTGATTGAAGTCAACTTGGGAGCCGAAGATGACCCTAGTATAACCTTCCTCAGTGCCCAGTTAGCTATGGAAGAATAGAAGCTATGTGTCCAGCTACTACAAGAATATCGGGACTGTTTCACCTGGACCTATAAGGAAATGCCAGGACTCAGCCCTGCAGTTTCACAGGATGAGCTAGCTATAAACCCTGAGATTGAGCCAGTGAAGCAACCGCCATGGCACATGAGGCCAGAGCTCATCACTCAGATATGTAAAGAAGTGGATAAATTCATTGAGGTGGGTTTCGTCAAAGAGAACCAATACACCACGTGGCTGGCCAATGTTGTGCTGGTAAAAAAGAAGAATGGGTAGATCCGGATATGTGTAGACTTCTGGGATCTGAATAAAGCATGCCCCAAAGATGACTTTTCGGTGCCAATCACGGAAGTCATGGTCGATGCCACAACTGGCCACGAAGCTCTGTCATTCATGGACGGGTTATCCAGATATAACCAAATATCGATCACGGAGCATGACCGTGTCCATACTACCTTCTGAACCCCCAAGGGAATCTACCATTACAAAAGGATGCCGTTCAGACTGAAGAACGCCGATGCAACTTATCAGCGGGCGATGACCAGAATATTTGATGAGCTGCTCTACCACAAGGTCGAGTGCATACAATGCGCACCTACGGAATGAACCTTCACATACAGAGAAATGTTTCTTTTCAAAAAAGGAACACCCGTATTTTATATATTTGTATCTATATAAAATTTCGTGGCCAACAGATTGGCACGCCTGGTGGGACCTTTCCTGTCTTTTTTCTTTCTGTCAAAGAAAGTTCCCAAACCTTCTCCAAGGTTCTGATTGCCCCTCTTCCTCTTACAGGACGGGAAGAGAAGGGCACATCTTTCTGCTCACTTGAGAGCTCTTCGTGCACTCGCACGTCACTCCTTTCGTGCTACGCACTACCACCAGCAACAACAGCGATGGCCGCCATCACCTACGGCCCTCAAGTCATTGCCAATCATGCCAGGTTCGGATACCTGGCCACCCCTATCGCCTTCGGGGACTTCCCAACAGTCGTCTGCTCGCCCTTTTTCTTGGGCGTCGTACATGTGGCTGAAGTCAGTTTAGCCACGGATGTAGCAGCAACCGTCGGGGGCGTCAAGCCCTCGGCCCCAGCAACTGGCCGGGTTCGCTCGGCTAAAACAAGCCAACCGTCGGGGGTGTCAGGCCCTCGGCTCCAGTAGCTGCGTGGGCCCGCCGGGTCAACAAGCTAGTCGTTGAGGCTGTCAGGCCCTCTACTATAGCAACTGGCCGGGTTCACCCGGTCTATAAGACAACTGCCCCTCTGCTTCATCAGCAAGTGGTCGGGTCTGCCCGGCCAACTCTTCACGGACCAGGGGTGTCAGACCCTCCGTCCCAACAACTGATCTAGTTTTCTCGGTCAATCAGATTACCATCGGCGTTGCTCCTGCACAACGGGGCAGTGCTGTCGCCGTAACGGCACCAACTCAACCGCGGCCACCCTCAGAGGTGCTGCTCCTGTACATTGGTGCAACAACGCCGTCGCCATGACGCCGTGCCTACGGCAGGTGTCACCAACGCCGCTCCTGCTCAATGGGGGTAGCGCCATAGTCGCAAAGGCGTAAGGCCTGCAACGGCAATGTCCCGCTCCGACAAAACCATGATTGTCGGGGATATCCGCATTCGGCTCGATGGAGGTGAGCCGATTCTACCTCGGGACCGCCACGTCCCGACCATCTCAACCTCCAACCGCTTCGAGCTTCTTCGGCAAGTCCGGGAAGACGAAGCGAAATTAAAGAAGCCCGCCGTACCGGCGTCAAATCAGGGTCTAGTGCAACGACCCAAACCACTTGCTCCCCGATCACGGTCAGGGGACAATTCAATTGAGGAGCGTTAACTCCAATTGAAGAAAATATTGGCCACCAAAAAGGAGGCCCGAATCATAAGGCACACAAGGGCAGATGAGCATTTCCGCATGTCGGACCTGCAACAAATGCGGAGTCCGACGAACACCGAAACCTCAACATCCCCAAGGTCCACCACCGAGCCCCCATGCGGGCAAAAGCACCGAGGAGCTGGCAAGAAGGTGTGGCCCACCTCTCTGTGGGCCAGTCGACGCACACAGAGGAAGATTGCTCAGTTTAAGCCTCCACGTCCCGAGTTTCTATTTTTGACAGACTAGGGATGGCATCGAAGCCCGGGAGGCAACCGCCCAGGAAGAAACGGGTGGTTCATGTGACTAACGACACTGTCAAAGTGTTCACCTGTTACACTACCTCCGTCAACAAGCAGCCGGAGGACAATTCCGGGGAGCTAAACCAACCTCTGCAATACTTGAGGAGGTCGAGGCCGGTCTCCCGAATCCTGGCGCAGACGCCGGCTGCTGGGGCATCTCAGCTCGAGCTGGCGCGACAAGAAGAACACCAGGAGGATGTCCACAGTGTCAATGGGGATAGCAACCCTGCACATGAGGAAGAGCCTGGGAGAGAGGTGTAGACTCCCGCGTTGGAAGAGCTCCGACGCGAAAACCAAGAGTTCAAGAACCTCTTGCAAGTGCTATTGCGTGAAGAAGAGGTTCATGTCCAGCCTCAAGCGGCACTCACTGGGGTGGAACAACAGTCTCCTCCCATGCCGGCCACGGCCAATGCCTCCGTCACTGCTGCGAAATTACCATTGGCAATGGAATTTGAAGTGCCGCCACATGAAGCCAATGCGCGGTCGTCCGCCACTCCTACTACAGAAAGCCTCATGGCGCAAAGGCAGATGATCGAGCGCATCGTGGAGGCGAAGTTTGCTCAGCATGGTGAGGGTGTGGCCACCATCGATTTGTAAAGTATGCCTTATCCCCTTCACCATCAATTCAAGAAGCTTCCGCCTGACTGCCCAAAGGCCCCGAAGCTCCAGAAGTTCACCGGGCAGAGCTCTCCACATGAACACCTAGCCTACTATATGATGGCCATGGGCGAGTTGGCACTGGAAGAAGCATATTTCTTGCGGTACTTCGCCACGTCCTTGACAGGCACTGCCTTTTAGTGGTATTCAAGGCTCAAGCCCAATTCCGTAGCTGATTGGGCGGACATGCAAAAGAAGTTCGTCGACAGTTTCCAGACGGCCGAACACAAAATCTCTCTGGCGGAGCTCTGTGCCCTTAAGCAGAGAAAATGTGAGACCACGCTAGACTTCATCAAGCGATGGAGGGATGTCAGCATGCGCTGCGATAATCCTCCAACGCCCGAAGACGCGATCACCATCTGTCGCAGGGGCTTGTCGGTGGAAGTTAGTGAAAAGCTTCTGCGTTCAAATATCAGGAGCTTCGACCAGTTGAATACGGTGGTAGCAGAGATTGAAATGTTCTTCGTTGATCACCCGGCACATGCTTCTGCCAAGGGTAAATCCTCCAAAGACCGCCTGGCCAGCGACAAGGAGGTGAATGCAGTCGACTTCTCCTCGACGAATGGAGACAAGGGAGAAGGAAAATCAAAGGGCAATGGCAAAAAGCCCGATGTCAAGACAAATGCGTCTCTTTTAGCAGAGCGCATGAAGACACCTTATTCCTTCAAGAAAGAGCATACCAAGATACTCTTCGATTTCTGCATGAAAGAAAAGCTCATCACCCTGTCGGATCCGCGGAAGCCCTCAGAGGTGGATAAGACAGATGATCCTACCTATTGTGTGTATCACCGAAGGTTGGGTCATACCATCGGTGACTACTATGTTTTCAAGAACATAGCAGAAGAGCTCATTCAAAAGGGCTTGATAAATATGTTAGGTCATGCAGTCGACCTACCTCAGCCCTATGCCTACAGCCGATCGAACCGGTCGACTAATGTGGTTTACATGGTGGCAATAGCTTCGAGCTCTAACGCTTCCGAAGCTGGGCCTTCAAATCAACAACCCAACACTGGCCCTAGAGCCGCTCCTTCATTTACAGAATGCTTGGCATTACGGAGGACCATCCGGAAGGTCCGATGGGAGATCCACCAATTGCAACTGGAACAGAGGCGTCTGCTGTAGTTCCTGGATAGCATTGATCAGCAGTTGGCCACTTTCCCCTTTGGCCCATTTGCCAAGGGGTTAGCTCCAGCCAACATACGGGAGGCGGGTGTATCACCCACTGGCCGGGCTCCGCTCAGGGGCTGGCTCTCTGAAGAATCCTCAGACTCATCTGAAGACGAGGAGGACTTACCTGAAGGCGGGGAGCCTACACCCGCGCAATATAAAATGCCCCATTCTCTAGTCCGAAAATCATCCCTTGCGCTAACAGTCTTCATCTGCTTGTAGAAAGAAGAGGAGGGTGACATCACCATCTGGAGGAGGAAGAGAAAGATCAGAAGGATGCCATCAACGTGGGATATCTTCCGATCTGATCCCGTTCATGAGCGCAATAGCTGAACCTTCTACTGCGGTCCTACCCGACTTCCACTCCACGAACCAAACTCTCCAGCACATCCTACCACTTCGATGAGCAAAGAAAGAAAAATCATGGCCACAAGGTGGGGAGGAGAGGGTTTTGTAAGATCCTTTAGTGCTTGATGTCTGGAGGTGTGATTGGAGCTTGAACCCGAAGGAACACATCTTGGGTCCTCAAGGAGGATGATCGACTGCTCCAACTAGTTTCGGATTAAACTCCCTCTAACCGGTGCTTTAAGGAGAACATTCAAATGACCATGCAAGAACAAAGGGGAGAACATTCCATATCTTTCATTCATCTTTTTATGATGTCTCTCTTCAGTTATAATCTGCTGTGAGCATATATTATAGATCTTTCTTGTTACTCTGAACATCGATATATCTGTGTGTGTGGACGGAGCTGCGTCTCCGCGTGGTCTAAGTGTCCAGGGTGTGATCCCCGAACGTGTGTGTGTGTGCTGTAGTGGTAGCGTGTTGGGGCTTGTCCCCGTGTGTGTACTGCTATGGAAGCAGCGTGTGTGATTGGGGTTCGTCCCCGTGTTGCTACGAAAGTAGTGTGGAGTGAAGCGTCATCCGATTAGGTGAGGGGTGGACGTAGGGAGCCCGTCATGCTGCTGAACCACCTTAAAAATCTTGTGTCTTATGTGATTACCTATGTGATTGTCCTTATCTTCTATCTTCATTCAGAGGTTCATTATATAGGTTTTTATTTCACTGCCAAGTCACCCACTACTACCTCCATTATCCGTGTTTGGTTTGGATTGAATTGTTATTAGCATTGTTAAGCCGTGTGGGATCAGAAAGATCGAGAGAACCTTTAGATCTCACGTCTACTTTGGCTAATCAACGTTACTAAGTTTAATTCCACTCTGTTAAGTCAAGAAAATTTTTAAATTTCGCCATCTCGGCAAAGGGGACAATTCAACCCCCCTTCTTGTCCTCCATCTCTCTGGGCCAACAATTGGTATCAGAGCCTCGTTTCTAATTTTCTTGTCGACCTTACGGTCGTAGAGTAAAGATCATTTTCATGATGGCTAGTGTAAATGTGCTTCCTGTCTTTGATGGTTTTGATTATGCTCTATGGCCCCCTACCTATCAACTGAGTGCCATCATTTAGAGAGGGTTATTCTGGAGTGCCGAGACAACATCCTTGGCACCTACGCCGTTTCATTTTCGAGCTTCCTCATAGGCTTTACATGCCAGGTCCAATTTTTGGCAGCTGATCAGCTTGGATTCTTCAATTCTGATATCAGTTGCCGCTCGCGTAGTTTGACACCTGCTATTTGAGAGTTGTTCGATAAGCATAGGCCTGACCCCACCAGTGTTGCAGGATTATTTTTGACCCCTTCAGGCTCTCAACATGCAGGTGAAGGGTATGAACAATTATGCTTATTGGATAGGATTATGAGTGGCTCTTGTCCCAACTGGTAGGAGAGGAAGTGGTCGATTATTTCTTCTCATCAATTTCACTTGGGAGCTAACGAATAGCTTTTTGGTATTTTGCATCACTATAGCGAAGCCTTAACCTCGTTAGGATTCGGCATGCGGTCACTGCAGCATTGTATGAGTATCCTTGTCACACCGGGCTACTTCAGGCTTTGGTCAAAATGTTCAACAACCGGTGGAACACTTTTGTCACGACTGAAGGGGAAACAACTATGGATTTATGGAGTTTCCATAGAATTTCTGGTTTGCCCATCTCCGGGCACCCTTACAAAGAAGTGACACTCAATGATCTTCACAGGAGCAAGAGGACTGGCACAGGGCAGTATGTCTTGTCATCCAATTTTAGATATTTGATGAAGGTGTGGCAGGACCTGGCTTGGGCAGGAAAAGAAGACACTCCTTAGGCTTCATCAAGCACAATAAGAGTGAGCGTTAATGATTGGGTCTGTTACTTCTATAACAGGCCATTTTACTTCAATGAAACATTCGCAGAAGATGACAGGCCACTTGATCAATATCATCAACTAATTTTGAAATTGCGAAGGCGCAAGCGATACTTAGTTGCATCGGAGAATAAGGGGTGGAACCCTCGCGAGCTGTCCGACCGTACTTATCTTGCTACATATCTTGTATATTAACTAGCCACTTTTGTTATGCCTCATGGAGAGGAGAAGCTTATTCGATCGGATGCGATATATCTGACATGTCTTCTTGTTGACGGCCACGGGCTTGCTATTGCACCAGCTACACTGGCGAATACATATCATGGCTTAGGAAATCTTAGTGCCCACAATTCTCCACGGGACAGGAGTGTTGTGATGGCCACTCATTACCTTAGAGCATGGGCTGGCTTACTTTTCCCTGGATTCAGGGTTTGATGTCCCGACCGACCCGCTCGGTCCGACTCGAGCCATATTTAAATGATGACTGAGTTTATAAAAAAAAAAAAATGCATTAAGGGGTTAGGGACGTGGAATACTTACCTCACTTACCTACCGGATCGAGGAACGTGAAACGTAGCATGGCGAGGCAGGATATATCATAGCTCAACAATTAGTTAGATAGCCAAGATATAAGCACAACCATGCATGAGAATTAGTCAAAAGATCTTGTGGACATGAATTAAACATGGCCCTATCATAAGGAGTGCCTTCAAAATAAAATGGTCATTTGTTAACCACTTAAATAATGAAATGGCCAATCGTGCGACCATCGATTTAACCCAAGCGGTCACATATGCGACCGTTTCCACTAGCCAGACGGTCAGAAATATCATCAGCTTCACCATCTTAGTGGCCAGCCATGTGGCTGCTAGAAGAAGGTCGATTTTCAAAAAAAAAATGGATCTGCCCCCGTCGTCTCCCCTCTCATTTTGCACACGCCCACGACCGATCAGCCACCCATTGGAGTGAAACCACCACTGAGAGCTTCCCCTCCGAGCTCCCTGATTCTAGCCCCCATGCGGATGCGAACGAAGAGACAAGCTTTGCTACGCTTTATGCGACGGATGGCCGGAGAAGAGGGGGATAACCCGCCGTCGAACCCACCGACGGAGGAAGCTACGCCACTGGCCGTGGCTGAGGGAGAGGGGCCTTCCACAGTCGCCGAAGCACCCCAGGAGGCAGAGATGGAGCAAGAAGGTGAAGAAGAAGCGGCGATGACCGAGAAGTCGACCGGAGGAACTCCGTCATCCGAGGTAGGCCGCGAGCTCAAACAACCCTCCCCTTTTCAAATTTCAATCAATGCATGGGGATTAGACAAGGAGATAGGGGTCACCTTCACCCCTAGAACCAACTGTAAGTGCCCCTAGGGCCATTTCCAGAGAACAAGGAAGGGCGGAATGCCGCCCGTAGTGGCGAGGAGAAGATGGTCCTACCAGGGACCGCTAAGAGGACAAAACGGTCTACTTATGACCGCTGGAATCAAAACGGTCTCGAAAAGGCCGTCAAGTAGGCTGAAACAGTCTGAGAGTGTCCGTAAGATGAGAATTAGCCAACGGGGGTATTGAGGGTTAAAAACGGTCTGAAAAAGACCACCGGGAATGAAAATGGTCTTCAAATGACCGTTAGACGGATAGAAACGGCCCCAATATGGTCGCCACCTTAGCAGATAGCCCCCTTTTTTATTTTTGTTGTCTTTTTTATTTATTTAGTTTATGAATATGCATGCATGCACTAAATTACCTGAATTATTGACATAAATGCTGCTACTGCAAAGCAAGGGGGCCCACAGAAACTAGCCTAAAAATCATCTCTCAGGAACTCGCCCCGCCACCACTCCCAGGTGGGCTGACACGTTGAAGTGTCATCAGGCTACGACTAGTGGAGGCTCACTAGACACAGAGACTTAAAATAGAAACACCAAAGTACAGACAGTCTAATGCATACCTATCACACGTACTACGAAGCACAAAGTAACACACAGAACTACCACCAGACTCAGGACAGACAACTAGACCTACATACAACGATCCTTGAGTCACATGACTCGGGTCAAGATCGTCACACATCACGGTAATGTACCGTTAATCAGCCTAGTCCCTAAGCCAAAATCACGATAAAACATAAGTCCTCAGCCCCTAGGTTGCACATGGGACTCTCGATTCTAGAAACATAGAACACGAAACATGAGGGAACATCAAAGTCCTCAGACCACATAGGCACGTAAAATGAGATAAAATGATACCTCCAAGCATCCAAAACTAGAGTCTCGATCCATACAGGATAATCGAGACACACACGAGGTCACGTGTCAACCATTGGGTCACAACCAGGTTGACCAGAAACCACAATGACCCTCGAAATAACGCAAAACACTGCTCGATACAATGGCACATTCAGACACCCTATAACACGGTCGCAACCCTCATAGGACATCCTTGCACATAGCTCGGGACAAAGCCACTCTTCCGAGATCCCTTGACACCTATATGACTCTCACGGAACACCCGAGACATCCATCGAGTCAAAGGCCAACAAGGCACCAAATCCTGGGTTCACCAGAGCCCGAGACAACTCGAATAATACTACAATAATAGAAGGCATTAATGCGCCTATACCCAGCATCGCGATGGTTAACACGCCCCTATAGAGGGTCATGATGTCATCAAAATGCGCCCAACACCTGGGTCACAATCATGCACAGACACAACGCTTACTTGGGTCACGTTAATAAATGCGGCCAAAACCTCATATGTAGTAACGCATAGTCGCGGTCTCAGCCTCGGGTGTGATAATAGATAGTCACGGCCATCACCTGGTTTGTGTTAGCATTGGATCGCGACCATTACCTAGTTCGCGTTCCAAACCGCCCTACTATTCATCTCCCTCAATGAACATGACCATATGACATAGTGCGTTTCTTCAGAGAACGTGCCCTCTGAGAGTACCACGTTAAAACACCGAACCTAAAAAATACTAAAATCTGAGAAAATCACCATTCCACTCCCCAATCGTGTAGCAACCCTGAATTTTTAAGATTAAGAAAATATTCTGGCATCAAGAGATCGATGTCATGACGGTGGAGAGAATGTGTCATATGTTATGGTGAATCCCTAGAGGGATCAATGGTTGGTGTGAAACCAAAGGGGGTCTTTTTGTTCATTGGTTCGGATAGTAATTCCGGACCAATGGTAAGAGATTTGTCAGCTTAGACCGAAGGTCATGGTGCCGAATGACTTGGCTTAGACATAATATCATGATGCCAAGGGATAATATCTAATGGCTTAGACATAAAGTAATGACATCGCGCAACTCAACTTAGGCAGAAGGCCATGACGCCAAGGTAGAATATTTACTGGCTTAGGTGAAAATCTATGACGCTGGACAAGAATTTTTTAACGACTTAGACGTAAAGTCATGACGTCGTACAACTTGACTTAGGTAGAAGGCCATGACGTCGGACAAGAGTTTTTAATGGCTTAGATGTAAAGTCATGACGTCGTATAACTTGGCTTAGGCGGAAGGCCATAACGCGAAGGCAGGATATTTACCGGCTTAGGCGGATAGCCATGATGCAAGACAAGAGTATTTAACAGCTTAGACGTAAAGTCATGACATCGTACAACTTGACTTAGGCTGAAGACCATGACGCTAAGGCAGAATATTTATTGGCTTAGGCAGAAAGCCATCACGTCGGATAAGAATATTTAACAGCTTAGACGTAAAGTCATGACGCCGTACAACTTGGTCTAGACGGAAGGCCATGACGCCAAGGCAGAATACTTACTGACTTAGGCGGAAAGCCATGATGTCGGACAAGAGTATTTAACAGCTTAGATGTAAAGTCATGATGTCATACAAGAGTATTTAACGACTCAGACGTAAAGTCATGACGTCGTACAACTTGACTTAGGCGGAAGGCCACGACACCAAGACAGAATACTTACCGACTTAGGCGGAAAAGCATGATGCCGGACAAGAGTATTCAACAACTTAGACGTAAAGTCATGACGCCATACAAGAGTATTTAATGGCTTAGACGTAAAGTCATGACGCTGTACAACTCAGATTAGGCGGAAGTCCTTGATGCCAAGCCAGAATACTTACCGACTTAGGTGGAAAGTCATGACGCCGGACAAGAGTAGTTAACAGCTTAGACATAAAGTCATGACGCCGTGTAATAGTATTTAATGGCTTAGACGTAAAGTCATGATGCCGTACAACTTGACTTAGGCAGAAAGTCATGACGCCAAGGCAGAATATTTACTGGCTTAGGCGGAAAGTCATGATGTCGGATAAGAGTATTTAACGGCTTAGATGTAAAGTCATGATTTGCGGCGTCAGGTCATAACAGACTGCCCCTATTTGAGACCACCTCTCATCAGGGTGTCTAGATTAGTCATCGCCCTCTTATTCACCTTTTGCCCCTGGATTCGGCCGAGGAGAGAAATGGACAGGGACCTTGACTTTTCCCCAATCATGGCCAAGGAGAAACGGTGACTACAAGTTTGGGGAACCTGACCAGGGATGTCGTGTAGTGTGTGTGATTGCCGTGCTCAGGGTCCTCTTTCGCGGTGAATGGGGAAAAACACCTTGCTGCCCGGGTGGCACTGGTATTGACTCTAAGGGAAAAAGTGCTTAAGATATAACCCATTCCAGGAGTGAGACAGCTCCTCACCTTCTACGTTAACTAAGCTGTATGCGTTCCCTAGATAAGCCTCTTTCAAGACGAACGGCCCTTCCCAATTAGGTTGTAATTTAGACCTAGGACCTGCAGACCTAATGAATTTGCGCTTCAAAACTATATCACCTATTTGGAATTTACGCTCGATTATCTTCTTTTGGAAATAATGTGAAACTCTCTTTTGATAAGCAGACACGTAATCGGCTGTGTTAAGCCTCTTTTCATCCAAGAGTTCCAGCTAGACGAGTAACGCCTCTCGACGTTCATCAAGATTAAGTTCCTTGTCGACCTGTACCCTTAGGAAAGGGATCAAAATCTCATATGGGAGCACTACCTCCATCCCATAGGTAAGAGCATAGGGGGTTTGCCCTGTAGGAGTACGGACGGAGGTGTGGTAATTCCATAGAGCTTCCAATAATCTTTCAGGCCAATTAGAGAATTTGTGAGATTCGCATGTTTTCTTTATGATTCTGAGAATGGTTTTATTAGTGGCCTCGGCTTGGCCGTTACCTTGAGGATAATATGGAGATGAGTGATGCAATGCAATATTAAACTTCTTACATAGGCCCTAGAGCTCTTGAGACACGAACTGGGGTCTATTGTCGGTGGCAATGCTGCTCGGCACTCCGAATCGCGATATAATGTTCCTGATGATGAAGCGGCACACCATGGTTGCTTTGATCTCTGCATATGCTTCGGCTTCAGCCCACTTGGTGAAGTACTCAATTACGGTAAGGATGAAAGATTTTTGTTTGGTCTGAGAATTGGGATCACCGAGCGGGCTGACAACGTCGAAAGCCCACATGGAGAACGGCCAAGGAGCAGATAAGGGATGAAGAGATGAAGCTGGAGCATGGATTTTGTCAGCGTGGAGTTGGCACTTAAGACACCTCCGGACATAGAGGGAGCAATCTTCCTCTAGAGTGGGCCTTATTTTCAGACTTCACTTTCTTGTACTGCTTGATCAACTCATCATAGGCCTCCATGAGTTCTTCAAAAGTAAAGTCTTCTGAGTCAGAGCTTACCTAAGATGAGGATGGATTGCTTGATTGCTTTGATCGGTCAGCCATGAGGCATTCCTCCTCTTGTTCTTCTCCCTTCTCATGAATGCTCACCAACATATCCAAAACTTGCTTAGCTATGCTACAGGTGGACACACGATTATGTAACCTGTAATCAAATACAGCTTTTATCAAGTTAAATGCAGCAAGGTTATCAATATGTTTGGTCTCATGTTCAGCAGACCATTCATCTGAATTTGATGGCAGCTCATGTGGACTAATGTATATAAGGTTCCACAATTGTGGATCTATGGATTTGACATAGACAAACATTCTCCCTAACCATATAGAAAAATCTGAACCATCATAAATAGGCGGAGAAGCCATCGAAGCTTGTGTAGCAAATGAAGCCATTTGATTAGAATGCATATGGATCTTTCTCTGTAGATCGTGGGATCTGTGAATGGCAGAGCTTGGCTTTGATACCACTTGTTGGGTCCCGTGCAGTGCAATCGGATCTAGAAGGGGGGTTGAATAGATCCTATCACGAACTTTGGCCTATTTAAAACTTGACTACCAAAAGCATAGACCATTCCTATAAAGTAAATAAGACACTTAGACACAAAGCACAGTGAATTTAGATGGAGTGGCTTAAGTGTAAATGGCAGTCCAAAGACTACATAGGTCAAGGTACAAGTTAAGGTGTTTCCCAGCAAACCTCTGATGTGTGTGTAAACAAGATGTTTGCTTGTTTGATAGAGAATGCTCCCTAGTGCCTGAGTGCAAAGATGCAACAGGCAGCCAAGGGAATGCTAGTACCGTCCAAGGAATAAATGGTGTGTATATAAGAATACGTAGTCTACAAAGCTTGAGTGTGTGATGGAGATGAATAAGATTACATGCAATGAAGTAAGCACACTGACCTGTGAATGGGGATAGAAGATATGGAGCAAACCCACAAGATGTTCAATCCACAATACAAGGATTTTTAATGTGGTTCGGTTGCAAACCCGCAACCGACGTCCACCCCTCACTAAACTCGGCGAGACTTTCCTGCTGACACACAGCTTGACTGGGGACATGCAACAAAACCATAGAATGAAGAACCTTCCGTCTATCTTCCTACACACAAACCGGTAGGGACTGTTCTCCACAGACCGGAGCACACCTCCGCCTATCTTCCTACACACAAATTAGCATGGATAGCTCAAGCTCTGAGGATGCCCTAGACATGTGGAGAGCTTGTGCCCCCTTCTCTAAGAAATCCACGTGTCAGCTTCCAGGGCTCTGGGATCACATGCCTTATCCTCATCGAGTGAAGTCCTGTCACAGAACAAAAACATTTGTTCAATTAATAATGTACTGAAGGAGAGAAAAATATATACAAGGTATGCACAGAGTATGAGTGAACTGACTGCAAAGACTTGCCCTGACTAGAAAATGTGCATGGGGTATAGTGTGCTCGGACTTATCAGAAAACATGCATAGGGTATGATGTGGTCGGACTTATCAACACTGACTTAATTACAGTGTCTATACGGACTTCAACATGTAGAGAGGCGAAATGTGCACCTTCCCATTAGATCCGGCCATATGTTATTCGGATCTGTTATTGCAGCCCTATTTTCATGCCAGTAATTAAAACACATGAAAAACTACCTTGATATCCAACCACTAGAATGTCTTGCATGATTTTTGATATGGTAATTGTGAAAGAATAGAATTAGCATTTCCTTTAGATTATCTGACTTCTCAAACAAAGTTAAGGAAAGCCCTTATGATCAATAACAAATGCAAAATTCACGCAAATGCTCTCAACTCAGCCTGCAGAAATAACTTCGCAGAAAATACGATCCTGATGAGCTGCATTGAAGTTGGCACGTACGCGCTACTTCCATTTCATCTTCAAAATGTAATGACACGAGTTTACAAGCTTCAAAGTTCTAAAATCCATCCACAAAGCCATCTTAAGGTACTTAACAACACTAATCTTAATCACAAATTAACATGATGAGATCCCTTTGCCTTCTACAGTGGATAAAGGCAGATATGCTTATGCATAGGCACAGTAGAATTGTTGGGAATCTAAAAGTAGAGCCACGGAAAATTAACTATGATCAGTACTCTCTGGAACAGTAACAGGCTATGAGACATGCACGGTGACTTGTGTGCAGCTCCACAATCGCTCCCACATCAAGGACCTTGCTGTTGCTGTGGCAGAAGTCTAATTCTTCCATGTTATCTTCAAAACTTTAAACGAGCATCTGTTCTCAAATTCAGTTCAAGATTTGTCAACTCGGTGACCTATCAGATCGAGATCACTCTGATTTGGTACAAAACTCCTGAGTCACATGTGACTCGGGCTGACTCGATCACCTCGACTCGGGCTGACTCGATCACCTCTCGTCTCACCCGACACACCTTTCTCCTCCCATCCCAATTCCCTCCCACCTCGACGGTAGTTTCTTTCCCCGCCCCACCCCCGGAGTCGGTGAGTCAGTCCTGAGGGTCATCATTATTAGAAAAGTTAGCATTAATATCCGCACATTTGCATTATAGAAAACACCAAAAGGATCATGGTTTTACTAAGTATAAGGTCATGTGCATGCATTTGTCCATAAAGTACAACAGAGAAAGTGGGTAAGGTGGCTCTCAGGCCGGTCCCTCTCCAGGACCCCCGCTATCACCAGTGCCCTCATGCTACTTCTCTGGCGGGCCCATGGCGGTGCTGCCCTCCTCTCACTATCAGCGTCTCTCGGCCTCCTTGTTCCTCCGATGGCCGGAGGAGCTGGTAAGGAAGTCTGAGAATGCGCTGCTCTGTGCGCCACTTTGTGACGCACTCCGCTCAGGCCCTCGGCCTATCATCTGGACCGTCTGCTCCATGGTCTGCAACTCGATCTTCAAATCGAAGGCCTAGTGTCATGCCTCTCTAACCTCCATATGGTAGCACTCTACATCGGCTGCTCCCATGCTCAGTCGCTCTACCTCTACTCAGAGATGCTCCGCCTCTGCTCGGAACTACTCTGCCTCGCTCAGCGTGGTCCCTAACTCCCTCGTCTGCATGAGCATTCATCATGGTCAGTCATTTGCATAGCATAAGCATTTAAGTTAAAAGAGAAGTGGGTTGGTTTGCTTACCCTCTCTGCGAGAGTGGCCTCGGCCTCCTCGACCTAAGCAACCGCCCGTGCGAAGTCAGCGTCCCGCTCAGCCCTGCTCGCTGGCTGAGAGGAAGAGGACGGAGAGTCCGGTCCCTGCCGCTATGCTCCCTCAACCTACTGCATTTAGAAGTCAAAGTAAGTCAATCAAGTCCAAAAGCATTAGCATGTTAAGTTCAAGGTTAGTTAAGCTCACCAGAAGCTCCAGCGCACGCTGGAACTCATCTCTCTGCTGAATGGTAGAGTGGAGGAGACCTTGGAGCCCCGCTATCCATCCCTGGGGGTCTAGCTACATGTAGAAAGTCAAGTTGTTAGTGCATCAGCAATCATTAGAGAGAATAAGTTTAGAAAGTCATACCGGTCATCGGGAGCCACAGAAGACCTGGTCTCCATAATGCTTGGCTTAGGCCTTCAAGTAAGCCTCATCGTTGGTAGCTCGGGCTCGTACTACCTGACCTCTCCTGGTCCAGTACCGAACCTGGTCCAGCGCTTGGGTGATCCAGTCAATCTCCCCGGTCTGTCCCCTGGAAGATCATCCCACACACTCCTCATCTCTCACTGGGAACTCCACCTCTGGCTGATGGATGCCCCTGGTCCTCATGATCAAGCGGTGGTGCAGTGGCTCGATGATGTTCATGCAATGAAGCCACACCTCTCGTCCCGCGTATGCCTAGGCTACCTCTACCCAGGGCTGTCCCTCGTGACCCTTGTCACGGTACGGTGTCCAGCACACCTAAAAGGGCAGGCAATAAAGTCAGCGTCAACATTTAAAGAGCATTTAATTACATTTTAGAGGTTTTGAATTTAGAGTCTCACGGATGCATAGGGCAGTGTGTCAATGTCATCTTGGATTGCTCGCGCTAGGCGTCGCAGCGACCCCGTGTCCCGTACCGCCATCCACCACCTCATGATGGGTACACGGTCTAGATGTACCTCCTTCCCTCTCCCTAGGCTAGGGAGGTATATGTAGGTCCATACTTGCATTGTCAAGTGTCAGCATATAGTAGTTATAGAATCATAATCACAATTGAATAAGCATTTAAGGTAGAGCATTTTACCTGAAGTAGAGGTGAGAACCCGCCCAGCATCATCTGTCGGTCAGTGGTGCTGAGGGAGTCAAGGAGGAATGCTAACGCGGTAGCGCCCCACACATAGTCTCCAACTCCATCCAGGTCTCTTAATAGTGGGAGGAGCTTGCTGCTCACTCCGTCCACCCTCATCGCGAAGATAAGCTTCCTGAACAGCAACATCAGGAAGTAGTGGAGGACGACGTCTCCCTCTGGGCTTGGTCCCATTGCCACTCGCTGTCTCGCTCGGTCTGTCAGCCGCCCTAGGTGCTCATCTAGCAACTCTCCCACAACTATCATTGCTCCTCTCAGTCCCAGGCTCTCTTGGAGGGTCACTTGTGCTAGTATGGACGAGTGGCATCCTGGTCTCGTCAGTTTTAGCCCCAGTAGCTCTCGCGCCAACTCCCAGTAGTCAGCATATGTCATCCCTATCACTGGTGCTCCGTGAACTCTCAGACCAGTGATCCGCACCACATCCTCCAATGTGGGGATCATGTGCCCCCACGGGAACAAGAAGGCCCTGCTGATTGGATCCCACCGGTCGTGGAGTGCGTACAGAAGGGCGGTATCCAGCCTTATCACCTCAATCCCCAGGAACTCTGCGAACCCCATCGCAACTAGCTTGTCTCTCTGGAAGTCCGACAGTGTCAAGTACACTGCTCGGACCTACAGCCAGGAGATCCTCATTTGTCATTTTCCCTACATGCATTTAACATTCAAGAGTTAGTCATCCATATAATTGATAATTCATGCATTGCATAGTTTTAAAAAAAATTGTCACTCTTAGAACCCTAACGGTCCCCTCTTGACCATTTTTCTGTCCTTAGTGGTCTTGGCTAGACTGTCTGATGCCCTAGCGATCGCTGGAAGGACCGCTAGGCTCCCGCCATAGCGACAGTCCTCCCCCCATTTTTCCAAGCTTGGAGAGCGGCCCTAAGGGCCTCTACATGACCTCTCTAGGTCCCCTGACCCTTCCCTTGCTATTCTACCCCCATGCACATGATTGAACGAATTAAAAAATGGGTTTTTAAGGGTTTCGGCCTACCTCAGATGAACGGCCTCCGACCACCACCTCAGGCGTCTCCTCAACCGTGTGCTCATCCTCTTCACCTCCAGTAGATTCCTCAGGTGCAGGTGCCGCCGCAGAAGGCTCTCCCATCTCAATTTGGGCCGGTGGAGTTTCTTCCACCTCTGGTTGATTCGTCACCACCGTGGGCATCCCCTCTTGCTCTAGGTGGTGTAGGAAGCGACGGACGGCGATCCTCTTCCTTCCCATTGCCTCCGGAGTAAAGCTCGGTGATCGGTTCAATTTGTAGCGATGGTCACCGGTGGAGGTTGTCGCCGGTGAGGTTTTGAGAGAGTGGGCGATTGGAATGGATGAATGGAAGAGGGAACGGCCTTGCGGTCGTGTGATGGACCGTTAGGCTGTCCTTGGCGGTTCCCCCTGGACCATTTTTCCTCAGGGTTTCATGCGTTGAAGAATGTGAACTGGCTCAAGGGTAGCGGTCTATCGCTAGACCGTTAGGCTTTCCCTTGTGGTCTTGGCATGATCATTTGGTTACTGAATACTATGATGAGTTGAATTGCTATATCTGCTTCATTCTTTGCTTCATTCCTTATGTGCCCTTTGCCTTATTTGATGCGTCATGCTTATTTCTATGGCTTTATTGTTGATGGCTAACCTCTTATTGTCAAAATCATGAATGCCATCGCATCGCGTCTCTTCTCGCCGGGTAGGTAAGTCAGGAAAATATTCTGATCCCTTAATCCCTTAATGCATTACTATATGGTATCTATGATATTATTACCTCGAGAATCAGCTGGTCATTCATGTGTTCTGTAGTTCGGGAGTTTCCCGACGTGTTCTCAGAGGATTTGCCCGGATTACCCCCATAAAGAGAAGTGGCCTTCACCATCGACCTTGTCCCTGGTGTTGGTCTAGTTTCTAATACACCTTATAGGATGTCCCCTGCCGAGCTCAAGGAGTTAAAAGAGCAACTAATGGAACTTTTGAAGATAGGATTTATCAGACCGAGCGCTTCCCCGTGGGGAGCGCCTGTGTTATTTGTAAAGAAGAAGGATGGATGATGAGACTCTACATCGACTATCTACAGTTCAACCATCTTACTATCCAGAACAAGCATCCATTGTCGAGGATCGATGAGTTATTTGATCAGATATCTGGATCTAAGTATTTTTCAAAGATCGATCTCAGGTTAGGATATCACCAACTGAGGATCAAGGATGAGGACATTCCTAAGACTGCATTTCGGAGCAGGTATGGGCTCTATGAATCTGTTGTTATGTCTTTTGGACTAACAAATGCCCCTGCAGCCTTTATGCAGTTGATGAATAGCATATTCAGGCCTCATCTGCATCAATTTGTAGTGGTCTTCATTCATGACATTTTGATTTATTCAAAGACCAAGGAAGAACATGAAGAGCATTTAAGGCTTGCATTACAGATATTGAGGATAAATCAACTATATGCAAAGTTCAGTAAATGTGAGTTCTGGCTCAAGGAAGTGTCTATCATAGGACATGTGATCTCCAAGGATGGGATTTCTGTTGACCCGTCGAAAGTAGAGGCTATGAAGAATTGGGAAAGGCCGACCAATGCGACTGAGATCCATAGTTTCATGGGTCTCGCTAGCTATTACATACGATTCATCAAGGACTTCTCCCAGATCGCCGTTCCTCTTACCAAGCTGACCCGCAAGGAGATTCGTTATGAATGAAGCGAAGATTGTGATAGAAGTTTTCAAGCTCTAAGGGATCGCTTAACTACTGTCCCAGTATTGGCATTACCAACTAAAGGGGAGAAATTCAAGGTATATACCGATACGTCTGGCATTGGCCTCGGATGTGTGTTAATGCAACAAGGAAGAGTCATAGCTTACTCTTCCTAACAGTTGAAGAAGCACGAGAAGAACTACCCGATGCATGACTTAGAGTTGGCCGCGGCAGTGTTTGCTTTAAAGATTTAGAGGCACTATCTCTATGGAGAACGATTCACCGTATACTCCAATCACAAAAGTCTCAAGTACTTATTCTCACAAAAGGAATTAAATATGAGACAAAAACGTTGGCTGGAGTATCTCATGGGCTTCAACTTCACTGTATGACGAGTGCTTGTCGTCCCCAGTGGTCACTCGGAGAGTGCTCGCTGGGTGGTAAGGTCGTACAGGAGGGGTTCTCTCTCAGGAAGTAGACAGTTGTGACATCTCTTTCATACTAGCACGACAGGTAGCTCTATTCTCTGTGTGTAACTCTTGATAGGAAATCCACCGTGGGTTGTCCTTAGTCGGGGTCCCCTTTATAGGGGATTGTCCTGGTGGAGGTGGCCGATCCCTTAGCAGGGAAGGACATAAGTTGTGGAGTACCATCTCCGCGATCGTGGCAGGAGTTTTTCGTTGAGGTGCGGTTCCTCCAGAGTCAGCCGATCCCCAGGCAAGTCTTACGGAGCTTGTGGGACGTGCTCGCCTGTTATCGGGTCAAAGGCAGCGTCGTGGGGGGTAACGGTCGATCGTCGGAGGGTCATCCGGCGATCATTGTGTGACGACCCGAGGGGTGTGCATCACAGCCAGCTTCATTCCGCATTCTGACGCACTAGCGGTGGTCCGTCAGAGGCTGTGACGCCCCGAGCGGTGTGCATCACAGTTAGCTTCTTCTCGTCTTCTGACGCACTAGGCTGGGCGCGTTAGAGATTGTGACGCACCAGGGTTGGCCCGTCATAGCCGATTTTGCACCGAGTGTTTGACGCACCTGAGTTGGGTCATCAGACCGCTGTGACGGCCCAGAGATAGACCGTCAGAGCCTGTGACGCTCCTGTATTGGACCGTCAGGCTCTGGACTGCACCGAGTGGTTCACAGCCCCGTTTCTTCTCCTACCGTGGTCACCGTGCGACGGTGTTGGTACGTGGGACGGTCCCCGTACTTCGTCGGGTTCGGACGTTATTTTCTGTTGACTTGGGAGTCTACTCCTTTAGTGATCCTCCACTAGTCGTAGCCTGCTTACACGTTTAGTGGTCTCACCAGGAAGTGGTGGAGAGGCTACCCTGAGGACGATTTTTAAACTGGTTTCCGTCGGGCCCCACGTCTTGCAGCCAGAGTCCGACTGAGGGGAAAACTAGTTAGAGGCCAGACCTGAGACGCATGGTCTGTGTGTGCACACGTGGTTGGGGACAGTTGGACCCACGCTGACGAGCGTGACCCTAGCTAGTCACTTGCTTTGTGGTTACTTATACGGTGTCCTTGCCTCCGTCAGGGGCGTCGTGCCAGGCGGACACCTGTAGTGTGGTGTAAGACGTCATGGGATGCTGCCGACTGTGCTTCTAGTAGGAGGTACTACTGTCAAGTCGGGGGGTGACAGACTGTCAGTCTCAGTCGCGTCGACCTTCGAATTTATATGGAATGGATCATGAACATACTTCTTGAGCGTGGAGGCATGAAATACATTGTGTACTTCAGATAGTTGAGGCGGCAAGGTGATTCGGTATGCAACCTCGCCAGCCCTTTCCAGAACTTCAAAGAGACTGATATATCGAGGTGTAAGCTTTCCCTTAACACTGAATCTTCGAATACCACGGCCTGGAGAAACCTTAAGGAATACATGGTCTCCAACTTGAAACTCCACGTCTCTTCTTTGAGTATCAACATATGTCTTTTGTCTAGATTGAGCCATTTGAAGTCTCTCTCTAATAATTTACACTTTTCCAGTTGTGTCTCTTACTAGCTCCGGGACTAGAAGTTGCCATTCCCTAACTTCATCCCAGCATATTGGTGAGCGGCAATTCCTTCCATACAGTGCCTTGAATGGGGCCATTTAGATGCTAGCTTGATAGTTATTATTGTAGACAAATTTCACTAGAGGTAGATGATCGTGCCAACTCCTACCAAAATCTATGGTACAAGCCCTAAGCATGTCTTCCACTACCTGATTTCTCCTCTCGGTCTGACCATTTGTTTGGGGATGAAAGGCAATGCTGAAACTCAATATTGTCCCCAATGAATGTTGTAGACCCTTTCAAAAGTGTAATGTAAAACGAGGGTCTCAGTCAAACACTATTAAGATAGGTACCCCATGCAATCTGACAATCTCCTTGTTGTATAGGGCTGTTAACACATCCACTTACCATTGACTCTTGATGGGCAGAAAGTGTGTAGATTTGGTCAACCGATCAATAATCACCAATATCCCGTCATGTCCGCCCTTTGTTTTAGGCAATCCCATGACGAAGTCTATCCGTATTTCTTCCAACATCCACTTAGGAATCTCCAAGAGATCTAATTTACCGACGGGCTTTTGATGTTCTGCCTTGACTCATTGTCATGTAAGACAGTGGGAAACAAATTCCGCTACTTCTCTTTTCCTATTGGGCCGCCAAAAGTTCATTTTCAAGTCTTAGTACATCTTGGTAGTTACAGGGTGAATTATATACCTCGATCGGTGAGCTTCTTCTAGAATCTTGTTCTTCAACTTCGGGCAATCTAGTACACAAGTTCTCTCATGGAACAACAATCTTCCGTTAGTTGCTAAGTTGAAGTGGGGTCGTTCATCTAGCTTGCCTTTAATCTCTAACAGCACCGGGTTATCATTTTGCAACTTCTTGATTTCGGAGAAAAAGTTGAGGTGTAAACTCATATGGGATAGAGTAACACATCCCTTTTCCTTGTCCACATTTATGTCATTCTGTATATTCACTGTAATCAAACAATGATGTAGCCAAGTTCTTCATCTCTTTTTGGATACCTCTTAGAGAGTAAGGTTGTTGGCTTGATTGGAATCCAAAATCAGCATAAGAAGCAGAATCTTGAGGATGAGAAGAGGATGTTGACTCATAATTGCTATTGGGTGAAACTAGATGGAATTGAAATTTTGGTTGATGACCCCACCCATACATACCTGCTTCTTGTTGTCCACCTCCATAACTTGATGGATGTCCATATTAGCTCTGTGAATCATATCCTCCTTCACTATGATTGTATCTTTTGCCTGTGTCAGCGTCGAAAGAGGAAGTAGGTGCATATGTGCCACCGCCAGTAGTAGCACCTGCAGCTGCACTGGGATGATCATCATCATCATCATTATCAGAACCATAAGAAACCAATCGCCTTTTAGCCTTTGGGGATTTTTTTTCCTCTTTTGGTGTGATCATTTCATTCATCTTTGAGAGGAGTCTTTCATCCCTTGGCGTGTGCCTCACATAAATTTGCTTTAACTGCTCAATTGCCGAGTCCTCTCGAGCAGCAGTACTAGTCCTCTTAGTTAGCTCATGGATTGATGAACTTCTTCTTGAGGATGGAGGTGGGTTGACTATTCTAGGAGTGACTGGCCTATTATTTGATTCTGAGTGTCTAGCTGGCTTAAACTCAGACTGCTAGTGTCATGAATAAATAAAGTTGGGTCCTTTCTCTGGTGCGCATGAGTCTCTCTAGCCCTGTTTGTTGGTCTTTTAACTCTGGATCTCTTGGCTCATCTTCATCTAACATGCCCTCTGCCCATGTTCTATCATCAACATCAAAAACAGGCTTATCAACCTACTCTCGTATCTCAACCCAAGACTACAAGGGATTGTCATCATTAAATAAAGCGTTCACATCAATTTCTGGAGTTGTATCATCTGCGATGCGTTTGTCCCGCAGCTGTTGTCTCAACTTCATGTTTTTTATTCTCAGTCTCATATTGTAGTGGCAGTAAACCAATTTTTCTAACTATTCAGCCTTTAGCCGATTGCGAACCCTTTGAGTGTATAAGGCTGAACATGCTCCAATTTTTTCAAATTGGCTTGCTGATGTTGTTTGACTGAGCACCCTAATTGCAATGAAAGCCAATGTATTACTGCCTACATCTCGGTTGTTCACCATTATTCAACAATCTGCCGTTCCACCAACCATAAACAAATAAATGTAAGATGTAAATAAAGATCAATTCTCCATGATGTACTAATACATATTGACTCAATTTAAGCATGACAGTTCCTGGGTCGCTACTGCTGGAAGGAGAGGCCGTCATGATCGCTCCAGTGATCCAAAGAGGGTGAGACCAGAGCCGCTGCGTTTGTGGTTGAATCCTCTTCGAATGGAGACCCACGGGGGCACTGGCATAGGTCGGAGCAGACGACGAGACCACAAATAGTAACATGGTGTCAGATCAGTCCCAGAGGGAGATGATCCAGCGCGCCCTAGGGAGAAAATTTGGAACTCTGGACTCCGGGGGTCCAAAAATCACTCTGCTTCTTGGAGATGGCAGGGGACCCAGAGGAGGAGTCTTCAGAAAAATGGTGCTCCAGGAATTATCGGGGACTGGGCGTGGGGGCTCCTGCACTCGGGCTCTGATCTACAGCCGGAGACTGGGTCTATAGTTCTCAGAACCACAGGGGCCTGAGAAAATCACTGCCATGAGCTCTCCGGAGGTCCGATGAAGGAGAGGCTAATGTCATTGCGACCGTGGGTGAGTCCTCTTTGAACAAAGACCAACAAGGCCACTAGAGGAGGTCGGAGTTGGAGATGAGGTAGAGAGAGGTGTAGAGTGGTTTGAAGCTAGCTCTGTTGGACTGACCTGTGCACTCCGGGGAGAAATACTGGAACGTAGTGCTCCAAAGTCTGAATGGCACCCTTCTTGTGGGTGCTGGTAGAGGACTTGGATAAGGACGTCTGAGACAAAAATCACACCCAAATGTGCATAGGTGCGGCCTTGGTCACTTCTTCTCTTGGGCTCAGGCTCCCTGCCAGAGCAGTTTTGCGCAGTCGTAGGAGAATGGCTCTCCCGGGCAGCTCGGAGCTCGGGCGGATGTGAGACCACCTCGCCTGTGAAGCTGCTTCAAAGAGATTTCAAGAAGTATATGATACACCACCAGAAGATGCTAGATGAAGATGTGGAAGCCTCTGCAACTCAGGCCTCAACTACTGCCTGTGAACTGGCCTGTGCAGAGTGGTGGTAGGTTATGGGAAATGGGGGTAGATGGAAGGGGAAATCGGGTGGATGGGTGTGGAGGCAACCCTAGGCTATTAGAGGGTCAGGGAGAGGGCAAACCAATGTGAGAGAGGGGGAGAATGTGACCTGGAAGGGGGTTTAGCAGGTGGTGGGAGGAGGAGCTACGAATTTGGGCTAGGAGGGAGAGGGAGAGGGAGGCCTCTCTCCAAGGTTTGAATTAGGATTAATGGGGGTGGTTAATGGGGGCCTTGGGGATGGGAAGGGTTGTGTTGGGGAGTGAAAGGGTGTGTTGGGGAGAGGGATTCTCTCTTGGGATGGTCTGAAGGGGGGTGCCCATGTATCCCCGGACAAGTGTCTATCAAAGGTATGAACCACATATGCCATGGGTGCTGCCGAAATAAGAAAGAGCTTGGGGAAGAATTCTTTTAGTGTGAAGTCCCCACACCACCTGTCCTTCCAGAACAAACACCTCTGTTCATAACTCAAACTGATCCGAACACTTGATTTGATGATATCACCACACTGAAGGATGCCTCTCCAAATTGGAGAGACATTGTGTAGAGATGCTAGTGTCAAATCTCAATCTCTGACCTTGCTATAGTATGTCTACCTCACAATCTATAGCTATAGCCCACTGTCTTCCACTCCAAACCTACAAAGCCATTTACAGAGAAGTGTCATGTTAAAGTCTCTAAAATTCTTGATGCCCACATCTCCTGCTTCCTTGCTTGCACTCTTCCCCATGAGATGTCATGCCAACCCCTACATATATCCCCATTACCATGCAGTCATGCTAGAAGAATATCGCTTGAATGGACTCTAGTTTCTTGGCCACCGTTTTAGGGATCCTGAAAATGGAGAGATAATATATATCTAACACCGATTTGCATGGCATCATTCTCCCCCAGTCTGAGAGGAGCCTCGCCTTCCACCCAGCTAGTTTGGACTCAAACTTTTGCACTACCACTAGCCAATCCCTACAATGTGGGGCCCCCTGGGGACAGTGACATGCCCAAGTGGGAGATAGAAAACTCTCCTATCTGACAGTCCAATATAAATGTTGCTCTCCTAAGTGCCCTCTCCTCCATGTTGATCCCAGTTATACAATTTTTGCTGAAATTCACCTTCAAACTACTAATATCCTGAAGCAACTCCAACATCAACCTGGCAATATATAATTGGCTCTCCTCGTCTACTAAGAAAAGAATAGCATCATTAGCATACTACAGATGGTTGATGCCAACACCTTGGTGCCCTACCTGGAAGCCTCTGATCAAACACGCCCTTTCAACTCTCATCCACATCCTGCTCAAAATCTATGCAACTAAGACAAATAAGAGGGACAAAGGGCAATACTGGTATTACCCACCTCCCAAAAAAAAGGGGGGGACATGGGTCACCCTAGTGGAGCCCTCTGCCATTGTGAAAAGATGAAGTAGGTTGCCCATTAACCAAGACCAAAAAAGATGCTAAGGAGAAACATGCTTGTTTAAGACAAGGTTGACATCCTCCTTTACCCGGGACTACTCCAGCGAAAGAGGAGTCTAATATGTTGTAGGGTTTGGGGGTTCCTCTGATCATGTTATGGACTCTCTTTGAAGAGGTGTACACAGAAATAAAAGTCGACTCTAGGAGTTGACTCTTCCTCTGTAACAAGAAATTTTCAAGGGAAAATGGAAGAGAATGAAGGCCAAGGGTTTAGGAATTGAAACCCAAATGATTATGGACTCAGATAAGAGAGATTGAGGATTGATCAAATGGGAAATTGATCATGGACTGGGGAATTCAATCAACCACAATAAGATGACCAACACAATCCAGTAGGCAAGCAATCATCTTAATTATCCAGCATAGTTCATTGTAACTGAAATATTGCCAAGAGTAAAACCAGATTTAAGCTAAAGCTATTCTACCCACATGAAATTGCATTTAAACCATGATTTCTTACCTTGAATCAAGGGAATGTTACACCTTTAATCCTACATGTTAAGAAATCCAATCTCATGATAAAATACACAAGTATCACTCAATGCATTTTATAATGTCTGTGCATATCAACCCATGGTCAATGTATATGAGTGGATTGGGTCAGTGCAATTTTTTGAAACACCAAACATTGGGTCGGTGCTATGTAGAACAAAGTCCGTGCAATGTTGAACAAAGTCCATGCAACAAGCAGCAAGCAGCAAGGTCGGTGCAAAGATGGACAAGGTCCGTGCAATGGTAAACATTAATGCAACCAACCAACATTCAACACAACATTCACAATTTGTTCTCAATTCAACACATCACAACTTTCATGGGGGTTCAATCAATCAAGTTCTTCTTATGCATTTCAAGCATACAAGTAGACAAGCAAGTATATTTAAATATAAAATCAAACATGAGAGTCCCTTAGGGACAGGTGTAAGAAGAATGCAACTGATTTGAGCAGATGTCCATGAGCAATATTAATAAGGTTGTGCTTACAAAAAGATGTACTGCATAGCAAATGAAAATCTACTAATTCAGGAAATACATTCATACAATCAATCTCAAATTCAATATGTGAACTATGAGGAATGACTATCAAGACAATATGGATTATCAAATGTTCAAAAGAACACTAACAAGAACCTCTCTTCCCTACATTTCCATACACAGTGCTCGACTTTTGGTAGCTTCGCACAGCCCCAAATAATTTTTTTTTGATAAAAATATATTTAAGATGACTAACCTTTTTACGCGAGTCATGCCCTTAGTTTCAGGGGCATTTTTCGGTTACTCAGCTTCGTCACTTATTAGCAATGTGGATGTTTATCCCTTTTAGTTTCTAGTTTCCTCCTTTATTTTAGGGGGGATTCCCGGCTACTCGGTTCCAATTCCACTTATTGATATTTTTGGTGTCAGGACTTAGGTAAATGACCTTTATACCTAGGTACTGGACTCAAATAAAAGGAAAAATTACATAATTATGACTCAATAAAATATGAAAATTACATGCTATGACTCAGAAAAATGTGGCGAACATTATGGAGCATATCCAATGAGCAATGGGACCCTCAAAAAATGAGGAGTGGTAGGAGATGTCCCCGTCATGTCATGATGTGGCATGGGCTAGTATGCCACGGGGATGACTTGATGCACCTCAAACATAGACCCGCAAGCATGCCATGAAGGCGAAGGACTCACTCTAGCGGGCTCACTCGCGTAGCACTTGCTATTGGCCATAGGCAACTCGGCGATGGTGGAGAGGGTCCGGGGCTGGACCTTGATGCTCCAAGCTTTGGCTTTGCTTGGGCTGAGCCCCTAAGGGGCTGGGACTCTGAACTCCATGGGTGATCAGCATGCCGTGGGTGTGGGTTTGTGGTAGCTCTTGCCTCACTACGTGGTGGTCACTCAATTGATGGAATTTTGGACCAAGCGCCCACCTCACCGTCCAATGGCACTAGAAGCGATACTAAACCAGCAAGAACAAACCAGTAAAGGAAGGGACCCGAGGCTCACCGGATTGGTGTAAAGACACCAGTCCCGGTCAGAGATGAGGGCGAGCGAGGAAGCGTGGGTACGCACCCGCACGCTGCGCCGGGGTCGCTTTGACCTGAACTTAGGACAATTACACCACTACGCCTCATGCAGGAGGGTGATCGCGGGGTAGGGAACTTAATTTTACAAACAAATACTACCTCCACGCAGGGAGGGGCCTTTAGCTGGCCAAGCGAGGGGTGAGGAATTTGCGGGATCCGAATCTGTCCACGATGGTCCTGCAGGGACAGCAGGCTGAAGACGGAACCGCCACGGCCAACTCTGGCCACTAGAAGGGGCGAGGCCAGTACTGAATTGTCGGGGGTGAGATAGCAAGTTGTCGAAGAGGCAGAGGGCCGTCTGGAAGTCTGACTGTAACACTGCGAAGCCGACGTCCCACGCTATCTGGCTTCTGCCGACCTGGTCCTGGTTGACAAGGTGCTAAAGATGGGGCGATCACGACCTTCCCCAGATGCTATTGATGGCGGGATCAGCACTGAAACAACTTGGGTTGGCCCAGGAATATGCCGTAGGAGTTGCGGGCCGACCGGAGTCCAAATGGAACCGTGACAGCCTTGGGATCAGGACTTGTCACGCCCCGAACCGATAGTAGCGGAACGTGTTCGTTGCTCAGAACGTGGCAGTTAAACAGTCATGTTGATCATGGTGATCATCAGGAGTCAAGGTATTCGCCGGCGAACACCGGCGGGGCCTTGGGGGGTGTGGGGTGGTCAGTCGTCAACCGCCTGGCACAGCAGGGACCACAATCCCTGCTCCCGGTCGCTGTCGTCGGGGTGCCGGTCGAAGATCGCCACGAACGCCCGGCAGACCTCTTCGTCATCGAGGTCGTCGTCATCTTGATTGTTCGAGACGAAGTCGCGGGCTTGCTGCAGCGTGTACTTGCTCATAATCTCTGCCCTCTTTCTTGTGGTGGTGGGTTGCGGCCTCGGTCACAGCGACCGGGGCGAAGGTGGTCAGTCAGTTGGTGGCAAGAAGCTTTTCGACGTCTTCGGAGGTACACAGCGTCTCCCCCCACTCCCGCTTGAGAGGGCCTTTCTGGCTGCCGATCTTCACATTGTCGATCGGCCCATTGCATCCTTGCCGTACCGGGCGAAGTGACAGCAGCTTGTAGCGAATTTGGTTTGCGTGATCTTCGTCGCGTGCTGGCCAAACGGTGCAAGTTCCATGCGGGTGCCCGTCGCGGACGGCTGCGACATAGTAAAATTCCAGGCTGTTGAGTCGCTGCTGTTCCGCCTCTTCAGCCTCGACGGCCTCCCGGTAGTGCTGATCGCATAGCCGGGTGAATGACCTGTACGCTTTGCTTTTCTGGCCATTGATTGCGTGAAAGCAACCGCAATCCGCGACCAGCCGGGGCACCTGGCCGATGCCGGATAGGTACACCTGTTTCAACACCGCCCCCAAAAATTGGGGACGGATTTTCAGACATTCTTCGATAGTTTCTTCGGGTGTTCGGTTCATGTCTCTGCCCTCTCGTTTCAGTGAAAATTGGTGGCGTGGAACAACGTGCCCTCTTCGTTGGGCACCCTCCCGGCTAGTCGCCAGGAGGGGTTGGGTGGTGGTCACTTCGATTTTGAGTGCTCTTTCGCATATTGCCCCTCGAATGCGATTCGTCTGGGATCGTCTGCATCAAGTGCGCACCATGCCGACGTCTTCGGGTTGCCGGTCCAAGCCGCCCGACGAGCAGCTTCGCATGCTCGCATGCGGTCGCTCGTGTCGAGCTCGTCGTAATCAGCGAATGCGTAATCCAGATCGTTCATCGTTCTTGCCCTTAAAATCAGGTTTCAGAAAAGCCCGGGGGAAACATTCCCCCGGGCGACGTCGGAAAGGTCAACTCTGCATCTTCAGTTCGTTAAAAAACGCTCGTTCGTTCTGCACCAAGTGCCGGGTATCGATCCAGAATTTCGCGTCTGTCACCGAGGCGGCTTCGCGGACCAGATCCTCGGTGATTACGAGGGGGATGTCGTTGTCATCGGCGTCGATCTCGTAGTCATAAACTTCGCCGATTGAACTGCACAAGAACAGGATCATATTCGCCCGCAGGTCGCTGGCCCAGGTCACCTGTTTTTCGGTGCCGACCAGAGCCGGGGCCGCATCGCAGATCTGTGCCCGCAGTTCGTAAGCTTGTTTGGAGTCGATCATCTCTCTGCCCTTCTCTTGAGTTTTGATTGTCGTGTCGTCCACGTCATGATTCAAATATAACACTTTTGATTATGTCGTCAAGCGGAATCTGAAAGATTTACAGTTTTTTCTCGAATTCGATCCCATGAAATGCGAAAACCCCGCAAATTGCAGGGTTTTCGGGGCTGGAAATATTTTTTCGGAATTCAGTTCAGGACAGCGGAATATTGAAGAAAAACGACGGCAGATCGTCTTGATATGGGGCCATGCTGCCGGTGATCGACCCGGTGAAATCAGAGTAAATCGTTGACAGCATCACCCCAGCCGGGTTCGGAATCGAAATCCCGATCAGCCCGGTGCACCGGGTGCCGAAAACTGGCGTAATCCGCTTTCCATCCTCGATCGCGTAATACCTCATGCACGTGTATCCCCGAGTAGTCGCCCCTGCCCAGGTCGGAATCGTCGAAATCGGATAGGCCTCGATGATCAGGGTGTGTGGGCATTCAACCCCAAAAAACTCTGTAAGCTGCGATTGCCACAGTCCTAGATTCTTCTTGTATTCGAGTTCAAACGCGAAATCGACGGAATCGGGATCAATAGTCACAGCCCCGCCCGATCCGCCGACCTGCGGATTGAAATCGTAATTCGTCAGAAGATATTGACGAATGTACTCATTCGCCGCATCGCTCCAGACTTTTGTTCCGCCGTAAATTTGTTGCTGCGCCAGCGTGAACGTCACCAGAGCCGGCCATTTCGAGCCGCACGCCGTTGGATCTGCTGGCTGTGAGTCGGCATCCAAATCGAAGTAAGGGCCCGCAAACAGCGTCGTAGAAGCTGCAGATTGATAGCTGCCGAAAACATCAGTTTCGGGCACAATAACATCTGCGCACGTCGTACACCGGCTGCCGCATGCACAATCTCGACGATCAGACTGCATCATGCCCCTTCCTCTTCCGGGAACTCTTCAGCCGGGCAACCGAATTTGAGCGACTGCCAACCGGAGTGCATCTTAACCGCAAGAAAATAGCTGCCGGCCTTTGCCGCTCTGGTTGCGTCTTGCACCAGGATTTCGTCAGATGAACTATTGTGATCGGCAATCCAGTCTTCGACGTCTTGCATATGTGCAGCGGTGCCGGTGACCTGTCCCAGTGCTTCGCCGTTCGGCGTCTCGAAAGGATTGGCCGAATCTTGTACCAGGTCTTCGAGCAGCGTTCCCTCGACGATCTCGACAGACTTGCCGCCGCCTGGAGATATAATACACCAGCCTGCAGACAGCTCGACCATCATTATTTTTGTGGTCGCCTCAATCGCTGGACCAGCATTATATGCGTCAACTTCTTCATCGGTTTCAGACTCGAAGCCTGGCGAGTCGCCACGCCAGATCTTCACCTTGCCAAGGTTGCCGGTCAGGATATTTTCTGACGCCTTGCCCCACACAATAGATTGAGCAATGCCATTGCTATATGCAGCAGATCCAGGCAGGCCAAATACCGGCCTGCCCTCGACCTTGCGCACCGCAGCTACGATCCGCTGCGTGCCCTCTTCTGAGAATCCATAGGTGGCCATTCGTCATGCCTCTGTCGGGATGTTCATGACACTGAAGTCGTCTTTTTTGTACCTCTTATAGAGCCGATAGACCGGCTCATCATCTTCGTTCAGCAGGCCACCTTTGCCGTCCAGATTCCTCGGATTCGACAGGTTGATTCCCTGATTGGTTATCTTGATCAGCCGGCTGCCAGACGGCTTGCTCGGATCATACTTCTCATATCCGCTGTCAAGCAATAATAGATCATGGCCTTCGCAATCTTTGTCGGCGACCGTGTTCTGGTCGTAGCTATTGCCGATTGAAACTGCGTCAAGCTGCCGTCTCGGCCGGCCTTCCAGCGTGCCAGATATCACTCGATACTTGTAACCATTCTTCTCCTGCTTGGCACCGATCTTGATCGACTTGACCAGCAACCCACCCTCGGGGAACGTGATACCTTCAATGGTCACATCTTCGTCGTTGGTCTTTCCAACGATGCTGAATGCCCAGTCTGGAGTCTCGGGGACATTCCATTTCACCGAAATTGACGACAAGTATCTGCTGATCATCGGGGGCGGATTGAACGGAACGCCAGCCGAATTCAAGACAGCCTTGCCCTCTGCGTCCAGTTCCATCACCTCTTGGTATTCGACCGAATCCCATTCGACAATAGGCGGCTCATCAAACGGGGATTCCTTATCCTTGTCTTTGTCTTTGGTCTTGGTTGTGTAATTAACCTCGACCGTCCAATTGCCGTTGCTTTCTTGTTTCGGGGTGATCGACTGGGCCACTGCACCCGGATAACCTGGGTACGGGCTCCACATATTCGGGATTTCAGGCAGCGACAAAACAGCCGCCGCATCAGGTTGCAGAACGCCGCCGTAATCGACAGTAAAGGTTCTGCTGAACTGATATTCTTCTGGGGTGATTGTGCCAGTCGGGGAACCGACTGGATCGGCATAGACGATTGCCATTTAGAAACTTGCCTCCTGCAGTTCCACTTCTTTTTTCTTGCGGGCTTCCTTCAGTTGCTCTTTCGCCAAATCGACAAGCTGCTTGGTGTTCTCGCTCACTGATTTATTTTCGGTCTGTAGCGACCTGGCATAAGCTTCCGTGCTTCCGAATTCCGCAGCCCCGGCGAACTGCAGCGATTGATTCTGCTCATCCTTCACCCGCTCAAGCTCCCGCGTTGCCGCGTCAATAGCTTCCAGGTTGATCGATGCAGCTTGCTTCGGGTCTGTCGCCAGCTCGTTGATTTTCTTCTGGCGTTCCTCCAGCTTCGTCATCACATTTTCAATTTGCTTTTCCGGAGTCTTGATATCGCTTGTTAGCGACTGCTGAAGACTGGCCAGCGACTTGGCGTCTTGCTCGGCTTTGGCGGTTGCCTTATCTTGCTCTCGTTTTATCTTGTCATCTGATTTTCTTTTTTCTTCTGCGGCCTTTTGTTCTCTGGCTTTTTGTGCGTCAGATAAAGCTATCTGGTCTTTCAGTTGCTGCTGCATGAAGATAGATTCTTCTTTCTCTTCAAGCAGCCTCTTCTTTCTGCTTAAGTCCAACCCCTTATTTGCGACTTCAGTTCTCTTTTCTCTTAGCTCTTGTGCCTTTTCCTCAAGCTCGGCAATCCTTTTTTCATCTTCAACAACAGCATCCTCTTGCCCATGAGAAAACTTTTCGTTACGGACGTCCTGCGCTGCCTTTATTTTTTCCTGCAGGCTGTCGTACTCTTTGTTGAGTTCTCTAACAGCATAATCATTGGCAACGATAGATCGCTCATTGGATTGCCATGCAGACCGAAACGAATCCCATTTACAACCAATGGGCTTCGCATCTTCAGGTAATGGGACAAGATCCCAAACATCATTGTCTTTCATGGACTTTATTTCCTCGTTCATAGCATCTATCCACTTTTGAGAATTAGAACTTTGCATGGCTTGATGGAAGTTGATTGGATCATCTTCCACTACCTCAATGTCAACCTCATGTTCTTGGAGAAATATGATATAGTCATCCGAAATTGCACTTCTCCTTTCTCTAGTGGATCTCCTTAATGGCATTGGTTCTTGAGAGTGTTGAGTTTGTTCTTCTGAAATAATTTCATTATTTTGCATGGGAGATGTAGGAATATTATCTTGACCTGGACTTGCTTCTTGAACAATACCAGGCAAAGAAATCTGATCCTGGTCATTTTCAATAGCAATTGAAGGAATAGTGACATACTCCTCCTCAAAGATAAAATCTCTAATCTTATCCCCCTTGGCAAACTCAACATCTTCAAAGAACTGGGCATTTCCCGTCTCAAAAATAGACTTAGTTGTGGGATCATAGAATTTGTAACCCCTTGACCTTTCAGGATATCCAATAAAATAACTGCTAACTGTTTTGGAGTCCAATTTTCTTTCATTAGGCCTGTAAGGCCTTGCCTCAGCTGGACAACCCCAAATGTGTAAATGCTTTAAACTAGGCTTCTTACCTGTCCAAAGCTCATAAGGGGTTTTCACAGTTACTTTTGTTGGAATCCTATTCAGCAAATAGGCTGCAGTCTTTAATGCTTCTCCCCAGAGAGATTCTGGTAAGATAGATTTACTAATCATACTTCTTACCATATCCTTAAGTGTCCTATTTCGTCGCTCAGCAACACCATTCATGCTAGGAGATCCCGGCATAGTGTATTGTGGGACGATACCACATTCCTCTAGGAATTTAGCAAAAGGCCCTGGACGTTGTTCACCTGATCCATCATATCTACCATAGTATTCTCCACCACGGTCCGATCTGACAGCCTTTATCCTTTTGTTGAGTTGGTTCTCAACTTCAGCCTTATACTTCTTGAACACATCCAGTGACTGGGACTTCTCATGAATGAGATACAAATAGCCATATCGAGAATAATCGTCTATGAATGTAATAAAATATTGTTGACCATTCCAAGAAGCCATAGGAAATGGTCCACAAATATCCGTATGTATTAATTCTAAGACGTCTGAAGCTCTATTGGCTCCTGTTCTCCTTATGTTCGTTTGTTTTCCCTTTATACAATTGACACATGTGTCAAAATCTGTAAAATCAAGGGAATCAAGAATACCGTCAGACACAAGTCTCTCAATTCTTTGTTTAGAGATATGACCCAATCGCTTGTGCCATAGTGAAGCGGAATTCTCATTGGTTAACTTTCGTTTTGTACCACGTGAACTTATATGCAAAGTTTCATTGAATGAGACTACAATATTAAGTAAATATAGGTTATCATTAAATGACAAGGAACCGGTACCAACAAGATTTGAACCTTGAAAAAGACTAAATTTACCATTTCCAAATGAACAAGAATAACCAAATTTGTCCAACATAGAAATAGATATCAAATTCCGTCTAAAAGACGGTACAACATAAGTCTCATTCAAATCTAAATAATGACCAGTCTTTAATAATAACCTAAAAGTCCCTATAGCCTCAACTTCCACGGTTTTGCCATCGCCCACGTAGATGTATCTTTCACCATCATTCGGCTTTCGGCAGTGGAGGCAACCCTGCATAGACACACTTATATGAGTAGTAGCACCAGAATCTATCCACCAAGTGTGTGTAGGTACTGAAGTTAAATTAACCTCTGAACAAACCAAAGTGAGAAGTGTACCTTTCTTTGCACGCCAAGCATGATACTTGGTGCAATCCTTCTTTTTGTGTCCACCAAGCTTGCAAAAGAAACATGCAGATTCTTTATTTTGTTTCTTTTGTGGTGGTCCACCTGCAGCTTCATTGCCATGTTGTCTTTTCTTAAGTTTAGCCTTGCCTTTAGAGGTTGTAGCCAAATGAGCACTTTCAGTCCTCTCTTGCTTTAGCCTTTCCTCCTCTTGCACACAATGTGATATGAGCTCATTAAGGGACCATTTGTCCTTTTGACAGTTATAGCTCACTTTAAATTGACTGAATTGTGCTGGAAGAGAAATCAAAACTAAATGCACAAGTAGATCCTCAGACAATTCTAACTTAAGTGCCTTTAATTTTGAAGCAAGATGAGACATCTCTATGATGTACTCCCTTATGTTTCCTTTTCCTTTATACCTCATGGAAATTAGACTTGCCAAGAGTGTACTTGTTTCAGCCTTATCATTCTTGGCAAATCTTTTCTCAATTTCCTCAAGGAAACCCTTGGCTGTAGTAACCTCTTCAGACATAGTGCCCCTGAATGCTTCTGGAATGGCACGTTTCATGATCATTAGACTCATGCGGTTTGAACGGTCCCATTTTTCCAGATCTCTCTTTTCCTCAGTAGAACTGGATTCTGTAATCTCATTAGGCCGTTCAAGTCTTAATGCAAGGTCTAGATCCATAACACCGAGAACAATCATCACGTTCTCTTTCCATGTCTTGAAGTTAGTACCATTAAGCATAGGAATTGAATTAATGCTGGCAGAAATATTATTAGCAGAACTTGCAACTGTAACAAAATGAAACAATAGCTCACATAAGGTTCATATTATGCTGAAAATAATGTTCAAATAGTGGTACAACCCATCACAAGATATCTAGTACAACATTAATATTGTGTCTTTGGACAAAAAATACTAACTTGTAAATGATACTCTTGATGTAACAGTCAAATATTGACAACAAATTCTGTCAAATAATAAGTCTTTCTTTGGACCGACTCATTATTCACATGAAATATGAAATAATTGTCACATATTTACCATTACAAATGTGCATATATGTAATTCGGTCAAATATTTCCCTCACTTTTGCTGAAAAGAGAACTGTCAATATATATACATAGAACTGTGGGGGCAAAATGAAAAACGGAAAGTTTAAATTCCGCATTAAGAAAATTTTAAAGGGGAGATTCATTCACCCCCCTCTGAATCCATAGCACCGGACCCAACAGAATTAACAAGTTGTTATTTCTCTCAGGTACCTTATTATCACAATGGCTCATCGCGTAGATTGGGATGGTATGTAGCAAACTATTGTAGGCCTCACCCAGGCGTTACATACTATGGCCCAAGCGAGCATGGGAGAAAGAGCTAGGGATTTACATCGTAATTTTTGGAGTTTAAATCCTCCACGTTTCTATGGTTCTTCTAATCCAGACGAGGCCTAGAATTGGATCGATGAAATAAACTGTATATTTGACATCATACAATGTACGGACCAGGAGAAAGTGCATCTTGCTACTTTTCAATTAAACAAAGATGCACGGACATGATGGAAGTCAGTTTCGGCACCTCCAGCTGATGCACCACATACATGGGAAGGTTTGCTTACCTTATTCCGTGCTAAGTATTTCTCATAACATGTCAAGGAGTGAAAGGCTATGGAGTTCGCTTCCTTACGCCAGGGTATGATGACAGTAGCCGAGTATGAGCAACAGTTTTCCAGGCTAGCGCCATATGCAACTCATTTGGTCAGTACCGATTTATTGAAGGCCAATCGATTTATGGACGGGTTAAGACCCGGTTTCATTCAGCAGCTAGGGACCCAAAATATCTGTACCTATGCGAAGATGGTCCAGCGGGCATATCTCTATGAAAGGACCTTAGAAAAAGTCAAAAAATTGAAAGACAAGGGAGAAGAGTCAAGCCGACGGTTTGATCGGCATAATAAGAAAGAGAAGTTCAGCATCACGGAACCTTACAAAAGCCGTGATAGCAAGAAGAGGCCCAGGAATGGGAGCGGAAGTGGTTCCCAGAAAAGTAAGAAGGTCAAGGAGGAGGATAAGCAAGTCATGGCGACTTACACTTTTTATGAAAAGTTCGGCCACTCGGTCGAGGAATGCTGGAAGCACCTTGACGCTTGCTTACTTTGCGGTAGCCGGGAGCATCGCATGCCAGACTGCCCTCTCATGAAGGAACAATCGTCCGGTAGTGGACGTAAGAGGCAGGCTCGCCTCAGTGCTATTTTGGATGATGATGAAGCGCCCAGGGATGATGGGCTTATGGAAGGTGCCATCCAAATTTATTCCCATCCTGCATTCGTACTATTTGATACCGGTGCTTCTCATTCCTTTATATCCTCCACTTTTACAAAAATCTTGCCAGTTCCATCAATTTTCTTACCATCAGGCCTTGCTATTACTACACCTTTAGGCCCTGGAACAAAACTTACAATTTACTACCCTAATAGTGAGGTAATGGTAGAAGGACATAATCTCCCTGCAAACCTTATATGTCTTTATATGGAAGGCTATGATGTAATTTTAGGTGTGGATTAGCTAGTAGACCATGACGCCTACATCAATTGTCGAAATAGGATAATATCCTTTCACAAATCTGGTCTTCCAAGGTTTTCCTTCCTTGGTATCAAATATAGGAAACATCCCGCCATCATTTCCTCCCTTCATGCTTGCAAACTTATATCCCAAGGTTATGAAGCTTTTCTTACTTCTGTGATTGTCACCGAGTCCAAGGAGATCATCCTAGAAGACATCTCCATTGTGAATGAATTTCCAGATGTGTTCTCATCAGATTTACCCAGTTTACGACCCGAAAGGGAAGTAAACTTCTCTATTAAACTCATTCCCGGAGCAGCACTTGTTTCAATAGCTCCTTATAAGATGTCCCCCACAAAACTTATGAAATTGAAGAGGCAACTGCAGGAGTTGTTAGACAAGGGTTTCATTCGACCTAGCACATCCCCTTGGGGTGCACCAGTTCTATTTTTCAAGAAGAAGGATGGATCTCTCAGGCTATGCATCGATTACCGGCAACTAAATCAACTCATAATTAAGAACAAATATCCATTACCGCGTATAGATGAGCTCTTTGATCAAATTTCAGAAGCAGAGTACTTTTCCAAGATAGACCTCAGGTCGGGCTACCATCAGCTCAGAATCAAGGATGAAGATATATATAAAACTACTTTTCGAAGTCGTTATGGCCACTATGAATTTGTGGTAATGTCATTCGGGTTAACCAATGCCCCAGCAGCATTCATGCAACTCATGAATAAAGTTTTCCAGCCTTATCTTGACCAGTTTGTTGTCGTCTTCATTGATGACATTCTTATATACTCTAAAACAAGGGAAGAACATGAAGAGCACTTAAGAATAGCCTTGCAGACGCTGAGAGAACACAAAATCTATGTAAAGCTTAGCAAGTGTAAGTTCTAGCTTAAAGAAGTCTCATAAAAACCACAGGGCTCTGCCCCTCCGCCCCTCTCACTCTCCCAGGTCTGTGCAGGACCGGATTGACCCTCCCTCTGGTTGTGCAGCACCGGAGGGACTTCCCTCTGGTTGTGCAGCACTGGAGGGGGGTTCCTCCGGTTGTACAGCACCGGAGGGACCTCCCTCTGGTGTCACGCAACTGGAGGGTGGGACCTCCGGTCACTTGCAGACCAGAGGGACCCTCCCTTCAGTGCACTGCAACCAGAGGTAGGCCCCTCCGGTGACATTTGACCGGAGGGGGAGCCCCCTCCGGTTCCTCCTGTCATGCGAAGAAAGAAAAGAAAGAAGAAAAAAGAAGGAGGAGAGGAGGGGGGAGGAGGAGCTTACCTCTTCAACTTCCACAGAGCAGCTTCCATCAGAGGCGCCATACCTCTGCTCCACTCCCCAACATCTGTAAAAGGAAGGGAGTGGCGAAGAGAAAGAAGAGAGAACTTCAACAGGGAAGAGTAGAGAAGACCAACGAAGAGGGGAGGAAGATCAACTGAAGAGCAGCAGCAGCAGCAGCAGGAGGAGGAGGCAGTCTGCGGGTGGTCAGTAGGTGCAAGAGGATGTGGTGACCACGAGTTGCCCAAAGAAAGAAGAGAGAACTTCAACATGGAAGAGTAGAGTAGACCAACGAAGAGGGGAGGAAGATCAACTGAAGAGCAGCAGCAGAAGGAGGAGGCAGTCTGCAGGTGGTCAGCAGGTGCAAGAGGGTGGGGCAACAACCCCCCACCACCCCTCGTGGGAGTTCTGGTCACCTCTCTTGGCAGTGGTGAGCCTAAGGAATGTCTTACCCCCTTAATGTTATGAGGAAGCAAATGGTCTATGGAGGAAAATGACTGAAAGTCTAGAAAACTCAGAAAGGTGCAAGTCTGATGAACATGCAGACACTTGTAGAAATGTCCTTTCATGGTGACAAATTGCAGGAAAGCCCTTGAAAGGTGAAAAACTATAGAAAAGACCTTGAAAGGTCCAGAAATTATACAAGTACCCCTTGTAGGTGGAAAACTGCAGAAAAGACCTTGAAAGGTCCAGAAATTATGAAATACCTCGATGGTGGAAAATAACAGAAATATCCCCGAAGGTGAAAAATTACAGAACTACTCCCGAAGGCAGAAAAATGGCATAAATACTTCCGATGGTGGAAAAATTACAAAAATATCTCCGATGGTGAAAAATTACAAAAATATCCCCGAAGACGAAAAATTGTAGGAAAACTCTTGAAAGATGCAACAACCTTCGACTTTGTGAGGATGCTCTCGACCGCAAACTGTATTTGTTGGTTCTGAATGGGAGCCAGGCGCCAATCAAGCTGACATTCATTTATATTAGGTTTATACTAATGCAAGCGTATTCGGTTTGGTCCGGCCTAGATGAAAGGTCTAGGCCGTGTTCTTCGACTGAGGCCCCAGAAAGGCCTTACGTACTGAGTTAAGGTGGTTCGTCGAAGCGGGGATCACATCGACATAAGAAATTCAAGTTTCTCTGACTTAGACCTTTCTAAATCGGAGCTTTCGGTGAGGGTGCCGCATAAGGTGAATTCGTCAATGCTGGGACTACATCAATGCAAGGACTTTGATTGTCTTCCGACCCAGACGAAAGGTCTGAATGGGAGCTTTCGGTGAGGGTGTCGCGTAAGGTAAATTCATCAATGCTAGGATTACATTAACGCAAGGACTTCAATTTTCTTCCGACCCAGACAAAAAGTCTAAATCGGAGCTTTCAGTGAGGGTGCCGCTTAAGGTGAATTCATCAATACTAGGATTGCATTAATGCAAGGACTTCAGTTTTCTTCCGACCTAGATGAAAGGTCTAAATCAGAGCTTTCGGTGAGGGTGCCGCTTAAGGTGAAGTAGTCAATGCTAGGATTGCATTAACGCAAGGACTTTAGTTTTCTTCTGACCCAGATGAATGGTCTAAATCGGAGCTTTCAACGAGGGTGCCGCTTAAGGTGAATTCGTCAATGATGAGATTACATTAATGTAAGGACTTTGATTTTCTTTCGACCCAGATGAAAGGTCTAAATTGGAGTTTTTGGTGAGGGTATCACATTCTTTTTTATTCTTCTTCTTTTTTTTTTGATCACAGTGGGACCAGATCACAAAGGTATGATAGTATCGTCGACATTGGGTTTATGTCAATGCAATGGAATCGGGTTTAACCGACTTAGACGGAAGGCCTAAGTCGTGCTACTCGGTTGAGGCCTCAGAGGGCCATGGGCGTCCAGTTGAGTTTTCTAGTGTTTTATGCAAAAAGCTCCATGATGGAATCTTCTTCATTGTGAGGCATTGGTTTCAGTTGATCACCGAGTTGGGGAAGCGGCGTATGGTATAGCTTCAGGTGTTTCCTATTGAGGGGCAGAAACTGAACTTCCCTCCGGTGGTTGACGACAACATAAGCGCTGCCTTCATAGACTTTCTGGACTACATAAGGTCCTGTCCAGTTTTCATTCAATTTGCCTTTGGGATTGGCCACCATGACTTCTCTTCGTTTGACCATGACTAGGTCTCCTTTGTAGAGACCTATAGTTGCGACCCCTCCCCAAACTAGGCGAGCTTGGTCTCAACGATCCGCCCGATCATCTAGCACTGTGCCATGAAATGTTCTGGCACCGACGGGTTGGATGCTCGTGTTTGAGCTTCGGCTAGGGGCGTGCTGAATCTGGTCACTGTTGGGGTTCTGGCGGCCACAGCTGAGGCATTGGCACCATTGTTCCCAGCTGGTGGAACTGGTGCTTCGGTTGAAGGCCTGGTAGGTGGCTGAGGGTGAAGGTCTCGTTCCTGAAGAAGGTCTTACAAGAGGGCTTTCAAGTGCTGGTTCTCCTTCATGAGAGCCTCGAGGGTCACCTCTTGAACCTCATTTGCTGGAGGATCATTGTTGGTTGGTTCTACATTGACAGGAGTGGCCCAGTCCTCAACTAGAACTTCTTCTGCTCGTTCCGATGCCTGAGGTCCAGTAGAAGTGTCGACGTGGTCTCCCGGGACCAGAGGTTGAGTTTGATGATGAGGCCTCTTGAGCTGGGCTATAGGCTGGTTCAGATCATCAGACTGAGTCTTGGGTTGGTGTCTGGTGGCATAACATGCAAACACCCTAGCCGCGTCATTGATGAACTGGGCCGTTCGCTTCCTCTGGTGATGCTTTTCATGGAGGACGGGTGCCCCCAATCTATCGAAGACTGAGGTGTGTTGCTGGGAAGCCTCCATCGGGGTGTCAACCTGAGGAGAACTCAGGGCCAGATGCTTGCGAGGCCCGAAACGAGCCTGTTGTTGTTTCCGCCTAACTAGGAAAGAGACACTAGGTGACTGGGTGTCGTCGGGCGGTGCCATTGTGGAATCGGCTGCGTCCCATCTGACGCAATGTTTGAGCACTCGAATGGGGTTTCTAAGGTGTGCCCTCCGAACAGCTTGAGCCTCTTCTAGGTGATCCAGATTCTTCTCAAGTGGAGTTGCTCGTCTCCCTCATCTTTGATCCTCTGACAGGACGTGGGAGCTCGTG